>OX345693.1:14207500-14620000 GCA_947044815.1 Apomyelois bistriatella | reverse complement strand
GAGGTCATCCTTGCCCAAAACGCAGCAGCAGGCGCAAATAATGCAGATGTTCGACTATTGGCATTCCATATGAGCGCAACGAATATTATACTGCTCATTTTGTTATCTCTAGCTGCCCTGACTTTTATTTACTGCATTTTCAAAATATATCGAAGATACCACAAGAGATTGATTTTCAATGAGTTAAATCGAGATGCTGTGAGGAGATCATTATTGCGGCAGAGAACGAGACTAGCCGATAGACGTAGCCAAGCAGGCCAGAGGAAGGAAGAAGTCGAGATGGTATAAAAGTGGTGAAACAAGTGAAAAAAAGTGCGCGTATTCGTGTTTTGCATGCGTAATGTATCTACTCGTATATCCAATATATAATCGCGGTATAGTTATAAGCAGTCAAGGGTATGTATTGTAATATTTCTTATGGCAGAATTAGACAATTTAACATTATTGTATTCCGGCCTTCTACAAATAAGAAAATATCTAATTAAAATAGGCCCAAGTCGTAGAAAAGGCCATATCATTGTGTCAAAGATAAAAGAGGCTGACGAATTAGTAGAAGAGTTCAATACATTTTTAAATAAATATTCTGAGTTAAAAAACACACTTGAGACTAGCGTATGTACCCAAATAGAGAAACTTTGTTGTGATTTTAATAATTTATATGATCAAATATTAGACTTGTGTTCTGAAGAAAATTGTGAAATACCTGAAGTCTCAAATATGGCAGGAACCTCTACATTCGATTTAAAAACGGCTTTACACTTATTACCAGTTTCTGCTGACGATGAATCCAGCATAAAACAGCTGATAGATGGGATAGAATATTATAGATCTGAATTAGAGGAGTCTTCTCACATTAAATTGATGAATTTCGTATTAAAAAACAGGCTTTCTCAAGCATCTAAACTAAAACTGTCTAAAACCTATAGCAATTTTGACGATTTTATTGCTGATTTAAAATTGCATTTATTACCGAAAAAATCGGCCTCCGCTATTCAGCGTAAGTTACAAACTTTTAGACAAAATAACTTATCAATTGACGATTTCGGGAAGGAAATCACTGAAATGTTTGTCCAGCTGACGATTGCGCAATCCGAAGGCAATGATTCAAAATTTGAAGTTTTAAAGCCACTGAATGAAAAACAGGCAGTTAAATGTTTTTCCGACGGATTACGGAATCGCAGGCTCAGCACCATCATTACAGCAAGAAATTATTCATCCCTAAAGGACGCTGTTCAGGCGGCAGTCGACGAGGAGGTTGCATCATCTCCAGCGTCAAATGATATTTTAACTATGAATTTTAGAGGCAGACCCTTTCGCCGCGGTGCAGGACGAGGTCGGTACTTGACAGGCAGGTCACGGGGCTCCCAAGAACGACAACCCCAACGTGCTGGACAGTACTCGAGAGGTGCGCAGCATGTCAGGTCAACACCGAGGTCATTTCACAGAGGAAGAGGTAGGTACAATAATAACAATGTTCCTTACAGGACGCAGTACCCAAATAACCAGCGCATACATATTTTGTCAGATTCGCAACCTAGCCAGGAATCAGAAATAGTTAATGATTCTTCTTTAAACTTTTTTCGTGACTAAACATCATATTTTGTCTTTTAATAATAAAAATGTATGTTATGTTAATATCCAGTCACAAACTTATTATCCATATCATTTATTAGTTGATACCGGAGCTTCCATTTCTGCCATCAAACATAAACATGTTCTGGAACAAAATATTCCAATCCATAACGAGAACATCTTAGTCAACGGAATTGGAGGCAAGATTCAATCAATTGGATACGCATTCTTGCAATTGCGAATTGGAAATCAAACACTGATACATAAGTTCTATGTTTTTGATAACTTGCCATTTACAGCGCATGGAATTCTAGGACAAGACTTTTTAAGCAAGTATAAATCGGTATTGAATTTCGGTAATCGTACCTTGTTACTGTGGAATAACAACATTAATTTATCATTACCTATAATTATGTACAATACACAAATTTGTGTTCCTTCAAGATCGGAGTCTATACATTTTATTGATACGTGTGAAACTGAGGAATGTGTGGTTAGTGCAACAGAATTGCAAGATGGGATCTTTATTGCGAGTTGTTTAGTTAAACCTACTAATGGAAAAATACCTATTCAAATTTTAAACACTACTGAATCGGATTTAATTTTGAAAGAAATATTTCCCACCTTACATAAAGCCAGTGATTACGAGATGTGCATATTTCAGGAATCTAGTACTAAAGCGGAACGTGTTAAAAAATTATTAAACTCAATAAATCTTAATAACATAAATAAAGAAGAGCGCCACTCAATTGAATCTATTTGTGCTAAATATTCCGATATTTTCTATCTTCCCGGCGATAAATTGACCACAACTAAATTATACGAACATAAAATAAATTTAAAACCCGGTGTTACTCCAGTGTATACAAAGCCTTATAGACTTCCGCATGCTCAAAAAAATGAATTAAAGAAACAAGTTAATGATTTATTGGAGCAAGGCATTATAGAACCTTGTAGTAGCGAGTGGTCCAGCCCAGTTTTGCTGGTCCCTAAAAAATCGGACTCTAGTGGGGAAAAGAAGTGGCGCTTGGTTGTAGACTATCGAAAATTGAACAACTGTATCCAAGATGACAAATTTCCACTTCCGAATATAACGGAAATATTAGATTCGCTTAGCGGCTGTATTTATTTCACTCATTTAGACCTAAATCAAGGATTTTTTAATGTGGGTCTTGAAAAAGACAGTAGAAAATTTACATCTTTTTGCGCCGGTTCTCAATTTCAAATGCGGAGAATGCCCATGGGATTGAAGACCAGTCCTAGCTCATTTTCTCGTATGATGACAATGGCAATGGCCGGTTTATCTTACGAAAAATGTTTATTATACCTTGACGACTTAATAATAATGGGAAAAAATTTAATTGATCATAACAAAAATCTTTTACTTGTTTTCGATAGACTGAGGCAGGCAAACTTAAAATTAAATCCCGCTAAATGTAATTTTCTAAGAAAGGAATTGTTGTATCTCGGGCATGTCGTATCAAGTGACGGTGTATTGCCAGATCCAGAAAAAATTAAAATTATTGAGAATTATCCCGTACCAAAAAATGCCGATGAAACAAAACGATTCGTCGCATTCGCTAACTACTACAGAAAATTTATTGATAAATTTGCACAAATATCTTATCCTTTAAATCTGTTATGTAGGAAAAATACAAAATTTGTTTGGGATAGTGAGTGCCAGGAAGCTTTTGAAACTTTGAAAAACTGTATGACGTCATCACCCATACTTCAATATCCAGATTTTTCGGAAAATAACGAGTTTATATTGCAAACGGATGCCTCGGGATATGCTTTAGGCGCTGTTTTATGTAACAAGGATAGACGACCGATAGCTTTCGCCAGTAGGAATCTCAATAAAGCAGAAAAAAACTACCCGACTATAGAGAAGGAGTTGCTTGCCGTGGTTTGGGCCGTAAAACATTTTCGCCCATACCTTTACGGACGAAGATTTAAAATACTTACCGATCACAAGCCACTCGTTTATTTGTTTAATTTAAAAGATCCCTCTAGCAGGTTGTTTAAGTTTAGATTGGTTTTAGAAGAGTATGATTATGTAGTTGAATATTTGAAAGGGAAGGAGAACGCGGCTGCAGACGCATTATCCAGGATAAAAGTGACTTCGGAAGAACTGAAAGAGATGAGTGATAGTTTGTTGGTCATGACACGAGCTCAGAGTAAGAAGTTAAGTGCAAATGATGCTTCCTCCGGCGAAGATATTATTTCTACAGACGATCGGCCTGATCAACCGAAAATCGTGGAAACAAATATTAAGCCGAAGGACGCAACAGAACTCAGATTTATAGATAGTAATAATTTGAATAAATTAAGAAGACAGAATAAGATAACATGTGAAAGTAAAATCCCACCAAAAACATAAATGTAAAAAACGAGAGCCAAGTTCAATACAAAAATTATGCTTGGCGGTGAGCTTCGCCGCAAAAAGAATGGCGATCTAAATGAGTGCCAAGTTCTATGCAAAATCAAAATATGTTTTTATAGCAACAAAATAACATTATGAACAAGTATTAAACTATTTCTTTGCTTTATTAGATACCTATAACAATTGCTGTTATTTAAAAATGTGAGATCTTGAAGTAGGTCAGATTTGACTTGGCCAGTTTTTAACACAATTAAAATATTGAATAACTTTATAAAATGACTTATGTAATAAAAACTGGCTAAGTCAAATCTGACCTACTTCAAGATCTCACATTTTTTAAATAACAGCAATTGTTATAGGTATCTAATAAAGCAAAGAAATAGTTTAATACTTGTTCATAATGTTATTTTGTTGCTATAAAAACATATTTCGATTTTGCATAGAACTTGGCACTCATTTAGATCGCCATTCTTTTTGCGGCGAAGCTCACCGCCAAGCATAATTTTTGTATTGAACTTGGCTCTCGTTTTTTACATTTATGTTTTTGGTGGGATATCATTACTTTTTGTAAAGAAAACTAGGCAAGTATTCCTATTTAATGTTTTTTTTTTTGCGTGACAAATTAACCTAAAAGAGCTACAAACAAATGAGGTTTTCAAAGAAACGATTTACGTAATATTAAATAACTCACAAATGCCGTTAAAGTACAATACTAAAAAGGAATAATTTATATCTGGACTATTCCAGCTATAACTCAAATAAATTTAGTCGAACGACACAGCATTAAACGCAATCTAATAGGTGGGTTTCCGCTAAACAACCGGGCATAACGAGGACGCTGGCGCGAATGAGCGCCGCTAAGAGCATACTTTAGTTTGTTCGCATTTTAAGTCGTATAGCGCTGTGAGCCGCGCACAAGTGCAAGGCGCGAGCGAGTTCAAGCAGCATTCTTAGACTTGTCAATACATACATATATCGGTACCAATAAGACTTCGCTATTGCCTTGACCTTGGTATACATACACATTGGAGTTTCTTTTAGGGTATAAAGAGTTCGAACTAACAAATTTATACCTTAAAATATTATTTCTTATTTTCAAAAGAAATCAGAGAAACGAACCTTGGGCACTGATCTTTGTTAATTTAGTGAGCCGTTGACTATAAGATAACTACTATGCAGGTATAAACCAACCGACCCGCTAAATTTTAAGTAAATCGCTACCGCTTATAATTTTGTACCATAAGTCAGAGCGTGACGCTGATTTGCTGGTGTGCTGCCGCGCGCCGCTGACGACACACCGTTGTTGGCCGGTTGTTTAGCGCGTAGGTATTACAAGTTTTTTGTATGGGGACACCACTTATTTTTTGACTTTTTTTTATTTTTTGATTTTTTCCTACGCTTTCACACAATTTCCGAGCTGGATTCCAAATTTCATCCTTCTAGGTCATCTGGAAGTAGGTTAGGTTTAGGTACTATAAGTCAGTCAGTCAGTGCTAAAATTTACAACTTTTTGACCTTCATATCTTTATAACCGTATGAGCTAGCTTCATGAAATTTGGGCTTCTACATGTCCTGATGGATCTTATTAAACACACGTAGTTTAATGTGTTTACATTAAAGAGGTTTCGAGTTATAGAAGGGTCAAAAGTGGCACCAAGTGGTTCGTGTAATATTACACTCGGCGCTGGCTAGCCAGTTCCTTTGCTTGAACTTGGCTTGACACGCTGCCGCGTGTCTAGATACTTATATACGTATCACAAGAAAATATCATTTTTATAAATCCAGCTTCTCGAACACAAGTTACGCGAGACGAATTTGTGCGAGAGCTGTGTAATTTCGCAAAACAAATAAATATAAGCGAAATATATTTTATTAAGAATAAATATACTGAAGAATTTGTAAATAAATTAACAAGTGAAATAAAAATAAATAAAAACTATAAAGGGCCCAGGTTATGTATATTAAAAGACGTCGAAAGAATAGATGACAAAGACGACAAAAGGGTCATACTTAACGATTTCCATCTATTGCCCACGAGTGGCCACGCGGGCATTAGAAGAATGTTAAATAATATTAAACGTTACTATTTCTGGCCCTCCATGGAGACTGACGTCAGAAACTTTGTACTGAAATGTCCAAAGTGCCAGAAACAAAAATACACAGTCCAGGTGAAAGAGCCGATGGCTATCACCTCGAGTGCACACTCGGCATTCGAAAAAATATTCCTAGACCTTGTGGGACCCTTGGATAGAGACAGCTATGACTATTCGTATGTTCTGACACTTCAATGCGAACTAACAAAATATGTATGTGCATTTCCATTACACACTAAATCATCAACAGAAGTGGCGCGCAGCTTTGTAAATAATTTTATTTTACAGCATGGCATTCCTACAGAGATAGCTACTGATAGGGGTACAGAGTTTATGTCCGACATTTTCAAACAGGTATGTGTATTGCTAAATATAAGTAAGTTAAACTCCACAGCCTATCATCACCAGAGCGTAGGCGCCCTAGAGAACTCCCATAAGCATCTAGGAGCATTTCTACGCATCCAAGCTGAAGGTAAGCCTGAATTGTGGAGCACATGGCTTCCATATTGGTGCTTTGCATACAACACTTCAGTACATAGATCGACAAAATTTTCCCCCTTCGAACTTGTTTACGGTAGAAAATGTAATTTTCCAAATAACTTAACTAAAACTGTTCAACCCTTGTATAATCACGATAGCTACCCCCATGAATTAAAATACAGACTCCAGGTATCCCAAGCTGAAGCGCGTAAAAACTTATTAGAAAGTAAATTATTAAGAAAAAATAAATACGATAGTCATATTAACCCAGTGTGTTACAAGCCTAATGATCTAATTCTTATCAAAAATGAAACTGGTAATAAGCTGTCAGATTTATATTCAGGTCCATACTTAGTTATAAGAGATGTATCACCGAATGTAGAAGTAAATATTAATGGTAAGACAGATATAATACATAAAAATAGAACTAAGTTATACCATAAGCCAAATGAGTAACATTACATGATGCTAACTATAAAGAATAGATAGATAAACATATTAAGTAGCTATAATCTTATTGTAATGTGAATACAAGTACGGTGCATGTATGATGTCATCGCAATGTAATGCACCTTGACCTAGATTTATCTTTATCAAATAATGAAATCTTTTAAAGTTAGTTGAGAACTTTTTATGCCAAATTGTATCGCATTATTTGGTGTATGTTATTAACAATAAACAAATATTATAAATAAATAAAAAATCTTTAATGTACTACTTGACTGTTATGTGTATCAAATATTACTTATATGTAACTTTAATCGAATTAAATCTTTATGTAAACTTTAAATTAAAATAAATCTTATTTTTTTATTTTAATTTCTCCGTGGGAAGGAGATGTAGTGGAGTTAAGATTACCTATGTAACCTATTTATATGACGATGGTATTGAATATAACTCAGTATTAACTCAACACTCGTTGTATCAATTACCACCCTACACCCGAACCTCACACTTTGACCACCCAAAGGGTTAAACACCCGCGACATGAATTGTCAACCGATCATGAATTAGAAGGAGCACTATTTAGCTTATAATGCAAACGGGTAGATGATGGTAACGACCTAAAGACCTTAAAATAGTTTTACCTCGTCAGTAGGGGAGTTCTGGTCCTCACAAATATGAATTAGCCAGATAAGAAGAAGTTACCTCGTCAAAAAGCTGAAGCAGCACAGTCAAGACATCGGGATGAGCTTTGTCCACCTCATCGAACAGCACCACAGCATCGGCACGCCGCGCCAGGGCGCGCGTCAGCTGGCCACCTTCCTCGTGACCCACGTACCCGGGTGGCGCGCCGATAAGCTTAGCCACCTCGTGTTTCTCTTGGTATTCCGACATGTCCAGCCGAATGAAGGCCGCGGGATCGTCTCGATGCATATACCTAAAGGGTAAATAGTTATGGAGAAAGCAATAAAATACTAGAAACCAAGAAGTTTCGAGAATACCCAGACATCAAGGGCTGAAAGCGATAGATCTTTCATACTATAAGACTCACCTAGCTAATTGTTTGGCCAGCTCAGTTTTCCCGATTCCGGAACTGCCAAGGAAGAGAAACACTAAAGGGTGTTCCTCGTCGGCCCAGCCATTTTCCTTCCGACGCACGGCCGCCGCGACGGTCTCGATGGCGGCCTGCTGCCCCACGATGTACTGCCGAAGGCGCTGCTCGAGCGGGAAGCGACGCCGCTCTTCTGCTGCGGCTGCCTGTACCACAGTTTTGTTATCGAACTCACTCCGTAAAATAGTTTGTGGTGTTTCATCGCAGTATTTTATCCTCGCTTGCAATACACCTTTAGGACAACGCAAATCGCATTTTGATTATCCCACCACTGCCACCATGATATTTTTTGTTCTTATTGACTAGTGGTTGATCACTATTGATTTCCTGTTTCGACTACCATTATGCTAAACGTGGCCTAAGGTCTTATGGCTCTAGGCTCTGTCTACCCCGTATGGGATAAAGACGTGATTATATGTATGTATGTTGATCACGATCCCACCTGGTGTTAAGTGCAGATGCTGTGAATAAAATGTATGACAAAGACTGTTGTTCTTGTTATCTTGCAAACCACTGAAATAACAGTTCCGCTAAATCAGGACCATAATTAAAACCGTACACTGGACTCTGTAGCGTAAGCTAAAGATACATCTAGGAAAATCGCTTCGACGATGGTTGTTATCTCCCAAACAAAAGAACTCGATATTACATTAAAGACTCACCTCAGCCGCTCGCTCCCAGCGTTTCGTATGCTCCACTATGAGTTCCCGGGCGGGCGAGGGGTCCCGGGCGTAGTGCAGGGCGCGGCGGCCCGCGTGGTCCCGGGCCGTGGGGTCGGCGCCCGCCTCCAGCAGCGCCTGCGCACTCCCCGCGGAGTCCGCTAGCGCCGCGTAGTGCAGCGCCGTCCAACCCAGGAACGATGCCCGGGCGTTCATGGACGGGCAGAATTCGTCTTCACGCCTTTGCAGTGCTGCGAATTTGTCGCTTTGAAGCACTGGTTGGTCAGGACCCACCCTTAGTCTTTTTATTAGTCCCAAATACTTAAATAAAACTACAAATTTACTGTAATTTGATTAATATTTCAAATATAATGTACATCTACAAGATTCGGCTTATGTCCCGAACTAACATGAAAGAATAAGCGCGCATCTAGGTCGGCGTCGTGAACAGAGCTTCAGCAGCTCGCGCACGGCCGCCGAGCGGTCGCTAGCAGCTTGTAATACAATGTCTCACCCTCGAGCGGATGCAAGCCCGCACTAGCCGCGGCGGCTGCAGCGCCGGCGTACTGCTCGGGCAGGTCCGGCCGAGCGCCCAGCTTCAGCAGCTCGCGCACGGCCGCCGAGCGGTCGCTAGCAGCTTGTATTACAATGTCTCACCCTCGAGCGGATGCAAGCCCGCACTAGCCGCGGCGGCTGCAGCGCCGGCGTACTGCTCGGGCAGGTCCGGCCGAGCGCCCAGCTTCAGCAGCTCGCGCACGGCCGCCGAGCGGTCGTTGGCGGCCGCCGCCATCAAGGCCGTCCAGCCCAGCGCGTGCCGCCGGTCCACCACTCCGCCTGACTCGCCATCGCCGCGCACTCGCTCCCCACTCTCGCTTAGAGCTTCCACTTGTCTGTTTTTAGCCATACTTTAGCTATAGTATATAGTGTATAAATATGTAGTATGTATGATAAAGGCAATATATCTATGTGGCATTTGGTCTCTTTATCTATCTATATATATAAAATTGAACTTTTTAGGGCTAAAATGAGGATGATACTAATATCAATATTTTTTGATCTGTCTGGTGGGGCTTCATCTGGAAATATTTAAAATATTCTTTATATGTAATGTTTCACCAATTCCTTAGGAAATTAGGTAAACATTATAAGCACACATACAGTAAAACATGTAAATAAAAAAAAACTAAAGTGATACAGTTATAGTAATGGTTCAGCAGATGTGGTACAACAGTACAGCTGATTAGGTAATGTAAAAAGGTCTAAAATTAAACATTTACATATGGCTGACTTAACTGTAAGATGCCACTGACCCTGCATGTTGTCTTACTGTTTAGTCAGCCAACCACATATTATTATGTAAGAAATTATTATCTTGTTTACCCAGAATTTTATTTTATACAGAAAATATAGTGTTTTAAGTGATTTTATAAAGATATGTAGATCATTTGGTACTTTAAAAAAAACTATCTTCCTTATCAAGTGTGTTAGTGGCCAAACTAATAAAATATAGTTCTAATAAATTGACAATTAATACATGATGATGACATGTTTCTTGATATTGCATCAGCTTGTTTGTTGCATATTATCATATTGTCATCGTCATTATATCATCTGTGTGTACCACAAGGGATCTTGGCGCAAAAAAGGCCAATATAGGCTTGAAAATGTTTGTTTTCATTATCAACTTACTTCTTCAACTCCTGCACATTGCCCAGCTGTGCTGCTTTGAAGAATCGTTTCTCTGAAATATAAAAACTTCACAATTACTGTAGTTGAAAGCATTGAAGAATAGATACAATAGAAGTTTAGATTTTAAAGTACCATTATAAACATGGTCAGCGGCCACCAGGGCCACCGTAAACACACCCGCAGTGGTCAGTAAAGGTGCTCGACTGCTTGCTCGTCGCCACCGCGGTTCCTCATTACAGACCGTGCAAGCAACCCCGGCATAACGCTTCAAAGAAACTGTGGATGCACGCGCCAACCTCTGCAACGCCCGAGCATACGTCCGCACTGTCGTCGGTGCCGACATAACTCTGCTTGCTTGCTCTCCAACCCTCACTATAAGTCACCAAATGTAGCTCTCCACTGCAGCTAATTGCAGTTCAGCTTCTACACTTTTGAGCAACATTTTAACATTGCTTCTGAATTGTATGACAGTAAACGGAGCGTGTAATTGATGCCTTCATTTTTCTGTAATTTTAAATTATTTTTAATATTTACTTTCTGAATTTGATTTGACTTTTGACTTTTCAGAAAGATTTGACAATCAGCGCTATTTGACATTGACATTTATTTTTTATTTTTTTCGTCACTCATTCGCTACAGGCTGGATGCTACTAGCCAATTAAAATATATACCTTCTTTTGAGGAAATGATTAAAACATCTATTATATTGCCTTCAAAAGCACATTGAGATCCCTTTCTGGGATGTACAACATTGTATTTTTGTTTTTGTGTTTGTATATATTTGTGCTTTTGTATTGATTGACTATTGTTTTATAAAAAACTAGCGTTCGCCCGTAGCTTCGCTCGCGAGAATTTCCCACGGGAATAGTGATTTTTCCCAGGATGAAAGGTAATGTATGTGTATGCAAAATTTCAGGAAGATTGGTGCAGTAGATAGGGCAAGCGTAACAAACAAACACACTTTCGCATTCATAATATTAGTTATTATGAGGTAGAAGATAAAATAAAATAAAAAAATAGAAAAAAGATAAATAAAAGAATAATAATATTTTATAGTACAATACAATCACAAGTACCATAAAGTTATTTAATAACTTTATTTTTAATAACTTTTATAGTATTTATTCATCAGTAGTAGAAAATTCAAATTATTTAAGGCTATGTTTAAATTAAATTATAAAATAATAACAATAATTAAAACTAACTTATATAAAAAATATTCTATTATAAAAATAAATAAAAACTAATTTAAATAAAAAATAGAATCCAAATCGCTGCCATCACCGGGTAAGATAATAACTTAACTTTGTTTTTAATAACTTATTTTAAACAAACCATTTTGAAATCTTACAGCCAGCTCCAAAATCGTGTCAAATCAACTTTTGTAAAATGTCACTGTGAATGTCACTTCCTATATACATTATACTACTCTTTGAATGTCACAGTCATTTCTGTCAAAGTCATTATGTTTCACAAAATTTTCTCATTTTCATGATGGTGGGGTGGTGTCATCAATGAATGAATGAATGAAAGAAAATCGTTTTTCACTGAGAAATATTGCAGAGAATTTGTGCATTAAATAAATGAAATTATATGAGCGTAAAAGACTGTAATATTCCAGAGACTTATGACCAAGTATGTGCTTTGTTAAAAACACGAGTGATTTAACAGTTTTTATTAATTGGACAGTGTTGATATTGGAAGGTGTTTACTTGGGGATAAGTTACGGCGTTTTCTGATTTTTATGGCTAAAATGTCGTTGGGAGGGTCCTCGTTCATGAAAAGCGCGACTATGCTAGAGCAGTTGCTGGAGGAAATCAATTTCCAGAGGATGAAGGAGATGCGACAGTTGTTGAAAGATGGTACGTTATTAACAGTTTTTTGAATCATTTGCTGTCCAGTCTTTCGTATCAAAAATTTATAAAAGCAAAGCCATGGTTTTCAAATGAGTTTTGAAATTTCTGAAACCAATGTAAACAAAAATTAATTGTGAAGGTTTATAGGGATGCCAATAATGTAGCTCTATTTAAATCCTCCATTTAAAGGGACATGGTATGGACAATGATGATTGCAGAAGCCTATAGGTTGCTTGTAACTACTTAGTGCTTTAAATATCAAGTCTGTACTGCTCTTCAGAGACAACTTAGTATTCTGGGACTGTCAAAAGTTCAATGCCAGTGTCGCCATGCCATTCAGACTGCTGTGTATTCTGTCATGCCTTATTTGCCTTGCCAGTGTATTAAACAATAATACAAAGACAAGAGCTTATCAGTTTCGGAGTTTTGGTTCTCACTAATAAATTTGTACTTCCACTTGTTAAGAAGAAGAGAAACAAAACAAGTGGCATGGAAGATGTTAGTTGCTGGAGAAATAAAATTCACACAAAAGTAGAGAAGTCTGCTTTACTTAGCACATTAATATTATAACTTGACTAGCTTTTGTCCCCAGCTTCGCCCACGTGAATTTCCCATGGGAACAGTGCTTTTTCTTGGGATAAAAGGTATCCTATGTCCTTATCAATACTTCTATCTATATGTATGCAAAATTTCAGGAAGATTTGTGCAGTAGTTAGTGTGTGAAGGCATAACAAACAAACTCACTTTTGCAATAAATATATTAATAAGTGGTTAGGATTCACAAAAAACAACATCATTATATTTTATGGATGCTTGTAAGTTTAGTTATCATTATCATTAATTTGAAGATGTGAAAAAATTAAGTACTGTATTTGGATTCTTTTAATAAAAGAAAATAAAATATATCTTAGATCGAATTTACTTTGTACTCTTATAGTACAACCTTTAATAAAAAAAATTCCAATTTAATTTCCAAGTGAAATACTTACTTCTTACTTCTGTCGGCGCTACAACCCTTTATGGATTGCCCTGTTCCACTTATTTTCTCCAATTGACGCAATTATTAGCCTCCCTTTTTGAGTTGGTTAAATTTCCCACTAATATATGGGATTTTATTTGATTAAATCCATTGACTGGTTCTGAGAGAACACTCATGAATAACCTCATCTGTGAGCTGTTCCTGCCTATTTCTTACACTTCATAAGGAATCATGGCTACTTATTGTCAAGGGGCTCTACCATCAGTTTTTGCAAACACAGTTGCAACAACTGCTTAATTTACTTTCTAGCAGGGGTCACTAGCAACTGCGTTATTAGCAAAAACTGGTTGTAGTGACTCAAGTAATGGGTAGAGTGTTCTGAGTGATTTTCTTTGTTTGGCATGCAAGTTACAATAAATACATATAAAACTAAAATAGTGATTTGGCCCGTTTTCTCTTATATTGAAATTTGCCGTAAAAGAAAGAGCCATAACAAATTCGTTAAAATGGGCTTGATAAATGTTTGTTAATTTTTATAAGAGGTTTAGACTTTGTATCCACAATTAACAAGGACAAACACATTGATATTGAAACAAGGATTTTTTTATAATTTAAAACTTTAACCTTCTAGGACTTTTTATTACTAGAACATAAAGAACCCAAGTCTAGGCTATCAGGTGAACATAAACCACTGACCATAGAGGCTCATAAAAAAAAGTGAGGTAATCAACAAGTTATGGTACCAAGTTATCATTAGGAGGCCTTATTAGATTAGGAGAGAGATGTCAGGTTAGTAGAGTAAGACATACTAAGACGCACAACAGATGGCGCTAAAATCAAGAATCTCGGAATTGTTGACATGAAATTACTATTAAAGTCTAAATTGAGCTTGCAAATTTTCGATTAGGTTGTATATATAGTATAGTTTGTAGCTATTCGTTGGCAGTGAACACGGAAGAATGCCTACGATGTATGATCTTGTCTTATGAAAACCGGCAATTTTCATCAATTAATAATTTTAGAGCGGATTTCTGGCTGTACCAAGGTACAAGAAGTGGCTATTACATTTATAAGATTTGACGTGTATTTTATACTTCTTTTTTTTTTCATCATGGGAAGGATTCTACTACTTATACTACTACTCCACTGGCTCATTGACCCGAAATGGATCTCTGAAACGAGAGAGTGCCACAGTTTTCTATTCTAAGGGTTCTACTAACAACAACTTAAATTTCTCTTGTGTTAGACAGAATCTTAAAAAGAATCCTAAGCAATTCAAGACTTTTAATATGTCATAAGTCCACGAGACTGTGTTAGCAGACTCTGGTTGAATCATAACTACAGCTAGTAATGCAACTAAGGCGCTATTATCAGAGAGAGAGAGAGAGAGTTACCAACCAGCTGACTGACATTGACATCTGATTAAGCAACAGCAACTCTATCTAGCTACTATACGACTCACTTTCTTTTTTTAGCGATATCGTAATTGCGACCTCAGTACCATCGAGTCTGTGCCTCAGAGCCTTAAGGTTCACCATTCTATTTTATAATAAAGGCGACGAATCCAAGTCATTGCCACTAAGCTGTCGGATCGAGATATTATCATAGTCATCCGACCATTTAACCGTGGTATTAACCGTTAATGTGTGATGTACTAGCTGTTACCCGCGGCTTCGCCCGCGTGGGACTCGATTATATCGCGCCCAAAAGTAGCCTATAATTGACCCTGGTTCTAAACTATATCCATGCCTGTTTCAGCCAACTCTGCTACCAGAATGTTTAAATTTGGCAGTGGAAGCGTGAATGATAGGAAAGTTAGGCTGATCACTAAAAATAAACAAAAGTACCTTACGCGCTTGGGCGTGACTTGCTTATTAATCCGAATTAATTAAACCCGTTTATGCCCCTTCTCATGAGATTCCTACACATCCCCTATTAATTCGGTGTCGGTCCAGCGAAGCACGCGAAGTCAGGTAGAATGGAGGTCTCCACACAGGTTATTTCACTACCGAGTGTTCAATTGTCAATAAACTTCAAACTTTTATCCACTAGGCAACCGGGCCTCACTCACGATATCAATGCGCAATTATTCCCGAAGATTTAACGCGAATCGTATTAGAATGGTCTATTCCGAGACCCCACAGGTAATATCAAAAAGAATGCATCTAACCGCGGCCGCGCGATTAGGCAGACTGGGTACTGTCATGGCGTCACGCGCGTCCAAACCCGGTAGTGATGTACCAAAACTAATACTTGTCGATTATCCGAATCGAGTAAATTCAACGTGAATATATATTTGTCTGATGAATGTTTTATCCGAAACAATGCCATATTTCATTAAAATCTGTTCAGCGGTTTAGGCCTGAAAGCGTAACAGATAGACATAACAGACAGACTTTCGCATTTATAATATTAGTATGGAAATATGGATAGTATGGATGGATTTTCTCTTTCAGCAGGTCCCGATTGAAAATTCGTTATATCCCTTTAATAATTGCTTTTAGCTCCTGATTACCCCAAGATCACGATCAGGGTCGAATATAATTTATGAGACATTGGATAACAAATCTAATTTACATTGAAATCTGGTTCTGTTTCTAAAGACTAGGTCAGTCAGAAGTTGTCAGCGTGGGAGACATCTCTAGAGGCTACAATGCCCGCACGCTTATTCTTCCCCTAGTTCCCTCTAGTTAAATTGGTCAGTTTAATCATAAACTGGTGAATCTTTTTCCCTCAGTGGTTCAACTCAGTACATTTCTCTTGTACTGAGACAAAAAAGTTGTACTTACCTAATGTAAAAGTTCAAAGGAAGTTTAAGCTTAGAAATATAATAAAAGAGAAGACTTTAGAAAACACATTTAATGAACTTTAATGTACAACAGTATTGATACAAACAAACAAACAGTTTTTATATACTTTCACGTCTGTTCAGTTTTACGTGTCCTATTTTGTTATCAAACAAGTTTATTTCTAACAGTTTTCGAAATTTTAAGTTTAAAATTATTAACATAATGAATCGATAACAAAATAGGACCTTTAGTGAAATTAAACCTGAACTTTTTTACCATCCACATGTTACCTTGTTTTAAAACTAAACATGCCCAAAACTAGGAATGTATGTAATCTGCACTCAAATATCGAGAGCTTATAGTAACTTAAACGCAGAGAATTACAATAATCTAAAATATTTAACGAACCCACAACAACTGCTGCGATTACTGTACACACGAGCGGAAATACTGGCGGTTACTAGACACCGATTAAAAAAATTTATCGTGGCTGAAGGAATGTGGATTATTTAGACAACGACATATAAAAGTTCGCCCATTAGTTTTAGGCAAGCAGGCACAGCTAACTGTCAGCAGCAACATGTGTCATGTTTAAGCGTATATATAAGTATTTGTTCGAGCACATATACGAGTTGCTTTCGACAAGTTAACAAAATATAATGATAACCTGAGGTAAGCAGTGCAATTCCACGCATTGATAAACTAATGGCTTTATGACTTGCATAAAATTTTGCTTTGTGAAAACAGGGCCAAAGTCTCGACATAAGTACAGCTGGCCACATAAAAAAATATACCTCACCGTTGGTACCGTTACACCTAGAGTGGTATACTTTTCAATAATCCACACTATACATGGTTTAAAAAAAAATGTTGCTTTTCATGGCAATTACAAAATAAAATTCTTGCAGCATCAATTTGTTAGACAGTTCATCAAAGTCACATTTAATTAAAAATTACAAGTCATTGTACATAAAGCCTTAATATTATACAGCTGACACATCAATATTCTGAGATTCCGAATTAATAAGGTAAACACTACACATTTTTGTTCAGTACTTATTTGTTTCATAATTCTCTTTTAACCATGTTAGATACTATTCAAATATATAGGTAGGTTAATTTGTATTCACATTTTAAATAAATATTTAACAATAGGACATTTGATCTGCCTCATAGTTAAAGTTCATTAAAAAATCTATGTTTAAATAATAAAAATAGTGATAAATAAATATATAATATCTACATAATAAATGTAATACAAAACAAACAAGAAAATACGATATTGCGCACTAAAGGGCGTGAGTGGCAAAGTTTGTGCCATTCGACTGCTGGGGTTAATCCCGTTCAGAAATTGAGTAAATCTATCTACAAAATTGGCAGGGCCTTGCTTATACAATTTACAAGCATTTATATATGTTAAGAAACCTTTAATAGAAGTCTTGCAACTTTGGTTAATTACGGCGCTGCACTTTCTTAAAAGTTTGTAAAGAGAGATCAAATTATTTATTACACGAACAAAAAAATAATAGTTGGATGTTTAAAGCTCTACAGATCTAACGCAGATAACAAACTGATAAGATCTAAAACTACGAGTAAGTTGATAACCAAAGAATATGCTTGTATTCTTTACATTAATATTCCAATATTAAAAGGAGGTGTATCGTAGTACGCTTCAGTCGCATTAACTCTAAAGGCACTTCATTAATATACAGAGACTGAGAAGCGATTCCACATTTAACATCAAGTGCCACTCCAGCTAACTTATAATAACTTGCGCAATAATAATGGATCAGATGCAACATTGTCGCAGGTAATTTACAAATATTAAAACAAAATACTTCTTTTAATGACTTCATGTCTATTTCAATCTCAATGTTACAGTTACAAACAGGAGGAAAAATTTCAAACAGTTTTGAATATGTGGAAATGTTACAGATGGTTTCGTTGTGCTGCAAGGGACTACGTACTGGACAGACTTGTTCGTGAGACACTTCCTGTTCCAAGAGGAGAGGGCCATCGACTGTGACGACCTGCTCTTTTTCGTCAGGAAGCGCCACGTCAAAGGGTCATCGAGATATCTGCCCAAGTACGAGGTGAGTTCGCCTTGGAGATACCTCCATCATTCAATGCTAATTTATCAAATATGTTAGTTATATAGCATGTATACAAGCTCTTTGGCCAATTTATATTGTATTAAACATTCAGATTTTCGAAACAACCTCTTATAAAGCTCATACATACATATTGATTCAGTAATATTACTTACTGAACCGCTTATAATATATAAGGTGGACACAAATCAACTGCAAATATTTTAAGGGCAGATTTAGACCGCTATTCTGAACAACTTTTCCTAATACACTTAGGTATATCAAAATTTGAAAAAAAATTGACCCTCCATACAAATTGAGAAATAAGATCTAGTACCTATGGAGATTAAAAAAATAATTTCGTAATTCGATATAAGTTTATTTGGAAAAGTTGTTCAGAATAGCAGTCACCTTATATAGTAAGTTTTTACACACATTTGAAAATTATCATCAATCATTTTTAATTCGTATTTTGATGATGGAGTTTCTCTAATGCTTTTACCCACACCACACACTACACCAACAGTCTAACTTTATCAAAAATCAGCATTGCTGGAGCTCTAATATTAAATCAGTTATAGAATGATGTATACATTTTCCAAAATTTCTCAGACTTCATGTTGAACGTTTTGATAAGATGAAAAACTAGGGCATAGTTGTTGCGCATTGATCGTAAATCTATTAGTGGACGCGGCATCAGCTAATGCTAATTGCAATAATTGAATTAGTGTCAGCGCGAGTCCTGTCCCGCGGCCAGCCGCTTTTTCTTCTTGTTATACATTAAAATTTCAACTCAAGTCTATATCAAAAGAATGCTTTGATTTCTCTCTCATTTAATTTTCCAAAATTATTAACTACTCTATTAATGACATTATATTTTTGCGACAGTAATGTGTTGTGACCACGAGGAATGTTTCTGCGTACTTCTGGTGCAATTAAGTACTCGAGTTATTGAAATTTTCTTTTAATTCTAGTTTAGCACCATATGGATGATTGTTACAAAATTCTATTAGACAAATCTTTGGAAATACAAAAATTATGCGTTAACAACAGTTATGTACTTTATTTTAAACAATATAAAAATATGTTTTTCTTACAATATGTACTTAGGACGACACTACGCTCTACTGTACTTGTCCGTGATCACAATCTCTCGCTCCGCCTACACGTTCACTAATCACAGTACATTTTGCTAATAAATAGTAGCTCCTTAAACTCGATATCCATGGTTCGGCAACCACTTATAAAATATACATTAACAAAACAAATGTCCTAACAACGGCGATGTTAATAGTTCGATTATTGTTCTTTGTCAAATAAAAATAAAAGTCTTATAGTTCTATCAACAATAAAAGCATACACAAGGTCGTTAGAACCTAAAGTAAATTGCATTAGGTGGTGAGCTCACTTATCAAGTTTTATCACATTTCATTCTCATCGTGACGCCCAAAGTCTCACTGATAAGCCGATAATCCGTCAACCACAGTTTTCCTCCTCGCTAAACACCTGTCTTTTCACAGACGGACGTGGAAGTTTTTCGCAAGGATTCCAAAAAGCTGCCCATCGGAGATCCAGAGATAGACTGGGAGGAGACCGTCTATCTGAACCTGATCGTACACCAGTTCGACTACACGCTCACACTGGCTATCTGCACGCGAACCAGTCCCAAGGAGCTGCAGGTCCTGAAGCGGCACTCGCAGAAGGTGAGCGGGCGTCATACGTCCTGCGGCGGCGGCAGTCGCGCGCGTCACTAGCTGAGCCGCGAGAACAGCTTGGTGCGCGGCCACGGCAGCGGCCAGTCGTACCGGCGCGGCACGGGCCCGCGCACGTTCCGCTCCAGGTACGTGAACAGCCAGTACCACCACTCCCGCTGGATCATGTAGTGGTTGTAGCCGTTGCCGGCGCGGTGCGGCGTCACCAGTAACGAGTGGAACGTCCAGAACAGCCGCGTCGTGATGTAGTACGCTATCACTACGTCCACAGTGTAATGGCCGTGCGCCATGAGCACGAACGACACGCCCAACAGGGCCGAGCCCCACATTGCCCAATGCACGGGCCACAGTTTCTTCGGCGAGTACTCCGCCACCACTAAGTAACTTAACACTAGGATCATTGTGTGACCCGAATATATGAAATCACCACAATATGTGTGTTTCCCGTTTATGGATAGTCCGAAACCTGATATTAAGTAAAACATTCTTCTGATAATTATGAGCGATGTGACGTTCTCTTCTTTTGGACTGCAGTAGTAAGTCTTGCTGGAGACGGGCAACACGGTCACGAACATGGTGACCGAGCGGTACAGATACAGCAGGCCGATAATTAAGAACAGCCGGCGCGACACGATGAACCTATGTTTGTGGAACACGACGACCATCATGGCGACAGTCGTCGAGATCATGATGAGGTACTCTGAGACCGCAAGTCCCCAGTCGTCCGGTCCTATGTTCTCGAGGACTATGTCGTTGAGTGGTTCTGTCTTGTTCCGGTCCGGCAGACGTTCGTGGACAAGTGACAGCGACATCATGTTTATACACACACAGATGAATAAGAAGAAGAATGAGATTAAAGTTTTCCATATTTCCTTGGGATAGCGCTCTTCTCGAACGGTGCCGGCGGGGATTTCTACAATAAAGTCACCGGTGCGTTGGGGCGAAGCCTCCTGGTCGGGGTCAGACTCGTCTGTGGCAGGCTGCGGCGCGTCTTTCTTGACCTGTCGCGCCAGCAGCGGCTGCCGCTGCATCAGCTCGGTCTGGCTCGGCATGTCTGAGTTGGGGCGCGCTCCTTCAGCGCTCTGTCGTGACGCGTTATTGTTCAGGTCATTCCGTTTGAGGCGCTCGAAATTGATGCCTTTTATTTCTTGCTGAGCGGTGTGTGAAGCTATGTCGACATCGCAGACGGGCGCTGGCTCGGATGGGGGGCTGGGCGCGCGCGGCAGCAGTGCTAGCTGCTTGGACGGCTGCTCATTGGCCAGGTACACGCGCACTGACTCCACCAGCGGCTCGGCGAAGTTGATCTGCTTTGGCGGCGGGGGCTCCTTGTCCGGAGACCGGGTTGATATCGTCATCCAATCACCATTAGGTTGAAATGTGCCTGGAATTTAGAGAAAAAGGTAACGTTACTTTTACTGTTTACTAAAATCTATTAGCTAATTGAGATTTAAGTGAACGTCTCAATATATAGGTATGTCTGATTAAATGGTCGTTACTAATGATCAATCATTGTTAATATTCTAAGTCATGATTATGATAACTGGTAATCGATAGAATATAGTGGAAATACCACCATACCTTAATGGTATTAATTAGCATTCATTATTTCCGTTAAATTGATTTGATTTTGTCTTGTTGATTGTGTTTTAGATATTTTAAGATTACTAGTAATTAATACTTATAATACACTGTTAGTTTTCCTAATAAAATAAAATAAATATACTTTTTGTAAAATACGAAAACGAATGAAAAACAAAGTGATTCTGTGTCTGTTTTTAAGTATCAGTAATTATAGAAGTCGTGTTTCTGGAACCGTCATCGTGCACAATCGCTACACACACACAGTAATTAAGATCAAAGAACGAAGGCTGAGATTGCGCCGCGGAGGCCCACCTTTACTCGAGTCAGATGATTTGTCAATATTATGTACCAAACACAATGTTTAGCGTCGGGACGTGTTTGTACCGCGACCATCGAGATATACACATGTCAGTGGGACCCATATACGCAGCTCGGCTATACGATTTCACTTCGCTGTCCACGGACACATCACAACAGTTTTCATTAAGACGCCGACGATACGTTGTTGGCACTCACCCGATCAATGGGCGAGCTGTCATTCTGGCCGAGCGAGTGCTCATCGATTCGGCGTCACCGTCCTGTTTGCCCGATAGAAAGCCGGGCGGGTTGGCGTCCAGCTAAATCACACAGACACGTAAACGAGGTCGAAATGGAAAACAATATGCACACACTTCACTGCACTAACGGCACTGAGGACGGGCTCGGGGCGTGAGCTTTACTAACACAGAGCGCGTTATCTATGAAACGGCGGCTGAGCCAGCTTCGCGGTACGCTTACTATAATTTTGAAGCTAGTTGCATTGCGTGGAGCGCGCGTGTTAAGAGGCGGCCGCGTACTAGAATAAATGTAGCACTGGTTGGCTTCGGTCGGGGGGTTCGGGCGGCGTCGTGCGCCTTCGCTGGCGTTCGGCTCAATGGAAATAATTACGTGCTGAGTGACGTCACGCGGGGCCCCTCTCCGCCGGCGCACGCCGCCGTCTCCTGCCATCTGCCCCGACTTGCCTCAGGATCCCCTCACCCCGCGATCGGGCCCTAGTCGCTCCTCATGCTCACTTGGTTATCTTTATCTTTCCACTTATAGTTTACTAGCTGTTCCCCGCGGCTCCGCCCCGCGTGGGACTCGGTTATATCGCGCCCAAAAGTAGCCTATGTTTGACCTCAGGTTGTTAACTACATCCCTACCAAATTTCATCACAATTGGTCCAGCAATTTAGCCGTGAAGAGGTGACAGACAGACAGACTTTCGCATTTATAATATTAGTATGGATTAGTATGGATGTATCTTACATATTATGTAGAAATAACTTTAAACGCGCTTTACAAGAAAAAGTTAGCAGGACATGGAGGGAGAGAAGGTCTGTTTCTATTATCGTAAAACCTTATTATATTCATAAAATAAATAAATTTAATTGAATTGAAGAAGACGCATACTTTAATTAAATTTTGGAACGGTCGCTTTGTCAGGAAAAGTTTAAAAAATCCATTATCTTAATATGTGCATTCTATTATAAAACTTAAAAATGATTTAATTTTATTATCAGCTTGTTAAACAGGCATATGGCCATCCGGTTTGAAAGGGTTATCGTTGTTCCTGTAGATGACCGTTCGTTCGGGCCATTATCACCAAAAGCTGTCAGATAATCCGCTTGACTATGAGTGAGATTTGGCCACAGCGGATGGGGGGCGCGCTTCCTGCCAGGCCGCCGCCAATTGTGCATTATATTAATTTAAATTAAGTTTTATGTATAATTTAATGTTGAATATGGGTTTTAATTACCTGAAATAAATGAATTTTAATTTTTTAATTTAATTATTAATTTATAAAAGCCATCACCTTTAAATAAAAAAATAATAATATTTATTTAAGTTTAACAGTTATTGCACAAAGTACAATGTATTGCCCAATCACCGCGCAATAGGGTGACAATAATTTGGCGTGTTATAGGTACTATGTGTATGTAGGTATGTTATTTTTTTTTTCCGCAACTAAACTCGCGGCCGACGTAAATTCTTCAGGGTTGAAACAGCATTGTGTAAGAGCCGGTTGTGTGTGGTAATATAGACTGAGTGATCGGTGCTGCTCGGGCATTCTAGGCCGGTTTTCTTTCCAGCATTTATCGTTTGATGCGTAATAATAATTATATTCATACCAGCTCGTAGATTGTGATGGAAATATACCTACTTATTTTTTATATTTCCATAATGTTCCCATCATTCATTTCATTTATCAGTCTAAAAACTGGTTCCTTGTGCGTGTATAAGCTTTTAAAATATGCTAAATATTTTAAAATGCAAAAATAATTAAAATTTTCCTATATATTTTCTGGAGAAAATTGTTCAGTATCAACTTGAGTCTATCTATAACGCTCTTATTAAAAAATAAATAATAAATGTTTTTATTTTTGCCCAATTGACTTAAGATGTGCTTGTCTCGTTCTTTCTCGTTAATAATCATAAGGGAAAAAAGAAAATAACTTAGTTACCTAATTAAGCTTTAAACGTTTTTAATTTTTATGCCGGTAAATTTTCAATTTATCGGGCAATTAAATCAAATTTGACTAATATACAAGTAAATTACTTACTATGTACGTTTTCAATAAGTAATTATGTGGTAATCTCCCGGCTGCCATTGTACCTATTACTGCTTATTTACTGCTGAATGGCAGTTGTTAATGCCTCGTATTGTAAAACTAATCTGACCAAGCATAAAATTATCATTTTGATATGCCATACTCCTTGCTCATTAAAAAAACAATACATATCGGTCTGCTGCTGATTAAAGCATCGTCACAATTATACTCATTTTCATTCAAAATGATATATAGAGATGATATATAGAGTCTGGTTGATAAGCCTAGGAATCACATATCTGAGCTTGTAATTCAAAAAATAAATTGTAATTCGAAAAACAAATTGTAATTCAAAAATAAATTTTAGGCATAATAACAGAAAAAACACATAATTATCCGCGCCTATGCGATTAGGAATGTACGACATACCTACACACAATTACCAGATTGGCACACAAATATTAAATGGAAACGACTGGTTGATTTGCTCATCCACGAACTATCACAGTCCATTGTAGCTGTGGATTCAATTTTGGAAGGATTCAGATTGTCATCGGAACAATCCAGTTTTAGTGTGAATTCCAGAGCTGAATAGGAAACGTGGGGGTGTGGGGTATTGGATGCAGTTATCTGTCACGTTTTAAAAATCTAAAATGTTTGTAACCTAACTTATTTTTACTTAAAACTTTTAACTTAAGTTGCTAGTAGACTATAGAATTTGGAAATCACGCGCCAGGCAATTTTTTTTAAAGTAAATTCATATTTGTTTTGGAACATTTATAAAGAAAACTACGTACATATTCAAAGTATTTCTAAGCGACCGGACGATAAGCTGATGACTCAGTTTCAGCTTGCTGTGGACGGTGTAGGCGATGACAAAATTACGTAAAGTTTATTTTATATATCTAATTAAACATGACTCATTTTAACGCTCTTTAATCCAATCCAATAAATAGTGATTTTATCCATACTTCTATACTAATATTATAAAGAGGAAATATTTGCATTTTTGTGTGTATGTTTGTAATGAATAAAGTCAAAAACTGCTGTGCCGATTTCAAAAATTCCTTTACTATTCTAAAGCTACATTCTATGTATAACCACGGGCGAATCCGGGGTGGACTGCTGGTGTTTCATAAATAAGTTCAACATTTACTTTCCTACAATTACTAATTTATGTACCTAATGAAATAAGTGGTTGGAGGCGGCAGAACAAAGGGAGGTTTGGAAGGAGATGGGGACCTTTGCTCAGCAGTGGGAAAATATAGGTTAATAATAATAATAAAACACTAATATTTGGATTACACCTGGCTTCATCTGAAGCAACTAGCGGAGGAAACAACAAAGAAAAATTTGCATGCCTTAATTAGGCTAATGTGTTTGTACCAAATCTATTATAACATGTACTTAATCACATTTTATGAAATTAAAATTATTTGATTTGAAAACAATGAGTAAGAGTTTTAGTAGGTATCTGGTTTGATAGGATACTATCTGATCGAGTTGGCTGAAAGGATGGTAAATCGACCCTGCACATCTTGTTGACCGAGCGAGCGAAGCGAGCGAGAGTCTCCATTTCGAGACTGGCAAATTTTGCTTTTGTCCGGATGTCTGTCTGTATGTTTGTTTCGGGCTAGAGGTTGCATTTCTGAACAGATTCTAATGAAACTTGACACACGTGTTCCTTGAGCTTTTTTTGAGTAGAGAGAAAATGGGGGAAAAAAGGGGGATAGTTTTCTGTGACGTTGCTTACGAACGGATCCTAATGAAGCTTGACACACGTGTTTCTTGGTTTTTTTGAAATTTTATGTCTTGAGCTCTTTTTTGATAGGGGGAAAATGGGGGCAAAAATGGGGGAAGTTTGCTATATTGTTATATTGCTTATATCACTGGCCGCAAGATCGTTAAATACGCAATTAATATGCGCTGTGGTTTCGTTTTCGGTCATAGATAAGTTTTATTTTTATTTTGTTATATTTTTAGTTTTATTTTTTGAACGGAGCAGGTTCACAGAACCACTAGTTTATTTTGACAGAACTAATGATGGTACGTTGTATTGAGAGACCTTATTATAGACCAGACGAATTTATTAGTTTGAAAAAAAAAAAAAAAAACTAAAGGAGGTTTGCAAACGCTTGTCTACCTCAGTCGAGAAATTTGTAAACAAAAGGAGATAAGCGGCAATCGGTAAACGCCTGATAATGCAGGCCAATATCAAATCGTAACAAAAGAATGACGTGTTTAGTACCACTATAAGAATTATGGAAATTATCCATTCGTTTGATAAATCTTGATTGATTGTCAATGCCCGATGAACTATCAAATATTTTTCTTGCAAAATGAATTGTTTACATTTACCTCATAATTAGTTGGATTAATATAATTAGAATACAAAAATGTGTACTCAATACAACAACTCAATAGTATACCATTTAATACTGTTACGAAAGATCGAGACATGGATTCTATCTATAACTTTTGTTTTGACAATTATGACTGATTTGTTGGGAGTTACTCTATAATCGTAATCCGAGAAGCCTTAGCGAAGCTATCAGGTCATGTAGATTGAAAAGTTAATGATCGCCGCGAAAACAGCGAACAAATGTAATTATTATTATTGGGGATGAAGGTTGAACTGTGCCATTATCATGGAATGTACATTTGAATGATTTGATTGAGTGGTGCCGCCCGGGACGCCCTACAGTGGCGTCTGTGGCGCCGACAATAAAGCTTTACTCACTATTAACACGTTAAATAAATAAGAAATCGTTGGTGAATTGGCCCATACTAATTATTAAACTTTTAAACTTCTATGAGATCAAATGAGCTTTTTAATTTTTTTTATAAGTGACGTCAATACATTTTTGTGGTAAACTTGAATTGCTGATACATAGCATAACTATGAAGCTACGACTTTACGAGACAGACAATCGGATATGATATATATATATGTATCCCTTATAAAATTGTACTCGTATGTACATTTCATATGTATGTGACGTGAATCATTTTTTTAAAGAACATTTTTGCTTTATGTAGCATATTTTACAATTTTTATGAAAATCTGAAGTGTTCGTTGTAGATCAAGCCTTATTTTTCGCGCCAGCCTTAACTATGCACAATCAAATAACATGGCATTGCGAAGATGTCGACTGGTCTCCCCGACGCCACATCACACGGTGGTTGCGTGACGGGCGCGGGACAAATCAATCTAATGGACCTCACTGACGTCAACCGTTACTCATCACATCTTATCACTAGCCTAGAACTATTGTCTTGGTCTTACTAAAGTTTATTTATATCATGCCAAGGCTTATTTTATGCTTTTGGGTTTAACAACCTGTGATCCTGTCTCTTGTAAGGGTCGTCAAAGTAAATTTATAGCACATTTGTCCACCAATCACAACTTCGAATGGTTATTCATGATAAACTGTCCTGTGCGAATGATATTTATAATATATCTGTATTAAAATTGGACACGGGGTGTGAAAGCTGATACATAAATTTTTGTTATGGGCAAAACAATAAGTTTCTCCTTCTTCTCAATAAGATCTTTGATGATTCATTGCTTTCGTTGCTTATAGTTGTGGGGTAAAACCTTGCCATTATTGGTAATTTGCAGCCATTGTGCGTAAGGTTCGTCTGAATATCATACATGTCAATAAGTTGTTGTGACTTAGCGCTGAAATCATTTATCCTTATTATTTTGTTCAGTTCTTTATTAGCGATCGAATTCCATACATCAGACAAAAAAAAAACAAGAATTTTCTATGATATTTTTTCGGTCTAGGAACTATGTAGAAACGCACAAGCGATGTACGCCGCCTATAGCTAAACTATAACTATTCGAAGTCTGTGTTTTGATAAAAACAATATAAACAAAGAGAGTTAGTAGTCTTGGCACTGATACGAAGTGTATTTTAGGATACTTTTCTGTTGTATCGACGCGTTTTGTGTGATATTGATGTAATGCTGTTGTGTTCTGTTGTATTTTATTTGAGTTTACATTAGTCTGTGTTTAATTTGGAAGCTATTTCTTGGTTTTCGTACGACAGATTGGAGAAAGAAAAACTATTGAATTACCTGATAATGATTAAATAAATAGCATATAATAAAGTTGTCTTAAGTTTGATTTAGTTCATTATGTGCCTTCAACACATAAGGGCTCAAGATAACAAGCTACTAGACATATTTAAGTAATTCCTGGATAAAATAGCCCTGATGACGCTGAAGTTGGTCAACCAATACAGCATATTTTTCGACCGTCCTTCACACTGCGCCATATGCGCTCATCGCGATGATTTAGAATAGATATAGACTTGTTTACGTTTTAAATTCAATGTCAGTTTTAATGGTAGAGGACACATTGTACGTCTTGTCTTTTATTTCTACAGTTTTGGGCTAACTTTATGTTAAAATAGTTAAACTTGAAGAGCGATTTGGAAGGGCAGATTCCACTGAGAATTTATAAGTCGTTCCACTCTGCCCCATCCGGTGGGATGGTCAGTGGAATAACTCATATACACCTCATGAAATCTTATTTTGTTCAACATTCAACCTATCAAAAGGTAAACAATTATTACGATAGACACACATAAAGTAGTAGTAGTAAAATATTTTCTGGGACAGAGATACACGAAACACGCTAGGTGTGTTTCCATTTCAACAGTAAAATCTTGAGCAAGAATACAGAAATAGCGAGTAGAATCACCGGAATATAGGTATTAATCCAACAGAATCGACCCATCCTACGGCTAAAGGTTTATCAAAGCGATATGGAACAAAATGTTTGGCACACGTGGTAGCCAAGTAAACACCCAGTCTGACCAAGATTTCTGTGTTTTGTTTGGCAGGTGTACGCGTCGCCGTCTCGACGCAAAATGGACACCAAGGGCGAGGGCGAGGAGATGACGTACCCCCACATCTGCTTCATGGTCGACAACTTCGATGAGGTCAGTCACTGCTCTATTTTATTTATTAAATCACGTAACTTGATAGTCTCGATAATCACACCCAAGAAACTTCTATTCAAGCATATGTATGTCTATTTCTATGACGCCTCTTGATTCTCTCATTATATGGAGTATCAATAGATTCGTTTTTATTCTGAGGGTGAGTATATATTTTTTTAAATAATTGTCACCGATGTATATCATTAGTGATTTTTGGTGTTATCTATACCTGGTTTGATCGAGCGTCACTATCTCACTGCTACTGCTGTACTTATATCTTATCCAAATTATCAATCGTTTTGTCCATAATGAAAGTCATGCTACGTAGAACCATTTGTTTCTCATCTTCTAGTGCGAAGTTGATCCATTTTTCATGTAAATTAAGACCGGTATTTGGTTATTCTGGTAGCCTTTACGCCTTTACGGTAAAAATCATCGTTTAATGCAACCTTTTTACGATGTTCCTATATTTTTATATTTTAACTAAGCTTCATATCTATGAAATACCTGGCGGAAATTTCCCTTACCTGGTAGCAGAAAATGTTCCCAATCTGATCAGAAATTACTTTTCACTGAACCGCAAATTGTAGCTGCAACGGGGTGGCTCGCTCGGGACTTGGGATAGGGCAGTTTCGGATCGATATCTGACCTCGCTTTCGACAAAGGTGATTCACACAGGAGAAGGGCAAATATGAATAGTATAAGAAACATGGATATTTTAATATTTTTAGCAGTTGAGGCTAATTAAATTGATATTTTTGATTTGCATTTAATTGATGACGAAGATTGTGAAAATCAAGATTGACGTCCGTCCGCTGCTGACATGTCCTCCTTCAGCTCCTTCCACTTTGAAGATTCCGGCCTTATTCGAAGTAATATTTGATCCTAATTTAGTTCGTTCGACCATCTTACCGTTTTTAGTGGTCAATTTTATTATGTTTTGTCAAAGATTCAAACGAAGTCAAACACCAAAACAAAAATTAAACTTTTTTTGTTTCCTATAAAGTTTTGTAATGTGAGATATATGTTACGAACGAAGATTGTAACATAATTGACCTTCAACCCCAATACTCTGAAGTAATGAATAGTGACGTCCCGCGGGATATGGACACGGGCGCAGCATTTGATGGGTACCAATATTACCAGTTGACAGGACCCGACCATGGCTGATGCCAATTTAGAATTTATCTTTGTTTATTTAAATTGTTACTATTAATAATGCTTTCCAACGATAAAAGGGGTATTTATCAAACAACATTAGTCATGAGATTACATTTGATTTTTTGTTAAAAATTATTAAATCATCGTACACATTGTACTTTGTACTTGCTTTATAAATGTCAGTGTCATTGTAATACATGTACATTTAAAATTTACATAATATATTGATGACAAAACCATATTTTATTTTCATTAATGTTGTATAAATAGTAATAACTATAATCCTTAGAATATACAAACAAGAAAAGCATTTTCGCATACATCAATTGGACTCAGAACATAGGAAGGTAATACTTGAGCTTGACCGGTTTTTACCATATAATAAACGACCTAGACCGAGACCAAATCTGCGTGTCCAGTGAAAGTGAGCTCCACCATCCACGTCACTGAGACCCGTCATGGCGGTCTGTTTCGGTAGAGAGGCCACAGCAATCGGCGGCAATCGGTAATCTTCGGGAAGCCAACGAGATCTTACCAAGGTCACATACAAAAGTCACAAATAGTCCTTATTGTAAAAAGTTAATGGATACTTAACCGTTTTATAAGTATGTTAAGAGATGGAATAAATAATAGGTATTATTGCCGTCAAGTCGTAAAACTAACCTTGTGGGCATTTCTTTTAAACAAATATATATATAAGATACTTATAGGCCACCCCGGCTTTGGCCATAGTACACACATGGCCTATGTCATTATGGGATAGTGTGGCTTTCCAATGGTGTAAGAATTTTGCAAATTGGGCCAGTAGTTTTGAAGCCTATTCAATGCAAACAAACAAGAAAATCTTTCATTAGAGGTAGATAGATCAGTAGACTAATAATAATGAGAACTCTTATAAATGTAATGTTGTATTTAAAAGAAAAATAAGGGATTTATTATTTGTCTAAGTGCCGTAGTACCGCTACTTATTGAAGCCTGCAACACCAGGGATGTCAAGTGCGCGTTGCCGACTATTAAGAAATATTTTAAAAAATATGAAAAAAAATATATTGTAAATTATCTCAGTCTCATTATAACATAGGTAACTTACATGAAGATTCTTGTATCGCCAAGGTTTGTGAGCAAATGGTCTATGTAATTATGAGTCGTAAACAAAAAAAAAAATGATATGAGTGGGCTGATTGGCGAAGTAAAGAATAAGGTTATGAAGACATAAGTAGGTACCTTTTTTTAAGTTGCATATCTGTTGATTTTAATATCAATATTAAAAGATACGAATGCTAATCTGTCTAATCTATAATAATATTTTTCTTTATCGTGACAATATTTTGTGCAAATATTTAAGATAAGATAAAGATACTTGAATATTTTACTGCATGGATTTGGTAGATTAGAATAACGTCAATCCTAGTAATTTAGTTCGCCAAATCCCTACCTTTTCAGTTGTACAATAAATTTGAAAAATATTAATGATTGAAGTTTCTTGAGTGCTTGCTTATAATATAAGCTACAATAATAAGCAACTTTTTGTAAATAATCCATACTAATATTATAAATGCGAAAGTCTGTCTGTCACCACGGTGCCACGGCTAAACTGCTGGACCGATTGTGATGAAATTTGGTAGGGATGTAGTTAACGACCTGAGGTCAAACATAGGCTACTTTTGGGCGCGATATAACAGAGTCCCACGCGGGGCGAAGCCGCGGGGAACAGCTAGTATAGATATATATGAATGAAATAATATTGTTGTAAGAGCCTTGTACTGTCATCATTACGCCATGTTCATTACAGCAAAAGATAAATCATTCTACATTAAAGTGCATCAGGATTCAGGCCAATAAGCGTTCACTGCTTTACCTGGCGGCAGCGTCGTGCGCAGGCGCCATTAAAATGTACTGTTCGCATTGTGCACTAGTAATACCGTCGTAAACTGGTTTTATTATTGAGTTTTACGATTCATTATTAAATCAGTGTGTAACACCCATATTCTTAAACGTTTCCTCATAGGTCGCCTCCACTCAACCTCATTCGAGGACGCCTCAAGGAAGTCATCCAACTTTCCTTGAAAACGGTATTCTTAATTGTTTCCTTGAGCAAACTCCAGTGAGGATGAGTCAAAGAGTTTTGACAGTTTCTTTTTAAATTTTAGCTAACTAGCATAGATTTATTATAAAACAACAAAATACTTACTTACATACACAAAGAAGTTATTATAGTAGGTACAAATTCTTTTAAATCTGGTCCTCAATAAAAGCACCTACCTTTCGTTAAACGAAACGTTCGAGGCTTCCTTATATTTGACAGTTCGTTCCTCACCTCCATTGAGTAATTTCCTTAAGGTGAGGAAGCTAGTGTCAACTATGAATACCATTGAGGTCGAGTGAGGATGAGTGGAGTTTGAGGAAACGTTTAAGAATATGGGTGTAAGCCTTTGGACTATTTTCAATAATTTAAATTAATTGTAAGCGAATGTCAAAAATGTAAAAAAAGTGCTTAAGCTTTTCCTTTTTACCAATTAGCATTAGGTAATAAAAATAAGATTAGATAGGAAACAATAAAAGAAATTCAATAATTTGGTACTTGAACGCTTCCAACAAAATATAAAAGAAAGTGTTTCGACCTTCACATCTTGAAGGTGTCATCTCACACATGAGACCATCGATCGAGAGAGCTCCCGAGGTCGGGCCAAGTCGTTGCTCCCGAAGCCCTGGCGGGAATCACTCCGTCAGATCTTCCAAAAATAATATAAGTAGTATAAATACTACACACCGCTCTCACTCTAGACTTTTGAGTATTTTTAAGCAGATGCGTTGGTGTACATTGATGATATCGACCACAGAATATAAACAACAGCGCGTGTTAGTTCGGCACTAGCCGAGAGCTAGACAGAACACCGTGTCACTAAACATTGCCTTGAAATGCGGCGTACGAATTAACAGCTGTTGTCTTTCGTCAGGGATTTGGTTTGGTGGCGGCATATGTTTAGTGTTTGTACACATGTACCTAGTAACGAGAGGAGGCGGGCGGGTCAGGTCAGTGAAGTCGATGTAGGTCAGGAGTAGGGTTGATAGATGTTAAATTAATCGAGAAATCTAAAGAAAACGTCTAGGACGTATTTCAAAAAGTCAGGTTGAAATTGAAATACAATATTAGATATTTTATTGGTAACAGCATTGAGTGTTATGCTATTGAATATTAGAAGTATGCGCACTTTTCGTCTACATTTTTTTTTAAATATTAATTTGATTATCACAGTTATTAAACTAAAAACTGACTTATCAGAGTCCGTGCATCTTTGAAGTCTGCTAACCCTGGATCGTTATCAGGGCATCCCTAGCGGGCAAAACTCTTGGAATGGCTCCAGTTGCCCCAATTATTTCGCACTCAGCCGCCACGGTTCGGCTAGCAGACAAGTCACCCTCCCTAGCCCCTATTACCACAATGGGTAATCGCTATATCTACTTTTTGTGCCAGGAAGTTTGTCCAAAAACAAAGTCATGACTTTCACTTTTAGGATTGGTTCCACATTTAGTTGATGGTAAGTAAAATTTTGCTGCCTCATATTTTGTCGTGATTCTTGATTAGCTAGTTGTTTCTTTGTTTTTTTCTTATTGCCAATTGTTGTATATTTCACACAAATTTCTGACTAATCCTATAAATATGATTTCGCAGACTAGGCGATTCACTGAATCTTGTTTACAAAATTAAACATAGTTTGGTGAGTGTTGCGGTTCGAATCCAGTGCCAACACGGCTTACGGCTTCGTCATGTTTTGTGTATATTGCAGTCATGAGTCATCGTGACGTCACGACCTATCAGTATCACCCGATATTAGTGGCAAGTTGAAGTGATGTTTCATAAGACTTAATTGATATTTTGCATGACTAATATTTGTGCTAAAGTCCACGTCTTGGACGCCGTAATCAACCTGTTTCTTTTACATGACAATATATCACGGAATAGTTAGGTACACTATTTCGTATTGTTTGGCTTTTGGTTTGGGGGGATCCGCTGTTTGGCACTTCTGATATACGTATTTCTTTTTTAACATATTATCCAAAAATATAATTAAGAAGCAAAATGCCTTAAATTTTGAGTAAATTACACAGCGTTACTTTTTTAAATACTCAATGAGATAATGCCGGCAAAGCGCTTTGAAAATACCACACAATTGATTTGCTAGCGTCACTAATAAACGCGCTTTAATTGTACTTTTAGAACAACTTTGCAAACAATTAAATTGCAAATCGGCTTTAAATGAGCAATACTGTTTTTGTTGTTTCCTATTAAGTCGACTGTTGGGCAAAAACTGGCCGTCCTTGGCTGAGGTTGTTCGAGACTGTTCCGCTTATCGTAATGAAATAAATAACAACTTGTTGCTGATAACAAGTCTGCCGGCGCGACGCTGGGATACTGATATGAAAGGAATTTTGTGCCACATACCAGATACCTTGCTGTTGCTGATTGGCGGTGGCTGTCCTCCCGACGCGAATAACGAAATACGGTATAAATAAGTATCCCTGTCTAATGTGATTGCTTAAAAGAGAACACGGTGTTTCCAAACTAACTTAGCCTGTCGACTGGGAATTCATATTGACTCCGCCGGTGACATGGCATTGTGAGACCATGAACTGATTGATATTCATTTAGATAGCTGAATTTCTTATGCATATTATGTGAAACAGATTACCAAACTGTGTAGTAAACGTTAACAAATGGTTTGTAAACATTGAATTGAGAAGTCTATACTATGTTCAACATCCATTATATCCACAATAATGGCAGCCACGCTCGCTCTCGTACGTACCCATTCTGCGAGGTCCTTGAATCCTAACCACTGATTCTCTTCATAAGACTACATTCAATTTAAATCCTTATTACACCATCAGAAGGTTGCTTTGAGATTTATCTAATATTGCAAATCTGCATTCTTGTAACTCAATACAGCTTTGCAACCTCGCCATCATGCGCGCGTGACGAGTTGATATGTTGACTTTATGTTTATATAGGAATGTTTTATTAATTACTAGTTATTTTTTATAAACAATGTTACTGCATCAGGTGTAATGTCGCGCGTAGTAGCGCATAGAGCGTGAGAGTTGAATCCAAGACTTAATCTATGGGTACAGTCCACAGAAATCTTAATATATGAGTATTTACAGTTCTATGGTACAGTCAAACCCCTCACAGAATGAAGAGCTGCCGTAGTTTTGAAAAAAAAAACACAATTCCCTAGTTAGCTATATCTAAAGTCTCACTATACAAAATCTTAGAGGCAGATTTTATCTTAGGACCTACAACCTAATCTCGTTAAACCAAAGTTAAGTTATTGTTGCCAGATGCGAATGAATGAAATTTCATAGTATTAATAGTATCGTGGGGTCATTGACTACCAAGAAGTTATATTTGTTATTGGATCTTTTCGCCTCAAATGTTGAGGAAACGGTAGCAAAAACTTACACAATATAATGTGCAAAAAACGGTAACATCATTCAAAGTTAGTCTAGTAAAGAAAAATTTTATGAATTACTTTGCCACCTAACAACTGATTTTAAAAACATTGGATCATTAATGATCCTGTTAGGTTCGAGTTAATTTATAGTGTTGATAAGGCACAAAGGTTTTTTTTGTTAGTTTATTTAAAAAGTGGCTTAGTCGACTCCGTAAGTGATAAAGACATGAAAACTTTTAATCTGTTCATTTACGACATGTAGATTTTACATCTGACTCATCCATATTCGTCATCCTAACAGTTCATTTAAATTATTAATTAAACTAAAACCAGGTAGGACAACAAGTTTAATATAAAAACCATCCTTTTAATTATACGTGTAAGAATTGTCAAAAAATAACAAACAATAGGCATTGTGTGATGAAATGAGGTACCTAGTTAGGTATTCTTTAGACCTCAACCTTTGGCCGCTCCAGCTTAAGGAGTATGGTACCCTTATCGACGATGATCGAGATTGAGCGCGTCTACAAATATGATGTATTGGCATAAGATAACCGTTTATCTTTGTTGATTTTTGACTGGTTTGGTTCTCTTCCCACTTCTTTTTTCCCTAATCCATACTAATATTATAAATGCGAAAGTCTGTCTGTCTGTCTGTCTGTCTGTCTGTCACCTCTTCACGGCTAAACTGCTGGACCGATTGTGATGAAATTTGGTAGGGATGTAGTTAACGACCTGAGGTCAAACATAGGCTACTTTTGAGCGCGATATAACCGAGTCCCACGCGGGCGGAGCCGCGGGGATCAGCTAGTATTGACATAATTATTCGTATCCGTTGCATCATCTGCGTATACTTAGTCAAAAAGATACACATATTGATAGAAGGATATTGTCATAATTCACATACCATAAAATGCTAAATAGCCTTTGCTTCCTTGCTTCTTTAGTCTGTGGTGCTTACATAGCCTCTGTCACTTTTCTGTTAGGGTCTCGCTAATGAAAGCTAAACCTAGCAAAACTCTGCAAACTTTATGTACTGACTATATGTAGGAAATTTAGAATATAAAGAAATATCCAGATATCCAGATTTGTTTTCCAACTCACATTTGCATTAATTTGACGTGTAATTTATTTGCAGAGCTTGAGCTCTACGATACAATTGTTTTGTGTAAACAGGTGTTCTGCGACATCGTGGTCCGCGACGGAGAGATGGTGTGCGTGGAGCTGGTCGCCCGCGGACGAGGCTGCTCGGCGCAGGCTGTCATCTTCCTAGGTTCAATCCGCTACGATGCACTCGCCGCTGTCTATGATTCAAGGGTGAGTTCTGCTAGGTTACTACCGTCTCTTAAAACCATGCAAGATCCAGTAAGCGAGACAGCGCAATACATGATGTAAGGCGACATCCTCTTACTCAATCGTTCTTGCATGGTTTACTTTTAAGAGACGGTATTAAACTTGATGATTTTAAACTTGGCTTTGATTAGATGCATATTCCAATTCTTCTCTAAAATATAATATTTTGCTTTATAATTTGGCAACTTATGGCTGTGGTGTCAAATCTGATCGAGGAGCATGGGTTATACAATTACACATACATACACATGTGTCAAAAGAATTTCTTGTCACTAATGGAGTGCCACAAGGATGCATTCTGGATCCGTTACTTAACATTATTTATGTGTATATACAAGGAGCTGAATGTCAAAATATCTTACAATAAAATGTACCTACATATTTTCTGTTATTTGTTCGTTTTACCTCTGTAATATCACTGAAAACACGTACTTACATGTTATGTAGTTATTTTATGTACCGCCGGTTTTCCTCAATTTAAATTTGTGGTTACAATGTGATAATTAGTATGGTGTACGATAGAATGCGATAATACATGATCGTATGACAAATAAAAGGAAAAATACGAAATCGCTTATTATTAATTAATCGTTGCGTAAACATTTGGTAGCCACAACTTCCTGTGATTGCAGCCACGTGCATACATGTCAATAGTGAGGTTATTAGGACTCATTGAAACCCTTTTAACGTTGCATTACTTACGAAGTTGTTTTATTCGAAAAACAATTGGTGCAAAAGCACGCAGGATTTGAATTCGATGACGACTGACATAATAATAATAAAGCGGAAAGCCAACATGTTTGTCAAGTGCGGTGACTACGATAATCCAGCCATCTATGGAATGACCCGTTACCAACATTGATATTATTGTGGCTTACATATTGTTTATAGACAGACTTATATTATTTGTTATACTTATATTATTATACATTCACATCTCGGAAACTCGAATCATTTTAATCGCAGCGTTAGGTACTTTCTCCGTGACGTGACGTGGAGACGTTGTTGGGAGATTGCATCGAGATTAGTTATCGCTGCAACGATAAGCTGTCTCTGATTTCAGCTGCCGCTTTGTCACCAGTTAGCACGCTTATTCATGTCGAAATTTCTTAGGTATGCTTGTATTTTTTGTGATGTTGTTTGAAAACAATATAGTAGAAGTGTCATAGACTGCTAAATTATATTAAAAGTTATCCTATCCTATACTATTAAATGAGCAATATTTGTATATAAATTTATTTGTACTCGCGTTTTCGAGAAAGGCTTTAACGATTTCTTTGACATTTTAAACATAACTTCGTACATAGTCAAAATGATAATCTAGGTAGGCTCCATATGTCTGGGAAAATTAGTTTTACCCATATTTCCACGCAAAAATATTTTCTGCATTAAAACGAGCGAAGCTCGGTCGCCACAGGTACTGTAATAATAAGTAAACAACACGATAAGCAAACTCTTTAAAACGATGATGATTTGCGTAGGAATAAACTATTGAGCATGCGATTTGTCGTCATATTATAAGAAAGAAAAAAATAAGGAATATGTTAAGATAATAAAACAAAAACAAAGAAATAGTTGAAGAACTTGCCGTAACGTCACATCCTGCAAGTTGGAATCAGATATCTATAGACATCCGATATAGACTCCGTTCTAACAGTGAGCCTTTGTGTTAGTCAGCGCGTGGTTGACCGCGTGACCGTAAACTCTCAACAGTCTCAACCTAACGATAGGATTTGTGTTATCTTCTATCGTACTAAGATAATGTACTTTGTCAAATTTCAAACTAAGCCAAAATGTTTCCAAAATTATTGTTTACGCCCCGTGATAATGGGCATTGTCCATTATTTCAAAGTAGTTCTGATTGAAAAACCATTTGGAGGAATAAGCTTAGTGTTTAATTTTCTGTTATCAAAATAAAAAAAGATGCAGTAAATAATATTATTTTTAAATAAATAATTTTGACTTTTATTTGCCTTCTATGACGTCACTGTTGGCTGTATGCGCTGTGTAATTTTTTTTTCATTTGCCTTAATATTGAGCGATAAGAAAAATGTCACTGTTATGTCAAGTCAACGTCTATCCGCTCTGTTCAAACATTGCCTAAACAAAAACATAACCTCATCTCAATCATATTAATAAGAAAAGTGATTGCTTGTGAATCTAAAGATGAATAATAACAGAAAATGTTTTGTCCCAATGTGTAAAAACGATTCGACAAATATGTAGACTTACATTAGCATCTTCGCTCCTCTTATTCCGGCTACATTATGTTTGCTACTCGTAATAATATACTCCAGTATCATCACATTTTCAACTTTAGGTAAGTTGCGTGAATCAGCTTTCTCAAAGTTGCTCATGTTGTAAGTACTTAATGAAAATTAAACCAAATGAAAGATAGGTAATGAAAATAAAACCACAGGCACAAATTATTGTTTGAGGTTATTTGAAATATTTCCAATGACCAAATTCAGAAAGGTGACATTGGCATATTTGACACGAGTATATTTTTTAATTTCCGTCTGACTATCTACTGCATTGTACAACCACGCGTGACGTCACGCGTGAAAAAATTTAAAAATTAATATAAATTAATCTAAGGTATATAAATCAGAAATATTCAAATAGGTATCATAAAATATAGAAAACTATCCGAAAAAAAAATAAAAATAAAATAAGAGAAAAATTTAAGACAATGCCCATTATAAAAAAGTTAATTTTATTTACGATGCTGCTGGCCAGCCAGTTCCTTTCGATATAGATATAGATTTCATCATAAAATGTTTGTACCTACTTCTAAGTTAAAATAAATATTTTATAGAAGATATCTTAAATAGAATAATAAAATAATTCATTTAGCAGTTAGGAATTGACCCATCACAAAAAACGGTCTGCATGATCTACTTTATGTTTGACTTCTTTTAGTTCAAATTTAGAAGTAGGTAGGTAATTTGTAACAATTAAAATATCGCCTTGCTACAATTTTTGGCGAAATTTAATGAAACAATAATTCCCGGTAAAATTTAACTTACCTGACGCATCAGTATCAAACTATGTTTAAAGTAACTTGAAATTATTCTGGTGATTTAAATACTTTTTTTTTAATCCAAGTACCTACTCCGATTACCAATAAAGTCGATCGCTAATAAACAGGATAATTAACAATACGGAAACTACGATACGACATACTACTGGTTTTATAAGTTACATCACGCCTTTTGGGTGCGTAGGTATAGACGAGGGCGTTGAGTGCGTTCTGAGTACATGTGTACTGGCCGGAATTCCATGCCCTATACTAGTGCGGACGAGCGTATTACTACACTCCAATGCTGGGAAAATGCATCTGTTCCTCGCTTTCATTTCCAGCGGTCATTGACCTTATTCTATATCTGTACTTATATATAAAGCAAAGGAATTTGTGTTGTATTTTTGAATTATTATCATAAGTTTTCGAAATAGGAGCTTTTGGTACACTTACTAAAATAAGAATTAATAGGTACTAATTTCATTTTTGATAGCATCACATAATTTGAGATTAAAATAATACCAAGCGGGTGAAGCAGGTTGCAGTGAGTGTAACAAATGCTTTTATTTGGTTTGAATGTCGATGAGATTAAGTGTTTTATGAGTGTTCAAAACCTAATAAAAAAAAGTTAATGGTACATTAAAATCATAGCGAACAATTTATAGCTTTCTTCATTCAGTTTCCTTTATTTCATTTTGAATCACCGGAAGGCATGTTAAGACGTTGGTCCCGGCTGCCATCTGGTAATTGACAGTCGTTGAAGGAAAGACAACAGAGGCAGAGAGGCGCACCAGGGTGCGCATGGTAAATTGACTGTCCCCTACACGAAATGATGATGACCGACAGCATTGTATGTCTACTAGCGTTCAAAAGACGGTCTACACTCCTGTGTTCTTTGTGTCTAAGTATAAAAAATATATATTATTGTATAATTTGCACTGCACACCTCTAACAATGGCAAAATGACGTCCTCCGTGGTGTAATGGTTAACATGCCTCCTGACCGCTACTCAGGAGGTCCCGGGTTCGATCCCCGGTCAGGTCAAGATGAAAAATGATCTTTTTCTGATTGACCTGGGTCTAGGATGTTTATCTATATATGTATTTGTTATAAAATATAGTATCGTTGAGTTAGTATCCCATAACACAAGTCTCGAACTTACTTTGGGGCTAACTCAATCTGTGTGATTTGTCCCTACATATTTATTAATTTATTTATTGTACTTGGAAAATTTTAATATAACACACCTGTATTGTATAACATACATTTTAAGTAAATATTTTTTTTTTATTGATTTGTTCCCAAAGTCTCACGGGCTGAGATTATACATACATACAAATCATCACGCCTGTCTCCCGTAGGGGTAGGCAGAGACTAGAGATTTCCATTGGCTACGATCCTTACATACCTCTCTCGTCTCCTCCACACCCATCACTCTCTTCATACACGCTCGCCGATTTCGGGTACTCCTAATGTCTCCCTTTTTCAAAAGGTCTGCGATTTGGTCGCAGTATGTTTTACGAGGCCGACCCTGACCGCCGCTTCCAGCCAACTCTGATTTGTATATACTTTTCGTCAGTCTCCTTTCACCCATCCTCTCTACATGTCCAAACCATCTCAACATCCCTTTTTCTATCTTTGTCATTACATCCTCATTTACACCCCATCTTTTTCTAATCTCACTATTTCTTATTTTATCGCTCAAGCATAAACCACACATACTCCTTGAAGCTCTCATTTCAACCGCATTCACTCTACTTTCATTATTTTTTTGCCATACCCAACTTTCACTACCATACATAAGGGTCGGTATTAACACTGCCCTATGAACAGCGAGACGTGCTTTTTTGGACACAACTCTACTGCACATAAAGGAATGTAATGCTCCATTTACCTGATTATGGTTTTAGTTTCTCAGGTATCATACTTATTAATTCACGTTGTACCTATATCAGAGAGCAATACAATACAAAACCTTTTTTGCACATAGAATACAAAAAATAGGGTAAAATAACAAATAAAAACGCTGCAACCGCTGCAGGTTTATCGTATTGGTAACTGAATAATAATTGACTCCGCAGATTATACTATCAGCCGACCGGGTCGGCCACGGATGAAAGGATCTATATCTATAACCTTATGTTATTTGTGTGATTATTGATATTATGATATTTACTACACATTCCTGTAAATACTCAAAAGGCTGAAAATCAGTGCTAGACATCCTTGCATGTCTAGTGTTATACTGAGCCTCCATCTATGGAGATATTTGTCACATTTAATTTAAGTTTAGTTTGATAATTTTGCCCTTTGTTGATTTGTATGTGTGATGAAACTGATGAATGTCTATTCTATTCTTTAAATATGTTGTATGTTTTGGACCTAATTGACGTGGCTGTGGATTCAATGGCCGGCCGGCCTAGCTATGGATTCTCAAAACATGTTTTTTTTTCTAAAAGCAGCATTCTTCGTCTCTGTTATGTTTTATTTTTTGTTCTTATAAAATTATTAGTCTTATATTTTATTCCTCTTCAGTAATAAAGTCTTTACAATCCTTTTTGAGAAGGTATTAAACTTATTTATCTAGGAAATTTAACTATCTATAAATTCAAATAAGTAGGTACTTAATTCAACCCACTAAGCCTGACTTTCTCTGGGTTGGTATATCAAGATTTAAGCGTAGTTGTTATTAGGTACATATACCAAAATTACATTTTTTCAATTTTTGGTTTTCCGTTTGTGACAGACTGACAGTTTCCTGTCGGGCAGATAGCTGATGTAATAAGAAGTAAGTTAGGCTACTTTAATTTTACTATTTTTTTTTTTTTTTAAATGCTAATTTAACAATGCTTTTTGTTAAACCCCACGCGGACGAAGTCGCGGGCACAGCTAGTCCGTAATAAGATAACACTCAACAAAAAAAAAAATTAAAAACAAGTTGTACATTTTAATCGTAATCACGTACTCGACGCGACACTACACAATGTTTGAAGATAAACTAATCAACAATATTTATACAAATTGCATTATGTGCGATTGTTTTGTATTATTCAAGTGGCGCAATCTATCATACTAATGTGGTTCAAGCATTTAAATGGAACCTACAAATTGTTTTTAAATTAATTTACATTATTATTTTATTAAAACAAGCTCTTTACCAGAATACAAATAAATGTTTATTCTTTGTTTTATCTTGTAAATGTTTTTCTGTGTACACGAATTTTGTAAATAAAAATAAATAAATAATATTACAAAATATAATTCCCTGTATACCTACAGGCCTGTTTTGCCCGTTCCTCAAACGGAAAAAAAAACATCCAAATTCCAGCTGTTATCAAGGGAACGGTAATTTGATGACGCTTATATTCACGTAGAAATGGCTAAACCCCGATAAGCGTGGTTTACGATATTATGTAGTAACAATTTAAAACGAATAAATGTTTTATGTCTTATTTAAATCTGCCATAACTCACGGGAATCAGTACTTGGTAAGATTGTAAGAACTATCAGTTATGCAAGTTGCAGTTTATGTACAGGTGGCCTACTACCATCTCTAAAAACCATGCAAGTTCCAGTGAGTAAGGGAGATGTCGCCTTACATCATGTATTGCGCTGTCTCGCATTCTCACTGGATCTTGCATGGTTTTAAGAGACTGTAGTAACCCCCCAGGAGCCATGCCATTTTTGAGAAGTACCTACTCGTATGACGCCCAAAAGCGGTGTGTTGAATGATTATTGTTAGAGCCACCAGGTTATGTCGGAATCAGAAAATCATTCGAAAAGGAACTATAATTATTCGACTCACCGAGTTTGCATGTCATACTAGGTAGAAACGGGGACATACGAGTAATACATCTAGTTTGAGAAACGTATTCACCTTATCCTAATGTCATCCTACTTTTAATTCAATGTTCTCATTATCTTACTAAAATAAGATCGCAAAACGGTTTGTATTAGTATCACATCTATATATTTGTTTTTAAAACATGGTAATACATATATATTCTAGTTTTACTTGATTTTAGTAGGTACCATATTGTTTTTATAAAGGTAGGAATGTTAAGTTTGTCAACAATATGTCATCTTGAAAAGTCTTTAATTGCTGATCTTAAGATCGGATTATATGCTTTACGCTGGTTTTATGTTATTTACAAGGTAATACCTACAAGTTTAACAATTTAGCACTTATCTGTTGAAGCTAACATCAAAACGTTTTTGCCATGACGCAATAGTCTCAAACTGGTGGTCTGACACAAGTCAGTTGACCTCAGCCATCCCACGCTGCTTGTCTATCTAGGTGATTTGGGTGATTTGATACCATAATAACAGATGACCCTTGCTGAAATATTTATATTTGTCTCAAATACTATACTTTGATTTATGACTGAATATGTAACACTAGACAGTAGTTATACAATATTTATTTAAGTACTAGCTTTCACCCGCTGCTTAACCTGTGTGAATTTCCCACAGAAACAGTGCTTTTTCCCGGGATGAAAAGTACCTTATGTCCTTTTCAGTACTCCTTACTATATGTATGCGAAGTTTCAAGCAGATTGGATCAGTAGATAAAGCGTGAAGAGGTAACAAACAAACAAATATACAAACTCACTTTCATATTCATTTATAATATTAGTTGGGAAGTTGTGACTAGCTGTTACCCGTCGTTCCGCCCGCCTGTAGTATGCATTAGCAGTAGCCTGTGTTTGACCCGATAGACAGACATACTTTCGCATTTATAATATAAGTATGGATAGATTTATTATTATTTAATGCAATGCATGTATTTGCTATTTGCATAATTTATATCAGGATGTATTTAACATAGCTCGGGTTGCGGTTTCCACGTTGTAACCGGACATTTTCCTTGTACTGCAATTGAAGACAATACATATTCTATTTTAGTTATTTTTATAACTATTGATAACTAAATATAGGTTGCGTAATTTTGAACCTTTCTCAGTTTCATAAAGAGAAGTGTTTGAGATATAGATCAAAAAAAGAAAATCTAGGCTCTCTCGGTTAGAGAGACCGCGCGCGATTCCATATTTTTTGATTTGAGATAATACATTGTTGCCAGTGTCAAGAAGAAAAATAAAATAAAAAACATAATAAGTAAATAACTATAGTCGTTAGAATTGACTTAAGACTTGACGCAAACGTCCTAGATTGCTAATGAGGAGGGAAACCTTAAGACTAACCACAACTAATACAGGACAGTTAGCAGTCTCTGAGAGTAACTATAGTTACAGTTATCGTGTACTGTAAAGGACAAAAGTCACTGAGATAACATTTCTTTTAACTATCTTTATACTAATATTATAAAGAGGAAATAATTATTTAGTTATTTATTTCAGTCAACACAAACAGTATTTATTATTATTAGTAGTAGATTTGATTGTTTGCAAGTGGCCTCTGCTTGTACCATGGGCGAAGCCGGAGTGGACTTCTAGTTTATTATAATACCGAAAAATAAAACATGAAATACTAAAATCATTATGGAATATATTAGCTGCCTATATTAATGTAACTATAGCACAATCAGGAATTCAAATGTCATTGTGCGGATCTTTTAAGCAACGACATTCCCAATGATGTCGGACCGACAATTTGTGTGAATCTCATCAATGGCGTGCCGTGCGATGATTGAAAGTGACAGTGCAGTATGCAACAAAAACTAGGAGTTTATTTCCCAGGGCTAGACACGTCACATGAATAAATATTTTATGATGGGAATTTTTACTAATCGTCGATGGTAGAAATAGGCACGTATTTATTAAAAAAAACTTTTTCTCACGTAGTTTCCTTTTTGGTTACCTTTTGTGCTTACAGGTAGAGGACGGTAATTAACTCTTTGTGAGTTACACAATGAGCTAGACCACTGCGAAAATTATGGTCATTAGAGTTTGGCTTCTTGTACCTTTTCTATGGTAATGTGAAGGTATAGCAATTTAGTTGACCATCGCAGGACTTCTTGCAGAAATCATTTTAGATCGTTAATGGCTCTGCCATGCGCAGCCCTACCGTTTCGAACTTTGGGAATCAGATTACTATGCTATGTAAATATACATTAAGTAGTGGATGACGTCGCCCACCCGCCCACGGCCGTCGCCCGGCGCCGTAGGGGTGTTTGGTTCCGTTCCGAGTTCCGACCTCGCTCCACACCACCATTGTCTGGGCTTTAATGCTACTGCCCACCTTGAACATGTCTGGCGCATTTTAAAGTAATGTTAGTAAAAGACATATTTTCTTTTTTTTTCTTTCTTTTATTGGTTGGCAATCAAGCATACGGCCACTCGTGTTAGATAAGCGCGCGATCATCATAGCATAAAAAATAAATAACCCTTAACGCTTTGAGTAATTCCACTCGTGCGTTGTTTTTCCGGCTTATCCTTCGTCACCCAATAAAAATACTGGTAGGATATTTTGATTTGCATTCATCTTTCGAATCACACCCAAAAGTATTACCAGTATTTCCGCTACCCATCAGTTTACTGATTGGCAGAGAAAATACTGGCGGGTTAAACCATAAGGACATCTTTACTACTTATCGATATTGTATACCATTATATCGATTGTTAGCGTCATTAAAAACCATAAATAATTTATTTAAAATTAACCGCTATTTTCAAGTTTAAAATATCAGCCAATCAGAGAGCGCGTGGCTCACACCACACGCCGTGAATGGTGGGGGTAAAGTGAGATCGAACGTGACTTTCGCGGGGCAGGCTGTACTAGTGAACCTTCGGAAACAGTTGTGTTTTTTGTGAAAGTGTAATTATATTAAATAATTATGTTATATTATATTATGTGATCTTGTGAGGTGTTAACCTACCAGGTTACAGTGCCATAATAATAACTAAGGTAAGATGTACATATTATAACTTAATTACTGTACTAAGTATGATTTCTATATCTACTACGGAAATAAATTATATTATATATACGTGGAGTTGTTTCTTACATATCAGAAGTGGGATTGACGGGTGATAATTCTGATGTCATCCGCCAATCCTAGCCCACGGTATCGTTTGTTTTGTAATGGTGATACATGATAAGGAACAAAAAATAAAAATAAAAACTCACTGTAATTCAAAAGTTTTTATAAACTTTGTTTAAGTAACGTTACGATTTAATAATTATCGTTGTTTGAAAATTAGAGTGGCAATTTACTTTTTTTTTAAAAAATACGATTATGTGTACATTTTAATTACTAATGTATATGTATTAACTATAATGTGATTGTAAGAGGAGCTTAGGGCTTTAGGTCCGCCCTTTACATTATTGTAATTAAGTAAATAAAAGTAAAATGCTACTTTACAGTTCATAAAAAATATGTCATAAAGTATGTAATTTATTTGAAGCCCCTTTTAAACCTGTTCCCTACTAAATTCTACAAATTGATGAAGTTACACTATGAATCGGCAATAATAATTTGCCACAAATATTTTGTTTCATACTGCCCAGGTGATCAGGGACCGAGGCGAGTCCTACCCCTGGATTTGTAACAACTTGTACTGTGTATATTACACACCCACATGTGGAAATGTTTGTTAAAACACAATGGTTATTTCGATGTCGAAACTATAGTTTTAGAACATAATGATGAACTCTTAAAAAGTTGGATTCTCAAACGGTTGAATCTCATAATGTTGAATTCTCAAGTTAACTACAGTATGAAAAAAAATCATTAAAATAGGACACTTTAGTACTTATAATAGAACTGAATAACATTATTAAATTTCGTGTTTACCAAAATTATCAAATAATAATAATATATAATGATTAGGATAAAATATTTTTACAATATTAATATAAGAGATATAATACACTCAAATACAAGGTAACTAAGAACTGAATTAAAATGATGATTAATATTTTTTTTCTTATTTAATTACATGGAATAATATTCTCCTGATGGCGGCTCCAATGTGGGGACTGGCCAGGCCAGTAACGGGCCGCGATTCCGTTAATATGGGACAACGGACCACGCCAAGAGTCAACACTGCGAGCGAGGGAGTGGAAGGGAGCCTACCTAATGGCAGGCAGGCAAGTCCGCAAACGCTCATGTCAGAGTAGGGAGCCGTCGAAAATAATCCATATTCGACGGCAATACTCTAATAATAATCATAAACATCCTTTTAATTGATTACGTTTGGCCACAAGCCCGCGTATTCAATACACATCCTCAAAAGTATTTTTGAGAGAACAAGAAATAAAAAATATAAATAATAATGATGATAATAATGAGTGAGGGAGCGGATGGGAGTCTACCTAATGGCAGGCAAGTCCGCAAGCACTCATTTTCTAATTCTCAGGGCGAGGGTCTGGTACCTTATGGCAGCAAACGCTCATTCAGAGTAGGGAGCCGTCGAAAATAATCCATATTACTAATCGGGTCGATGGCAATACTCTAATAATAATAACTATAATAATGATGATGATAATCCTATAAACGTGATTGGACGTAATTGACGCTCACGGTCACGTCTTAGTAACAATTTAACGTTGTTTGATACTTAACGTGAAAAAAGGCTATAAGTACTTGCCTTCAAAGAGTGATACAGTATTTTGGTCACATAGCCCGAAAACCAGACGACAGCCTGTAAGAACTTTTGGTTCGTGGCTCGTGGGCGAAGGACATATTTTAAGATAAGTACTTTGAATATTTTATGATAATTGTGTAATTGTGTAAAGCATTATAGTTTCCACATTACTATCCACATTCCTATTATTTATTTATTTCTTTATGTACACAAAAATACAAATATAGGATACAATATAAAACACAATAAGTACAAAGGTACTACTTATTTCAATAGAAATCTCTTCCAGTAGACCCGTGAGAGTAGAGGTGATTAATATTACATGCTTATATTGTTTTAAATGGGCGTTGTGATAACTTACTAAGCTGAGTTGAGGGTACCGCCATACAAATTAAAGATGGCTTTTAGTTTGATTGTAAATCAGTTTTAATATGTGGTACCGATATTTTCAAAGCTTGTTTTATAGACATACTGTGATTTTTATAATGTGAGATATTGTGAATTATTATGAACAAACCTTGTGTATTGTAATTTGGTACAAAATAGTACAATGAGTAAAAGAATCATAAGAATAATGTCCAAAGCCCTTCAGGCACATTAGAGGCCATAACTGAACAGGTTTCCTTGGTGGTTCTTTCCTGCAGAGGCCCTTACGAACCACCGTAGCTTTGAAATAATTTATTTGGACAATTCGAAAGTGCTAAGGAGTAGCCAATTAGAATTCGTATAAACAATTTGATACAAAAGTGACAAAGTCTTATTATATTCCTTACCCTGTCTTATTTCACAAACAGTGATATAACATAACACTAATAAATTATTAACGGGTAGTACTTGATCTTTTGATAATAGACTATTTGTGGCATGATGATTCTTGAACATAGTTTCTAAGCTTTATTTTCTTGATATACTTTCGTTTTGCCTTTCACCCTGACTAATAACTCAAATATATCAATTTTCATAAGTGTATATATGTTTTTATATCTACATATATACCCGATTTTAACACGCGAGCAGTATGAGTGAAATAAATGTGTGCAGTGCACCTAGTTCTTATGGGAATTTTAACTTTATGACGAAATATAGATATGTTTCTGTTAAATTTTTACGCCCCTTCGAATTTCTTGAAATTTAATCGTTATAGATTATTATTTAAATTGTGTCTTTATATTAATATATAAATCTGCCATCTGTCTAAATGAAATGAAATTGTTTATGTACAGGTCTATAAGTGGCCTTTTTGCGACGGTTTGATTAAATGATCGTGTTAGGGTTGCGTGGACAGCCAACACTGGTTAATATAGCTAGACAAAGGTAACTCCAGACTAGAAGTCTACCGAACGCCGATTAAAATTCAGTGAGCCGAGATACGCCTCGGAGTTGAGATCACCCATATCTTAATAGAACCCTTTTATTTGACTGATGTATGGCGTCGTATTGTTCAGCTGGGTGAGCGTTTTCAAAATCTATGTTGTATAAAGTAGTCGTGAAGGCGGTGACTGATTTAATAGAGTCACAGGAGTAAATCGTTGTAATAATAACGGTTAAACAACGTTATAGTTGTCCGATAACATCTATATAACCTAACGTCGCATAAACACATGATATTTTGATAGTAAAAATAAAAGGTGTTGATTGAAAACTTTATTTTTGTTAGTTTTTCTTACATATTACTCGCGTTGTCTTAAATTTATATTAAGCCTCAGAAATAGGTTTAAAACGTTTTGGACAGATAAATAACTGTTGGTTAAAAGCGGGGGCAACCTCGTGCCTCGCGTCGATCGCATCGAGATATACCGGACAATGACAATTACTTAACCTAATAGTACTAATGATTTATTAAATAAGTCCCCTGATATATTGAGCAATGTAAAAGGGCAAGCGACCAACGAAATTACATAATTTTCTATATTCTATGTTTTTTGTATTGTGTATTTTTCTGTATTATAAAAAAAAAATAGCTTTCTCTTTCAAACGTAGTACACAATTTTGATCTGTCCAATGATCAAACTATAGTCACCTGGCTGATTGAAGTCGAGGAATGTGCAGATATTTACGATTGGGATAAGCACTAAATTATACACTTTGCTCTTCCATGACTAACCGGTGTAGCTAAACGATGGTATAAAAGCCAAAGCACGGTTTTATACACTTGGACACAGAGGAAGAGGAAGCTTATTGAGTCTTTCCCCTGTAGACAGGATTATGCAGAACTCTTAAGCGAAATGTAGGCCAAGCATATGCATAGCGGCGATTCATTAGAGTAATATTACTATAGTAAAATGTAAATCCTTTTAAATCGATGCGGTATTGTAGTTCGTAAAGCTGTAGATTGTCTTTATATGATTCAAGATTCAAGATTCTTTATTTGTTGAACATATTATAGTAACATACACATAAATTCCATGCAGTGTCGATGTTAAGCAAAAGAGACAGATAAACATGTTCAGCCAGGATCGGCATACAAATCACAAATTACAAACAAATGAATTTTCGTTAAGTCAAAACAACCACCAAAAATATATACACCTCATTAACAGATAAAAACCATTTGAAATCTTATGTCAATGATTGTACGTACGTCAATGATTGTATCGTGTCATCGTTTATATATCGAAATCGAAATAATCTAATATAGCGATATTAGATTATTTAAATTTAATTATATAGTATTATTTATAGTATGTCCATTTTATCATTGAAGACTTCGTCTAAATTGTAATGACATTTATCTATTAGTAATTTATTCAGTTGTGTTTTGAACTTTGTCTTTAGCTCAGAACGCTATTATCCCGTCTGTTGTGGTCGAAGATCGTGCGATTAGGGTAGAGACACAAGTGGCATGTTTTCGCGAACCGGAAGAAGTAGTATTTTAAAATCGTTAAACCCGGGAGTTCAAGAGAAAATGGGCCAAAAGTTGGGACGTGATAAAAAATTAACTCAATCCAACGATAAGTTACGCTTAGATTATAACAAAAAAAAAAAAAAACTATTGCGAATATTAAATGCCATAATTTTAACGAAGACAACAAGTTTAAATGCGGTAAGCCTCATAAAAGTGCGACTTTTGTAGTAAAACAGTCAGTGCTGTAGATCGAAACTAACGATCGGTAATCAAAATATCGATCATCGCGAAGACTCTGTCGATAGCAAAGCAATCTAAAAAATGAAAACCAAGTAGCGTTAGTAGCTCAGGTTATATATAGCAATTGTAGATATATATTTAACATAAAGATCAACGATAAACATATATATAAATAGTACTTCAGCAAAAATATGGTTAGCGGAATTTTTGATGACACTGTCAGAAAACTTAAGCCAGGCCAGGAGTCGATACTGGTAAACATATCAACGTAAACAGAACAAGCTTAAACTAAGGGTCGATAAGACTAATTGTATTGCAAAATAAACTTATAAAGTCCGCGATTTAGTATGTAAGCGTTAAAAGAGAGGAACCTATTGAAGAAAACTCAAAATAAAATAAAATAAAACTACCTGCTAAATTTCAGGGTTAGTTAAGGTTTTTCCTAATGATCGTTTTTAATTTGAAGCACTCCGTTAGCGCGCAAGCCTAGCCAACGCGGGTATGAAAATATTGTTACCAATGACTAACTTAAACCTTGGCCTGTATTAAATAGACGCTGTGAAACAACGGAATCCGAATTTGAGAATTCAGATTAGAAAACTAATTAAGTTCATTTTAAATTCTTAATAAGTAAATATAACTCAATAAATAAATACCTACCTTATCTCATCTAAACTTTATAACAAGACTTTTAATTAATTGGCTTTAGAATATACGAGATTATTTAATTTGTATACCTCTTAATGCATGCAAGACTGTACAAATTATTCATGTATTCATTTTAAGATCATTGTATAATTTCATTGAACATTAAACTTACTAGCTTATAATAGCTAATAGCTTGTTGTTACATAAATTATTAAATGAAATAGAATTTATATGGAGTATATTGATTGTAGTTACATCGAACTTAAATTAAATTATTTTATTTTAATAAGTAACATTAATTTTAATTTATTTAGTTTAAAGGCCATTGTATCATTTCATTGAATATTAAACAAGTTACAGTATTGCTTATTGTTATATAGATTATTGATGAAATAGAACTTATATGTAGTATCATAATAATTATGTTTATATCAAACTTAAACTATTTTACTTTAATAAGAAATAGGTAATCTTACCATGTTAAAACTTTACTATAAATTCAATTCTCTGTATTAATATAATAAATGTTTAGTCTTAATTTATCTCGCGAAGGGACTCGCTACTGCAGGATGGCCGAGCTGTTAGCGTCATTAAAAACCATAAATAATTTATTTAAAATTAACCGCTATTTTCAAGTTTAAAATATCAGCCAATCAGAGAGCGCGTGGCTCACACCACACGCCGTGAATGGTGGGGGTAAAGTGAGATCGAACGTGACTTTCGCGGGGCAGGCTGTACTAGTGAACCTTCGGAAACAGTTGTGTTTTTTGTGAAAGTGTAATTATATTAAATAATTATGTTATATTATATTATGTGATCTTGTGAGGTGTTAACCTACCAGGTTACAGTGCCATAATAATAACTAAGGTAAGATGTACATATTATAACTTAATTACTGTACTAAGTATGATTTCTATATCTACTACGGAAATAAATTATATTATATATACGTGGAGTTGTTTCTTACACGATATACATTTTCTTGATAAGAGTAATGTTTGCTTCCGTGGCACTCGTGTGGTTTATTTGATGAATATATATCCCTGGCTGCTGATGATGTCCTCCTCATCGAACTCCTTTGACGGCGACCTCAAGACATAACTTCATTTACTCAAACTCCCTAGCTGATACAACCAACAGATTTAATCTCTTGCGACTTTATTAGGCCTGACCAGGTCATGCTGCGATCGACTGACCTGTATTGGAAGTGCCTGCTTCCAGTTGGCCGTGACAGCTGTCGTGACCTCGATAAGGTGGCATTATGCGACTTTGCATCGCTCCCGAGGGAGGCGACGCCGGAAATGGAGCGATAAGGCCGGTAACTTGCTCCCCTATGAATTGGGATCACAAGGCAGGTGGGCTACTTCCGTGCCACACTTGTGAATTAAGTTTCCAGCTAACCTGCGAGGACAGCTAAAGCTGTTATATGTTAGGTACAGTTGGCCACATATAAAAGTATACCAGATAATATTATTATACTCGTAGATCGGTGAAAAGACGGCCTTATCAATTGACCCATATTACGTTCAAAATGAAATTATAAAGCAGCCGATGTTAAGTTACGTTAGTCTACTTCGGATATTGAGAACGCCGTTATTTTTACCCGCTCGTTGGTTAATTGTCGCGTAATGGCCTATTGTTCAAACCCTATGACAAGTAGGCTATTTTATTATGAAATAAAGTGAACCTTGTTGCTGCCGTGTAAGGTTTATATTTTAGTGGTTGTAAGAAGTCGAGGCGTATTTGTTTGTGGCATTGGAGTGGATGTTAATTCGCATGTGGCGACGCCGCGACGGAGACTTGTTGATATCCCCTCCCCCCTCCACTCCAGAACTCCCCGCGCCCTGGCAGAGGTTACGCTAGAACAAATCGATCAATCATAGACTACACTTCCGATGGCGATGACGGATTGGGGTCTACGAATGTTGACTTCTAACGACCTTTTGTACTGCTCGCTAGCAATTAGTCAGGCAACGAATTAGAACTCCTACGTGCTTAGGAAGTCACATTAGCGCATTAGGCCCGATTTTATTGGTCGATGGCATTTGTGAAATTCAGACAGGCACTCTTTAGGCAGCTTTTCTACTCAACTGATACTCAGTTAGGATATCGCGTCAAAAGTAGCCCAATTCCCTGGTGTTCCTAAGGACTCACTTTTTCCACGTGCTACTTTACTTAATAGGTTCAGCGGTCAAAGCTTGAAGAACTATTTACTTAGTTATTAGTCTATGTCATAAACAACCTTAAACTTACACTTTTATATGTAGCCCACCCAATCCAACCAAACGTCGATTCCAAAAGGATATAGTATATTATTTCAGTTGCTGGAAGCGTACCTCACATAGATTTTCAATCGGACCTACTTAAAGTAGCCTCTGCAATTCTGCATCTAGCAAACATACGAGTACAATCGATCCATCTGTTTATCTGCCCCTACGAATAATAATTCTCTATTCGTAGATCTGCTCCTATTTTCGTTATAATATTAATAGATATTAAATACAAGTAGGTTTGATTGAAAATGCAGTCTGTCATAAATCAATAAACATGTGCATTGTGCAATATCGCCGCTTACTCTTACTCATATGAAAACTAATACGGAGGTCACGCGGGCTATAACCAGGTCATCATTCTCAATTATCGTATGTTTTATTTATCAAACAAACCACAGAATCGAACCGATATGTTTTTTTTATGAAAAAGCTTAAGATTTTTAAGTAGTAGCATGGTTCAACCATAAGTTTTCCTTTATTTCTATGTATGGAACCCCAAAAATGTCGAGCTGTTTGGGAATACTAAAAACACTTTCTGTACCGGATTTGGAAAATAGCGTGAACAAGTCGTGTCAATTTGCTAGACGCAAATAATATGATTGGCAGTCTGTGGGTGACTCTAGGTGGTTAGTTGACCATGCACACCTTGGTGTCAGAGCTGTTCGAAACAAGTGAATGACCGTTTCTGACGACACGCTGTCTCCGAGACCCACACCCACCATATACCGATAGTCTTACTTGACGTCGCCCGCTGTGGCGGATGGCCCATGAATAACAATTGACAATAACATCATACCCAACACAACATTCGTCACCGTGACAGAGATGTTTTGTTATAATTTAAATTTGCCATTGTTTATTTTTTTTGCACGAATACAATAATAACGGTGCATGAATCGTGTGTGGAATAATTGAATGATATTTTTTTTAAAATATCATTAAGAAACAACCAAACATGCGGTCCATTTGATCAAAAGCGGACGCCTGCAATACCAGAAGTATCACGAGATATCACGAATTCCTGGTAGCATCTTAGGTTCCAGAACCATGAGTTCACATAACGCGATTTTTACTACTGAACTGTGACATTTCACAAAAAGTTATTTTGCCGGCTGTCTTGAAACCGCAACATGTCACATGTCGAAATGAGGTGTACCTCTGTAGTGTACTTCTGTAGAAGAAACAGATTTAGGTTTAGGCCGTTTACGCGTTTAGGCTTATATATTAAAAACTAGCTGTTCCCCGCGGCTTCGCCCCGCGTGGTACTCGGTTATATCGTGCCCAAAAGTAGCCTATGTTTGACCTCAGGTTGTTAACTACATCCCTACCAAATTTGATCACAATCGGTCCAGCAGTTTAGCCGTGAAGAGGTGACAGACAGACAGACAGACAGACTTTCGCATTTTTAATATTAGTATGGATTAGTATGGATGATAATAAATTGAATAAATGTTTGTTAATTCATTCAATGATGCAATTGCCAGTATTGTTGTGTGAGTCATAATCTCATTGCGTCTAACTTAATCCAGATTTGTGTTTCAGTCTTACGACTCAACTACATGTGTTTTGGTTGATTTAATAAACGGAATATACCGAATTGAAGCTTACTCGTACCACAGGAAATATAATGTTGAATTCCTGAATTATTAAATTTGAACAAACAAGTTATCAATAATAACTAATTTAATTGTGGTTAGCTTCGATTTGCTACTAGTGTCCAAAATACAATAAAATGTCAAAAGGTTCTTTAAATAAACTCTTTTTTACATTTGATGAATTTAATATTGTTTGCGTAATTACGAAAATAGCATCATATTTTACAAGATGACTAAGTTTTTTATTTATTTATTAATGACATAGTCTTCTTTTGCCCGAGCGTGTTTCCTAGTTGCGTCCTAAGCTTTTACGCATCAGAGCCCAGGGTACATTTTTATCATGGTTCTAGATTTGTCGGTACTTCAAATGGCGCGACTCCTGTCTGACCTCCGCGTCACAGTGTTGCTGACTATTCATAATTGAACATCTTTATTTCTTTTAATTTACAGCAAACGTCTCTATCAACAAAAGTGGCCCAACGCATGTCGTTCGGTCTGCTCGGCGGCAAGACGGCGGCTCGCTGCGAATTCGTACGCATGAAGGGTCCCGCAGGCAAGGTAATAAAATTGTTATTTATTTACTAAATTCATGTGCACAGTAATTATTACTATCCAGGATTTTTCAAAAATAATAGCACACATTGGTACAAAGGCTGCTCCTTATTTATGTAAAAAAAATATTAATCGTGTAGACAAAGTCGATAAATTCGTTTCGAGATGTCAAAATGTCAGTAACTCCGGAATTACTCATCAGCAAGTGATTATAAGACCCATAACCACAGACAAAAGATCAACTCAATCAAACTTGGTTGTGTGTGAGTGAAGAAGTGTGAGAGAAGAAAAGTATTGCAGTGTTTAAAATTTTATACGTAAATTAAGACATTTAGACCTATATTATCTTGATGAAGAAAATATCATCCTATTCTAAGCTAAATACTTCGCTTTTTGATTCTTTTTGTAACATAAGCATAATAACTATATTTGAAGGGTCATGCGGAGATGGCGGTGTCCCGACCGCACGCCGCGGGGGTCGACACTCCCAGCTCGGAGCCCGGCGCCTGCGCCACCGACATGTGGGACGACGACTGGGACGACGACCCTGAGGATATGTTCATGTATCGCCACCAGGTAAACACTGATCAGGCCGCTATTTAGAACTATAGTTACTTTTTCAGTAAGAATGTTCATATTAATCTGGTTGGCGATAGAAGAGAAGGCTGGGATTGATACACTGTGATTAGTTAATCACTTCATAGTTTCAGCATATATTCTCATTGGGTGTAGAATTAAATAAGAGTTAATTTCAGTTAGGGTTTCTAAAAATGACACCACAGTTGTCGACAGAAATTTACTTGCTAAGGTTTTGATTTGTTTATAATAGTTCCAAATAGAATTGACAATTTTGTATCAATTGTGAATTGACTAGTATATTTAAAAGAAATGTTACTTAATTTATTTATCTGGCCAAAATCCTCACACTTGATCTACGATTATGAAATTTGCACTACCGATTTATGACGGTGGACGGATAAATCTACAGCTTCTCAATGGGATTATATCTGAAAGTTATTCATCTGACAATTGATTTGTTCAAACCGAGTGAATACATTGTTTCGCCCGCAGCGGCGGCTGAGCGACCCGAGCGCCAACATCAACAACTTCGTGCGCGCCCACTGGCGCACCAGGGACGGCAGGGACAAGAGCCGCTCGGAGAACGAGGGGCTCGACGCGCTGGGGGGCGCGCTGGCCGAGGTGGAGGCCGGGGACGTGCGGGACGGTACGACACGAACACAATACGTTTTGCATCCTCATTTATAATACTTACAGCGGATCTCCTTGCCAGCAGACGTATTTCCGGACATGTGAATTCGGGTCTTTTCAAGTTTTATTTGCCACATACATTTTCAACGACTTTTAGCTTGCGTTTTGACAATTCTTTTTAATTTTAAAGAGTGAACAGGCTATTAATATATCGGCGAGCTCCGTCTTAGACCGCATCTGCATTTGACATCAAGTGGGATCGTGGTCAATCGCTGGTCTTAGTAAATATAAAAAAAATTGTGCCACTTCATCACTGAAGGTTTGCTATCAGCTCCGTAAATATTTTGTCTTGTCTATGGCTAGCCTGATCTACGCTTTCGGGCTATTGTGCCCATTAATGGTCTGCGGAAGAGGATATTGTGATGACTACGTGACCAAGCTATGTGACCATTATCCCAGCAGTTTCCCGTAAATCCTAAGCCATATTTACCTTTAAAGATCGGGGTCACTAAAATGCGTTTTATTTTTCCTAAGCTTAACCCGAGTAAAACTAAAACATGATTATTTTCTCGTGCAATACCATTTGTATTGCCCGAGAAACATGTTTTAGTTTCTCGGGTAAAACAAAAATTTCTTATATTTTTGCACTCTAACCACTCGCACCCAGTTACAAATCCGCTTCACCAACTTTTTCGATTAATTTCAACGTCACCGCACTGTTAAATATTGATTATTATAAACGACACCTGAAATTCTATTATGACGGCGTATAGCGATCCAAAAACGAGTAAGCAAAATGGCATAAAACGTGCTATAAACCGTCATAGTAGGACCTCCCCTGACTATTTATAATGTTCTATAATACGAATAACCCTTTTTATTCTCATTGTGGAATACGCTTTATTGGCGATGTCGTTGTTAAAAAACTGCTTGTCGTTGTGTAGTTGTAATGCATGTAGTGTAGTAAGCGCTCGGAGGAAGCCGCCGCGGAAGTTGCCCGACTCGTGTAGTGATCAGTTTGTTGCGTAGTCATGGTGAATTATATGAGAACTGCATTCGTGACGCGTGCCACTTTGTGTTAAAGTTGTATTTTGTTTGTCTCACAGATGAGAGAATAATTTGGTGTTACAAACATAGTTTATATTGTTTGAAATCTTTTTGTTTGTTTAATAATTTTTTATAGTTTTTATTTTAATATTTTTGAAAACATGTTTAAAAGTTTTAATATAAAGTGTATACACAAATTGGTACGTTATCGCGGTTTGTTTTGTTCATCTGCAGTGTCAGTAAATTTACCTTTGTAAAGGTGATATTTGCAATCTCAGTTATTTTTCTACCTCATCACCATAAAGGTGTCCAAAAATGTTGTTTTTGTTTTAAGAGATTGAAATATTTTGACACAAAACAGATGAAGGAAACATTTTCGGTAGGACAAAATATTTTCTACTGTCGATATTACCTCTTCACACGAGAAACACATGAGAAATATACGATGATATGGTCTCTTTCGTGATTATGGTTGAAAGTTTAATTTATCCGGTTTTTATCGTTTATTGGTCAAACACTAGGGGCCTGACCCATTATGTTATTTTGGCTTTTATTATACTAAAAACATTTAACTAAGATCTTGTTTAAATGTGTTTAAAAATACCGAATCGTGATATAAGTTGCAGTCAATAGGTTTCTCAGTTATAAAATGTAATCTAACTCGCAATCAATACAATATGAATGAAAACGTATGATCTCGTGCGAAGAGCATATCGTGTCGCGGCGTAGGGTGTAGCGCTGGGGTCTGACGCGCTGTATGTTGTCGGTAGAGGGGCGGGGCGCGGCTTCCTCCGCGCGCTGGCGCTGCTGCGGCGAGCGGAGTGACGTCAGCGCGCGCGGTGACGTCAGCGCGCGCGGCGCCGCCTGCATGCGCGACGTGTACACGCGCGCGCACCACGACGTGTCCAGCCCGGCCTGTCTGCAGCGAGTGCCGGCACGAGCGGCGCGCCCGCCCGCCGAGTGCGAGCTGGCGGCCGACGCGGCCGACCTGGACGACTACGATCTCGCGAACCGAACCGAGCGGTACACCGTTCAGAACGACGGCTCCGTCACCGTGCGAGGCGTCGAGGAGTTACCTTATTACGATGACGATATCGCCAATGAGAATTTGGATTCAAATTTGACTTGTCGCGGTCGGTCGGATGAGTATGTGAAAGACGTTGACGATGCGGGGTTGTCGTGGAAGGTTCTGGGCGCGTGCGGCACGTGGCCGCGCCGCCGCAGAGTGGACACGCCGCCGCAGCGCGCCACGCCCGACGGGACGCACATCTACTACTGGTGCGATCTGCCCGCCAGGAAACACTGCGGTACGCTTCGAGTGACAGACATTTTATATGAACAAAACTAATAATACCAAATCCTTAACCTAATTTTAAAGTAGAAAATGTTCCATTCCGTATAATGTAAATAACGTCTCTAGTACTACCAGTAAATTTTTAAATAATCTTTATCGAATGCATTCAAGCAACCAGTATAAACAGCTAAACTAACGCACTCAAAAAATATCCTAAAATTCTAATGTTTTGTTCATATAAGTTATCGTCCCAATATCGCAATGTCATCGAACCGATAATATATTTCTTTAATATTGTTAGTTTATATATGTTTAAAATCTAATCGGGTATTTCTATTCCAGAGCTCGACGACGGCGCCTACAACCCCCTGTGGGCGATGCGCGGTTTCTCGCAGACGTTCCACCTGTGGAAGGAAGGCAAGCGGCAGCAGTCGGCGCCGCTCAACGCCTTCCTCACGTACGTCACGCTGCCATGGTGGAGCATCGCAAAAGGTATCACAAATCATCCCACTAGTGTCCCTTCACACTTGTTCTTAAGTTTCTCATTGTTTCTCGATGTAAAACTTTCCCACTAATATTAAGTATAATAAGTCTACTGGTAAAAAGGGGTCAAGTCCGCCATTATCGCATTTAAGAAATAAATATATCATTTCGTAACTTTTTCTTTAGTTTCTCATTGTTTCTCGGTGTAAAATAATTGGTTATCACACAGTGTTAAAAAATTTCCCTCTATCTCACTATAATTTAATCATGTAATTATACCGAAAATGCTTTCTATAAAACTTAAAGATAAGCCACATCTTAAATTGTAAGTATAAGGACAAAACTTTTCTATGAAGCCATTTGAAATTACTTCTCAGAAATAGCCAGTCATGATTGTTTTGGTCTCTGTCAGATTTAATCCCAAGATCTTAGCAACTCCAATTTTACATTATTTGTTCTTCTAAGGAGGGCGGAATGAAGTTGTAAAATATATTTCGATATTTAGATTAACTTAAATGAATACGTAGTAAATGTATTTTTTTTACTAAGATAGGGTATTTCTCTTGGTTTCAGATATCCTAGACCACCGTGAGGAGCCAATCCTAACGTTCTGAGCCCGCATCCGAGTTTTTGCAAGTACCCCGAGCCAGCTGTGAGTTTAAATCAGTGTTTTAAGATCACACGTGCCTAAAAATAAAAAATAAAATGTATCTCTTTTAGTAGGAGAATATAATAAAAAATTAAACTACGGATAACCAAAACTCACACTACTCGAAGTCACATTCGTGCTTGCATTTATTGTCCTGGACGTCTGATAAGACTTACTAAAATAAAAGTGAACAAAGCACAAATTTATATATTTTTTGGTAACTAAGAAACGTCTCTGGAAAACATATTCAGCCAAATTTTAATAGACAACTTACAACTTTCCTTGGCTTAGTATGGTTTCATTAATAATTGTATACTACACTGTCATTCCTGATTATATTTTAGTAAGTAATTATTATTTTATTGTCATAAAAGACGACAAAGGGAGAGCGACAGAAACAGCGCGCTACAAAACGGAAACTATCAGATTGTTTCGCTCGTCAGTTCGAAGTGAGTTCTGGAGTGCTATTTTTGAAATGTATGACACTCAAAATATGTGAGACGAACGATTATCCTTTGATTTCGAATAATTCGAAAATACTGTATCCTTCCTCCTTTCGTCCTTTTACACAGAACAGAGAAATTATCCGAAGAAATAAGTTAATATTCCTTAATTCTGTGCTTCTCTACATCAATTCCTGTAATTATAATAGTCGACAACATTCCACTAGTTAGGCTAACAAATTATCGTGTGATATCGATATATCGTGTGTACGTCATATTTAAAATGATATTATACCTGTTCTAGTCATTTAAGTTAGTATGTTCGTAAGTTTATAATTTTTGTATTGTGTGCGCTTGCTTTAAGGCTACTAACGCCATCTGGGATTGATTGCCGATTTGCAGTAAAAATGTTCAATTTGACGTCTTGAAAACACCTTTGGAAGTACAATGATTTTTAAGATGTAGTCCTATAATAGGCCTAAACTGAGGTTACTATATTTTTCTGTTATATTTATTTTTATTATAATCCATATTTAAGTAAAATTTAAGATTAGAGTTACATTTTTGATATGAATATGAAATAATTATTTTTTTAAAAATCTGTTGACTATATATAAGGTGAATTTAAATCAACTGCAAATATTTTAAGGGCAGATTCAGACCACTAAACTGAACAACTTTCCCAAATAAACTTGTATCGAAATACGAAAAAAATTTTTTGACCTCCCATACAAATTGAGAATCAGCTAATCCTAGTTTAGTATGGAGAGTGAAAAATAAAATTTCGTATTTCGATAAAAGTTTATTTGGAAAAATTGTTCAGTATGGTGGTCTGTATCTGCCCTTAAAATATTTGCAGTTGATTTGTGTCCACCTTATATAATCAACGGATTTTTTTTAAATTATAATTATATTGTCATTATTTTATAGTGTTAATAAAAAAATAAGTAGATGTGCATTTTTTTAAATGTAATTTCATTTAAATTCGTCTAACTATATTTTTCTGTTAAATTTTAAAACTAGTCAATAGTTTAAGCATATCGGTAGTGTGAACAAACTTTATGTACTATAAAATACAAATAGGTTTAACCAGTCATCGGCAGATGGCAGTGTGGTTAATTTCTTACAAACATAAAGTCACTGCGTACATTCCATAGACTATAGAGGTCAGAATAGAAAAAGTTATGGTGCCTGATGTATAATAATAATAATTTGAGATTATGTTACAACAAAATATCTAATTAAAAATTAAAGCGCCTATAAAATATTGGAAACGTTTGAAATCGTACTTAGTAAGGCATTTTGAAGTCTTTAACACAAAATAAACAAAACTAAGTAAATAATAAATTTAAGTCAATAAAATTTAATCTGAATACGTTACTCTATGTTTTCTTTACACAAACGATGACATGAGAATATTTAATGCATGACAATTATGTTCAAAAGCTGTGTAAGTTGGTAAATATATAATTCTTGCTAGTTTTGCAATAAGAGTATATTTACTAACTCAAACTCACCAAATTGTTCTGAATTAAGTATAGTAAGCGTAAAGGGAGATAAATCTAGTCACAACAAATGTAATGTTGTCACTCCGGGCCATTGCTATACGGTTTCTCGTGATTTCTCGTTATTGTGCTAATGTTTCTCACCGGTCGTTAATATAAGTAGCAATAAAAAGTAGTAAAAAGTTGGCAGCATAAAAATCAAAGAAATATATAGTAAAACTGCTTTTGAATTTGATATTACAAAATTATGTCATATGTTATATTAGTTTCAATCCGGTTTATGCGATACGAAAACAAATGATTCGTAAGAAAGCAATAAGGACAATTTTTAATATGTAAATACTACCTCAGAAGGGCCCGGCGTGGCAGCAGCCAAAGGAATCTGATTGTAAGGAATTGTATCTAGTCCGAACGGTTGCCCTGACCGCGCCGTTTGTATTGTATGTATATTATGACTGAATAAAATATTGCAAGAGAAATACCGACTTTCTTTCACCAAATATCTGTAAACATGTTGATTGTTTTTTTTTTTTGGGGGACAAGGTTAATTGAATGATTGAAGTTGTGTGACATAGGTGTCTGTGTCGAATGCCTTAGATTGTTGTGGTTTTTTCAACGACCACCAAATGACAGCCAGGACCAATAGTTCCGTTCGAAGCACGGCATCATTATATAACAAAAACATAGATTAAAAAAAAAATAGAGCCGCGTTCCTAGTTCTATGAACAAAAAGGTGATCGAGATCGAACCCACGACCTACGGGTTAACACCTTAACCACTGGAATACAGAGGCAGTATTTATCTTGAACTTATATTTTACATAAAAATAGGAATTATTCATTGTGTTTGTTTTACTTTCTGTTTCGACGGAACGGAGTACAAAACGAAATTAATTAAAGTAAATTTAACGAGCCGCGAACATTAACAAGGTGTCTGTGTTAGAGGTGGTCTGGTAATGAGGCGGAAGTGACGATAAAGAGCGTTTATTGGAAAGTCAATATAGTGTGGTTTGGATCAGGAATGCTATTTTTGTTTAGTATTACTCACACAAAACCGGTGAGTCGAATGATTATCGTTCAAGGACCAGTCAGTAATGTCGCGTGAAAAGGTTTATTCTTCGTTCGTCCTAAAATTTTGTCCCACATTTCAAAAAAATATTCGTTTGTCCCAGTCACTTTTATATTCCCGGTTTGTCCCAGTTCACAAGAAGGTACTTTAAAGGTACAGCTAACAAAAAAGTATTTTGAACGAATAACAAACAAAAACCTATATTATTTAGAAAGAAAATTACTTATAAAAAACAACGGGTCGAACAAGGAATGCAAAGTGGGACCAACTAGGAATAAAATAATAAAAATTGTACATCGGGACGAAGGAAGCATAATGTTTGGGACTAACTAAGAAATTTATTAGTGGGACAAAACTCAGTGGGACAAACGAAGAATGAATCCGTGAAAATCATTCGAAAACGAACGATAATCATTCGACTGACCGATTTTGCGATACATTTCAAAAATAGCACTCCTGGTTTCGACTGGCAGATGCTTCACTATTATTGTAGACAAATCTTTGAGGCAAAACTAACTATTGTATTACATTGCCTAGTAATTTTCTTATACTCTTCTACAAATTTTATTTATCAGAATCGTCACTTCTGCATGTAACATATTAACTTACCCAAGAAGTTGAATTTATAAGTTTACATGATATGTGCGTATTATACGGGCTTCAAACAAGTTTTAATTTCCTAATTTCAGTCAGCCATACCTATTTATGTGAAGAGTTTAAAAAAATAGTTGACAAATGATGCGTTTACGATGTAAACGCTGGTGATGGTGATGGGTCTTTACCTGAAACAAAACCAACACATTGTTAGTAGGTATTTAGAAAGAATGAAGATATGCCTATAATGAGATAGATAAATCATTTATTTGTACTAAAATAACACACACAAATAAATCAGTTTAACACAGCAAATAAATAAAAATGCACAGGTTTAAAAAAATAAAAACAATATACGTTAGAAGATTCTGTATACAGCATAGAGAAACGAACACTTTGCTGGAAGAAAGCCGAGGCAGTCAAGCTATTTGGTATAGGGAAATAAGGTTAGGTAGTATATCATTTCGGAGTTAATCAATTTTTTTGGGATCACTGAAATCGAAAATATAGGGTATTTTGTTTAAGTTTTTCGATGGAGTCATTGGGTTTTATCCTAATTTATTGGTCATGGGCTAGACAGTCATCCCTTATTTTTGCCAGTAAGTTTTCGAGATTATCGTGAAGATTTCGGGAGATGTATAGCTATCATCCAGGTCAGATTTACAAAAAGAGTTCAAAGTCCCTCCAATTGTTTATAAATGACTTTCCGTCATAGAGACGAGACGCGTCACGTCACTGGCAGCCGAATGTCCTGACCATGGTGACTGATGTCCTTTCCACACGGCTCATTACTGAGGAAGTTCCTAATAGAACTGTTTTATGTGGCGTAGTTCTAAGGCGTATCAATGCGTGCGACTTTGCGACTGGTATTGCTTATTAAATCATGGTGTGGGAGTTGATTTTTCTCGTCAACAATGACATGGTTTATATTCGAGAACCACATGTGGTAATCAAGCATAAGGCCTGCGTAAGTTGGGCGCGCGGTGGCCGTAGTTGACGCTCGTGTAACCTTGAGGTGTCATTCGTGTGCTGTCAACTCGGCTCGTAGCCTAGAATCTCACCACAGTTTCAAACCGGAAAACAACAATGCGAGCACTACCTACAGGTACTCAAGCAGACGAAAACAAGCACAAAGGATTATCTCGTAAGAACATAGGTACCTACATAAAATATAGAGGCAGGCTGTAAGTATGAAAATAACAAAAATACGATTCCCTTAGTGCCATTGTTTCCATTAGTTCGACCGTCGAATTCACTTTAATATCAAGAAAAAAAAAAAGACAATAGTAAGTAGCTGTGACCCCCAATTTCGCCTACATCTCCAAAAATTGACTTGTCTGCAAAAATATTTTTATAACAGTCAAAGGTTTGGTTTAATTATATTATGGTTAAAGGCGTTCAAATAAGTAAAACTTCAGCTTTTTAATGTTAAGACTATAGTCTACCATGTGCGGCGGCCCTGTCCCGGCCGTAGGCGTCGCTCCGGCACGCGCTAACCGCCGCCGCGCCGGAAGCCGTCACTTGGCGCGTCTTCGCGCTCATTGCGGCGCGCGCTCTCCTCCACTTCGCAGTCCACAGGTGAGACACTTCTTTTGTTCTCTGCTTTCTTCTCTATTACTTTGTACGGAAAACGCTTGTCTCAGCGTTTTCCCGGGTCATTAAATCAAAATCAAGTTGATTCGCGGAACCTTTTCCATATATACAGGTGGACTCAAACCAACTGCAAATATTTTAAGGGCAGATCCAGACCACTAAACTGAACAACTTTTACAAATAAACTTATGTGGAAATACAAAAAAAAAAAAAATATCTTTTCACATACAAATTTAGAATCAGCTGATCTGTTTAAGTATGGAGTGAAAAAAATAATTTCATATTTTGACATAAATTTATTTGGAAAAGTTGTTCAGTACAGTGGTCTGAAACTACCCTTAAAATATTTGCAGTTGATTTGAGTTCACCTTATACATATATTTACACCCTCTTTTTGTATCTTAATTACGCTCTCCTACCACTCTATGTTCGAGCCACTTGCTGACATCTATATTTTATGTTCTACAAACGGACTGACGGTATAAGCTTTCGTAAAAACAAAAATCTCTGAGTTGACCTTAGGCAACCAAAACGCTGTAATGAGAAAATTGGCAAAAAGTTGTCGTTATCCCTTGAAAACGATCGGTAAATTTATTTTAACCCCCAGTGGGATAACCCAAAATGAGCAAGTATACCTTCGAAAGAATCTATTGTTATATTTACTTATGTAGGAACAAAGGGCGCGTGCTCATGACGTTTTGTGGCTCCGCAATTTGTAAGGACTTTATGCTTAAATGTTTATTATCACGAAACGGCACAGATGCTTAGTTTTAAAATACAATCTGTCTGTACTAAACCTAAGTCATACATGATCTATAGAAGGGATTATAGTTTTGATAATATTTGCAAATTTCGTGAATGTCTCCGTAGTCTCTCGTGGACAGAGATTTATGAAGAATCAAACTTAGACAATGCGTTTAACCGCTTTCATGAACTGTTTTGTCTATTTTATAATCTTTGTTTCCCTAAAATAAGAATAAAAATTAATAATATAACAAATAGCAATAAAAAATGGATTAGTCGGGGCCTAAAAATTAGTTGTAAAAATAAAAGATTGTTAAGATATAAATACTACAAAAATAAGTCTGAAATAAATAAAAAAAGCTATTTAGAGTACTCACAATTATTAAAAAAATGTATTATAAAAGCAAAAAATAAATCAAATATTGATCTAATAGATAAAAGTCAAAATAAAACAAAAGCTACATGGGCGGTTATCAAGAATGAAATTTCTAATCAAAAATCACATGACTCTATAACGGAAATTAAATTTAATAATCAACAATTAGATAAACCTAGTGACATTGCAAATGCATTTAATAACTATTTCATAATTCATAATTCATTTATTTTTTTATGTCAGACATGGGTACATTTAAGGGTGTTAGTATTAAATTAGTTACTGTGCGCCATGCTGCGCCGTCAGGCATACAAAATTGGTATTAATTTTATAAAAAAATGGTATACTAGTAAATAACATTCATGCAATTCATGTCAATTAAATTATCGAATTAAGGTAATTATCATAATGTCAGTCATTTCAAATTTTCACTAATTTGACTAATAAAAACCTGATATCAAATATAAGACCGCAAACATGCTCAAACGAAATCTTACCCAATTCCTTTTTTGTAGAACCAATGTCAGAAGAGGAGGTAAAAATGGAAATACTATCCCTTAAAAATACAAATTCGGAAGGATATGACGGAGTTAATACAAAAATATTAAAATCTTGCTGCCCTGAAGTACTCACTGTACTTACTCACCTCATAAATTTATCTTTCTCCTCCGGAACCTTTCCAAACGCACTTAAACTATCGTTGGTGAAACCATTACATAAAAAAGGTTTAAGAAATGATATAAATAACTATCGACCAATTACCCTCTTATCAATATTTTCTAAAGTTTTCGAGAAATGTATGTTTAAACGGCTAATGAAATTTTGTAACAAACATGGAATAATACACGAAAATCAATTTGGTTTTCAAAAAAATAAATCTACCAACTTAGCTATCTATACACTAATAAATACAATCCTCACCAGCTTGAATAATAACCACTTTACTACAGGACTTTTTTTCGATTTATCTAAAGCATATGACTTTGTGTCACACGATAGGCTTTTGAATAAATGTGAGAGAATAGGCTAGTTGACAAAATTTCAATAACTGCTTAATATTGTAGCTTATTAGGCATTTTATCGAAAAAAAAGGTTTATTTATTTTTAATCGAGCGTTTACATTATAAATTTCGCGTTTAAAAAAACCATTTTTCAATTTGGTTCCAAAACGCACAAGACTGTCATGGCGTCTTGAATGACGTCACGCCGTGCGAAACAAACCAAAGAGCGATCGTGTCTTCGTACGTTATAGCTAGTTTTAATCGTTTAAAAATAAATTTCTCATATTATAAGTACTGTATAGTGCCCCAGTGTGATAGCACGACTATAAAAGCGCCAAACAAGTTATTTATATATGTTCCAAACAATGGAGAAATACGGAAAAAGTGGCTAAAACTTGCAAGAAGAGATGATGCTCATACTTTTGAGATCATACTTTATGCTAAGAGATCCCTTCCTGGGATGAGTCCGCCATTGTCTTCTGATTTTAATAATGTTCTATTTACTATGTATTTTAAAGCAATAAAGATAAACAAACAAACAAACTTTATCAACAGGTTCAAGATTGTATTTTTGTGAAGATCATTTTGATTAAGTATTTCACACAATACAATCTATTACTTAATTCGAGCAAACTAGATGTGTTTTGTAGAATCCCTATTTTCTAAATAATAAATACATGAGTTCAGGTTAAGTTGTTTCACTTTTCGGAGTGAACGTTTCATTTTAGTTTTCTAATTAATGTTACAAACATACTCTTTTTATTATTCTAGTTGCCAAATGATATGACTAATTATATGGAGTATCATATGAAGGGAACAGTAAAATAGTAAACAGTATCTTGCAAAATGTACGTCACAACATTAAGTTCTTGTGTACCGAACTGAAATATCACATAGCATTTAAGCTTATAATAAATATTTTATACTTACAAGGAAGTTTTAACATTGCGAAATTCAGATGAGCAAAAGTTAATGTTCGACGCGAAAAAATTTCCAAGCATAACGGCATCGATTCTGGGCAAATTATTACTGTCTGCTTTGCTAAATCCAGATTCCATGGTTAATTCATTCAAATTATAATAAGCAAAAACTGTATCAACTTGATATTAGTTGTTAAAAACCAAAATTTTATCAAGAACCGGTAGTGATACTCGAAACGTCAAAGACAAGATTGGAGATTCGCACGGCGTGACGTAACGCTTTCTGATTGGTGTTCACTGTCACGTGACTAAAGGTTTCATTTTACGAAATTTATTTTTTAAAAATATTATTAATCTTTAACGCTTTTAATAATTAAAATTGTTTGTTATTTTCTCCATAATATAATTAATCATTATAAACCCCTATCCATTATATTTATTCTTAATGGAAACAAGCCTATTGGTATAAGAGGAATAGCGCTGCAGTGGATAGCATCATATCTTAATGAACGGTATCAAGGCGTTGTAAATAACAAACCATAAGTGCATCTTATTTGCTGACGACATTTCTATAATTATAACAACAAAAGCAAAAAAACGTGACAATGAGGGAATAAATGAGCATGAAAATGACATTAATAATACAATTGACAAAGTTATCCAATGGCTACAATATAATAATTTAAATATTAATCTGAATAAATCAAATTACATTCAATTTAATAAATCTAAACATCCTCACTGCAATTTTACATTAATTATAAAAAACATAAATAGAGCCACAAGTGCTAAATTCTTAGGGGTAATTATTGATCAAGATTTGAATTGGAAAAAACAAATTGATGTCATAGGTAAGCGAACTAATCAATTTGTGTATGCTCTGAGACAGGTAAAAAAAGCAACTGATATGAGAACGGCTACCACATCATATCATGCTTATGTGGGATCGGTACTGCGCTACGGTATAATGATGTGGGGTAATAGTACAGAATAGCAAAAGACATTCATAGCCCAGAAAAAATGCGTGAGGGCAATATGTGGAGTCCCTCCACGCACCACATGTAAGCCACTATATAAAAAAATGGGTATTTTGACATTACCATCTCTGTACATTTATGAAATATGTTTATTTGTACATAAAAACATAAAATTGTTTAGGAAAGCTATTGATGTAAATAATAGACCTCAAAGAAATCCACATCGACTTGTACTAGATGATATAGCACACTCAAAAAAATGTTTAAACAGTCCACATAATATGTGTATTCGTATTTATAATTGTTTGCCCAATGATATGAAACACTTGACTAACTACCCATTAAAAAAGAATCTAAGCATATGGCTACATGACAGACCATTTTATGACATTAATGAATTTTTTGACCTTCAGAGTAAACAATGACATTTGCATGTGAATTTCCTATTATTATTTTTTTGTTATGATATGCAATTTTCTTTGATAATATGTTTATAATGTAAAATTTAAGTTATAATTCAATATGACACGTTATGCATTCACACGTCATTTAATATGACAAAACATGTGACACAATATTTAATAATTGTAACACCAATGTATACCATGTTTTTTTGTGAATAAAGATATACTTACTTACTTACTTACTTAAAAACGTCCACAGGAGACGACTGACCTGTAAGTAGCACACGGATGTTTGGATATATAAATATGTTAACCCATTTTACGTATCAACGTTGACCTTAGGTTAGGTATATAGGCGCTTTAAATATTAACAATCCAAAACATATCATTACTTTTTTCACATCCTTTCAAAATAACTGGCCACCTTGACCTGCGGTGAACAGCTGGCACGGTTGACGTCATGGACTAAACCAACCCTGACCAATACATCCAGTCTCCAAGGGAAAACAACTCGGCTTTTTGTTGTCTTCGGTTTTGCTTTTTTAAATTATCAAGCTAACAGACATACGGCCCCACTGTTATTAAACGGTTATTGTAGACAACTCGCATTATTTATTAATACTGTACTGGAAATCGTAAGACCTTTTTGAGAAGTAGCCGCGTCGTGGCCCAACACCAAGATCTTAGCGTGTTACTCACAAAGATGGATTTTTCACGAAACGAAATTGCAATCACTGACATATAAAAATTATCAGAGTAATAAGCTATTAGGATAAGAAACTAGAGTATAGGTACAAGCACAGAATATAAATAATAGTACTAACGATACAAGTAAAAGGAAGTTAAGAAATATTAAATGTTAAATCAGTTTAAAATTGAATTAGACTGTTACATTGTTAAACAAAAGATATAATTTTATCGTTTTTATAATCGGCATTCGCTTCTGTGTAATATTTAGCAATCGCCGCGCATTCCCGGAGCGCTATCTGCCCCGTTGGCCACGTGACCCCTTGCCCTTTTATATCAGTCCGCCATATCGCTCAGTGCGGGCCAGCGATCGCACCCCTGTAAGTATTGCTGCTAATTATTACTTAATTAAATATGCCATTTGTATTTCTTTTCTATAATTTTTTTTATTTATTTATACAGTTTTAGAAAGAGTAGCTAGCTACTAGCTAGTTTATTTAATAATTACTCATGTTATTTGGTGATTTCGTTATTAAAAAAATAATATTTAAACACATAGCTCTAAATAACACAGTCTCATCGCAATTCAAAATAACGATCTTATTGTCTAAATTGCTTATTTCCTAGACTACCGAGTAGGTAGTGCATCTATTGCAGAATAGAATTAATCATTGCTTTCTTTGGTTAGTCCAAAAAGTTTTAAGGTTTTATACCAAAGATTAAAAAAAATTGCTTGCGATTCCCAAATGTTTTAAACCCACTTATTTCCTAATTTATTTTCAAAAACATAATCAATTAATTCCTCTGTACGTGATTTACATATGGATCATGTTATCTGAAAATAAATAAGATTTTTATTTTATTTTTGATAAAAACTTTTTTGAATATAACGAAAAAAGAAGAACAAGTACATAATTAATACATTTTTTTTATTTCCCTTTCAAAAACTCTTTTGTTTGTATTGGTTTTGTGTATTAAAAAAGTAGCCTTATTTTCTCTTCTTAGGGAGGTACTTACACTCTTTACAGCATATTCACTTATTTTATTTATTTATTTAACACTAGCTGTTCTCCGCGGCTTCGCCCCGCGTGGGACTCAGGTTATATCGCGCCCAAAAGTAGCCTATGTTTGACCTCAGGTCGTTAACTACATCCCTACCAAATTTCATTACAATCGGTCCAGCAGTTTAGCCGTGAAGAGGTGACAGACAGACAGACAGACAGACAGACTTTCGCATTTATAATATTAGTATGGAAGTATGGATTTTACAAAAAATTGTTACAAAAATATCTAATTTGTCACATTTCAATAAACCAGAGGTATGTAAAGAAATTTTAGTGCATTCACATTAAGCAATCACGTTTTATACAAGTGAGCTGGGCAATCACGGTTTTTTAAGATGTAATTCATTGCTTCTACTTCGACCTCACATATTACCAAAGTGTGTAGAAAAAATATCATCCTGGTACACGTCACTCTTCATGATTACTAATAATTATCTTTTTTTAATTTTACTAGATGAAGGAATAACTTTAGAAAATGTGGCGATACTTAGCGTTGTTAGCGCTCTGCGCAGTGGCGCGCGCTTGCGAGCTGGCGCCCGAAGACTCCAGCGCGGCCAAGTCTCCCGGAGACAACTTCTACAGACTGCTGGTCAATGGCGACGTTGAGCGGTACGCGCCAGGGGAAAGATACGTAGGTATGTATTATACAATTTATCACAATTTATAAAATTTTATCATAATGTTGAATATCATGCTCCAAAGACATCACCACACACACCACACCCACTTTTTCTCAAGTTTTTGTACCATTTGTTTTTTTTTGTTACTAGCTGCCTTGATCACTTTAAATGCCCATGAAAAATAAGGTGCATGATCAGAGCACATAGCTAATATAGGTAATAATGTTCCTCGCCTGTTTCCAGTAACCCTGGTAGGCTCTCGCACACACGACGTCGTCCAGAAGTTCACCCGCTTCATGATAACCGCGGAGCCCCTCGACCCCGCCGCCCCGCGGTCGGCCTCCCGCCAGGGCCAGTTCCAGCTGTTCGCGGACACCCTGTCCCGGTTTGAAGACTCCTGCGTCAATACTGTGGTGGAGGCTGATGATCTGCCTAAGACGGAGGTCCAAGTCATGTGGAAGGCACCGCCCACTGGCTCTGGATGTGTGCTGCTCAAGTAAGATTCATGGACAATTTATACAAACACTCGATCGAAATGTTTTGTTTCGAGTAAAAAAACAGACATACTGCTATAGGGTATTGTCCATAGGAGTTATGATCGAAAAGATTCTTCATAAATATCGATCACAATTCCTCAAAAATAGGCTCTGAAGAAAAGGGCATAGACCAGTCTTTCGCGTTCTTATACCCGCAATCCAAGGTAGATTCTGAGTTGGCGAAAAATGACTAGCTAATTTATATATTCGATTGTTAAGGCAATAGAAGACAACTTCAGAAAAAATATTTCAAAACTAAAAAGTGTTTGAAATTCTATTTGTCGAGTAAAAGAGATTTAAGTAAATTATCCTTTTTAGTAACTTTTTGATAAATAATGATAGAGTAAATGGTATAGGATATAGCATCGAACTGATCTTGATTTTCCATGGTCTTTTTTACCAGAGCCATGGTGTACGAGAACCAGAGCAGCTGGTTCGCGGAGGACGGCCAGCTGACGCGGCGCGTTTGTGAGGACACCTCGCTCTCCGCCTCCGACTGCTGCGCCTGCGACGACGCCAAGTATAGGGTGAGTTTTTGATATGTACTCGAACCTCATCATCTTTCTCTTTAGTCTTACATACATGTATGCATGGAGATAATATTTGAAGTCTTTATCTCTTGCAAAGTAGAAAAAGCTTGGAATAATTTAATCTACAAGTTATTTAGCTAAGGGATAAAAAGGAGAAAGATGGCCAGCATAGCGTAAGACAGTCATCTTCTGGACTCTTTCAACAGTATTCGTACATACACAATTTACACAGCTTATGGTCAAAAACAAATCAAACAAAACGGTGATGGAAATGAACCAAGCAGTAAGTTTGACAAAGGACCCGTGCACGACCCGTTTCAAGTCAAGGGGTCATTTGTCTCCTGTGTTGTTTAATATTATGATGGTATTGCCACCATTTATCACATACTCTCATCCACAAAAGAATAACGTGACTAATAACCTTACTAGTAGCGTTTTTCTCTAAATTTAAGTTTCCAAATTTTTAAACATCTCTTTAGATGGTGTTCGAAGGGTTGTGGTCGGCGCAGACGCACCCCAAAGACTTCCCGGTGCAGGCGCTGTGGCTCACCCACTTCTCTGACGTCATCGGCGCCACGCACCCCAAGAACTTCTCCTTCTGGGGACCAGGGGAGATCGCCACCGATGGGTTCAGGTCAGGAGTGCTATTTTTGAAATGTATGAAATTTTTTAAACCGGTGAGTTGAATGATTATCGTTCGAATTGGAATGATTTTCATGCGAGACTCAAACGATAATCATTCGACTCACCGATTTTGAGTATGACTACATTTCAAAAATAGCTCTAGATTTTTTCCATGTAAGAAATAGGTTATTTGATACCATAGATTAAAACATGCCTGTAGAGAGACCGCGCGCGATTTCCAAATTCTATGTTACCTAGAGATGATAAGTGAAAAGATGCTTTTTAATTTTATTTTAGTTGCATTGTTAGACTGAGGCTTGCATTGTTTTGTTTGGGCAGGGAAGACAGTGAAAAATTGTCTGATAGATTATATACCATGATTTTATAGGGTATAAAACAATGCAAGCACTGCTCGTTTATAGTAGGACCAACTTAGGAGAAAGTGTAAGTGAGGTTTCTTAGTAAAATAATTGCGACGAAGGTCGACTACCTATAGTAAATTTTTCATTCATGGTTTCCGTTTAGAATGCTAGCGGAATGGGGTTCAGTTCAGCTGCAAGAGCGAGAGTTACGGCAGCAAGGCAAGAAGCTGCGGTCCATCATCAAGGCCCAGGGGCTGTGGTACCCCAACGTCAACACCAACACCAGCACCGTCTTCACCGTCGACAGGAAGCGCCATCTAGTGTCGCTGGCTTCCATGTTCGGTAAGGATCGTGTATAACCATTATAACCATATATTTACGTTCATTTCCAGATAAGTAACAAAAATAATTGCTAATGGCTTGTTTATCGTGTTTGTTGCCAGGTCAATCGATCAGTATTCCCTAGTGTCAGTGTTTTAACACCGATTAACGGCCTTTGAATGTGCATTTTTTTATTTTCTGTAATTAAATTAGTGCGATATGATCCAAGAACTGTATTGACATAGGTAGTTTAATGATTTCTTATGTTTTCGCGATTGTTACACATTAAATTAAACTATTTTATACGGTTTTCTATCGCGTTTATTGCTTACTTATTTATACCTAACGTTTCATGCACTTTACAGAGCTCATGGTCGCAGGCAGACTGAGTTGACATTCGTCTGTGTCATTTTTTCTGATGTCACAAGAATACAAAACCATAGCTCATAAATCATTGAAAACTATTTCGATTCACACAGTATTGGCTGACAGTATCAAAAACACTTGTAGTCTTCCGATGAGTTTGAGATTTTATTAAATTGATAACTGGGTCCCAAGCTGGTGGTACTTGCCATCCATCCTCTCTATTGAAATTAGGATGTTTTTTAATTTCGATCGCTTCACGTATCAGTCAGCCAATACTGTGTGAATCGAAATAGTTTTCAATGATTTATGAGCTATGGTTTTGTATTCTTGTGACATCAGAAACAAATGACACAGACGAATGTCAACTCAGTCTGCCTGCGACCATGAGCTCTGTAAAGTGCATGAAACGTTAGGTATAAATAAGTAAGCAATAAACGCGATAGAAAACCGTATAAAATAGTTTAATTTAATAGGTAGTTTATATTTGATTATGCGTTAAAAGGATAATCTGGAGGTGGTCTTGAGATAATAAAATTAATGACAAATATATTTTTATAATTATATAAATGAATTCATCTTTTTATAATATTTTCATCTTTTCCTTAATTCAATGAGATAGATGCTTATTTATATAAGAAATCAAAATCAAATCAAAATATAAAATCAAAATACTTAATGCAACGACCTAGTGACGAGATAAGTCGCTTGGAGTCTTCCAAAATTTATGGGAATGGTTATCAGCTGACTTCCATAGAGGAGTCGCTTCGAATCTGCCAAATGAAGATCTATTAGAGGCCCAGTAGTGGACTCCTGGCGGCTGACATGGTATCGGTTGTCTACAGGTCCGTCTCCCGACTGGGTGGTGGGCGTGAGCGGGCTGGACCTGTGCCAGAAGGACTGCTCGTGGGCGGAGAACAAGGTCGTTGACCTGTATCCCTACGACGCCGGCACCGATAGTGGCATCAGTTACATGGTAAGTACATTTAACTGAACACATAATCACGTCTTTACCATACAGGGTAGAAAGAACATAGGGTCATAAGACCTTAAGCCACGTTTTGCATAGAATTATGACATAGTGGCATCGCCTATGTCATGATTTACGCGTGAATAAAAGGCTAGTTGACTTGTATTTTGTTTTTATTTAAAATAATTATTCTCTTTTTGTTTAGATTGAAATCATTTTTTCCATATTTTTCCGAGCCCTCTAAGGCAGCAAAATTTTATTTCAAAAGTTCACTTTTAGAATCCCATTAAAAACACTGTCGGCCATTTTTAGAGTTTTGTGACGTCATTAATGTGTAAGGTGCTATTTTTGAAACCTGATTCTCACCAAGACCCACAGAGTCGCATGCAAATCTTGCGATTCCACAGTTTTATCGAATGAAAATCATTCGAATTAATGACTTTGAATGAATGACAGAAGTCATAAATAGGTCTGAGCGTCAGTTTACCAGAATAGTTGCGGGACGTCATGGCGGTTGATGGCTGGCCCGCGTTTTGACAGTTCCGAATTTTAAGTTAATTTGAAATTGAAATTATAATGCCATCTTGCTTTTTTCTTAGCCGAAATCGATATGTTTCGGTTTCGTGGGTGAAATACTGTAAGAAATGAACATTTGCTGCATTAAAATTGATATGAGTCAAGTAGCCTATTGAATATCTTAGTCTTCGCCGCCCGTTTAATTTGCCGATAAATTGTATAAAAACTTGTATGTCGTTCCAGTCTCCTAACGCAGAAACAGCACCCCGGGAGAAGATGTACCGCATCACGACCATGTACCCCGAGGACCCCCGCGCCCCCTTCTACAACCCCTCGGTCAAGGAGATGGCCCCCATGGCCCGCCTCTACCTCACCAGAGAGAAGCTCATCACCAGAGGGTGTGACGAGGAGACCTTGCAGTCCTTGGTCATCGAGGACGAGGACAGTGTACAGGCTGCCGCCAAACGTGAGTTAAATTATTGGATGTTAAAAGAATTCCTTTGGCTGACCGACGTGTTCGATCGTCGATGAGAAATATTTCACTTACTCGACTTTGTCTCATTTTTTTAAATTGATCGCTTTGTTTATTTATTTGTTTTTATGAATAAAGAATGAGACGAGATGACCAGCTATTATTTTCATATTTTTTTTCATTCCTTTACTTAATATACTATCTTAATTATTTTTAGTATTTTTTTTATCCTGTTGTTTTGGGTATGTTTTTTATTTAAGAATAAACACATCTATCTGTCTATGTGCTACAGCGGAGTGCGCGGTGTCGGAGTGGGGTCCGTGGTCGGAGTGCTCGGTGAGCTGCGGCAAGGGGCTGCGCATGCGCACGCGCGAGTACCGCCTGCCGCAGAAGGCGCAGATGTTCGGGTGCCAGCGGCAACTCGTCAACAAGGAGATGTGCGTCGCCGCTATCGCCGAATGCGAGTACGTATCTTACTCATACATTTATACAAACAGCTATTACGTTTTTAGTTTATTTGTTTTTTATTCGTCACTTGTTTGTCACACAAAATATTATTTTTATTCGTCCCAATTCCTAAATTTCCTTTAATTATGCATATATATTAAGATTTAGAAAAATTACGTAAATAATAAATAATCCCAATCCCAAGTATAAGTATGTGTGAAAACAGAAAGAGTATCTCATTTGACTAGTAATAATGTCCCATATCAGAGACGGCGCCGCTCCCGAACCGGAAGTGGACAACGAGGCGGCTCCCAGCCTGCAAGACCTGGACGAGGTGTGCCGCACCGGGGACTGGGGGCCCTGGAGCGAGTGCTCGGTCACCTGCGGCATCGGGGTCAGCACGCGCAGGAGGCAGTTCCTCAACCACATGGGCCTGAAGAAGTGTCCTCTCGTCAGCGTTGGTGAGTGACAGCAATATTTGCAGGAAAGATGGAATAGTTTCAAATATTCTTGAAGACCTTGACAACAGAATCAGGATCAGCACTAGAAAAAAGCTGTTCTTCAACCACATGGGGCTGCAGAATTGTCCACTCGTCAGCATTGGTAAGTGACAGCAATCGTTGCAGTAAGGACGAAGCTGCTTTAAGCCTCCAGGACCTTGAAAATAGCATCGGGGTCAGCACCCGCAGGAGGCAGTTCCTCAACCACATGGGGCTGAAGAAGTGTCCTCTCGTCAGCGTTGGTGAGTGACAACAATCTCAATCAAGACAGAAGTAGCTGCTTCAAATTTCCAGAATCTGACAAAATTATCGAATTTAGCACTAAGAACAAGCCGTTTCTCAATCATATGGGGCATGCATCAGAGTTTGTATTTAAAGACGGGGATAAATTTTGTCTTACTGGAAACGCAGCCAGCGTTTCCAGTGACGCGGAGAGGAGCCTTAGCATTGCATAAATTGATTGAGACCATGTTTTCCCTCCATAAGATATATAATTTTTTCTTGACTTCCACTATTTTTAGGCCTGGTTTATATATCATACTAATTGGTTTGTGAATGTCCCATACAGAGGAGAACCGCAAGTGCATGGAGCCGCAGTGCACGCAGCAGGAGAGTGAGATCTCGGACCCGGCGTGCCCCACCACCGACTGGGCGGGCTGGTCGCCGTGCTCCGCCAGCTGCGGCCGCGGCGTCAGGTACTGCCGCTGGCGATGTGCCGCAGTCACGCAGCAGGAGAGTGAGATCTCGGACGCAAGATCTAAATCTTAATTCAAATATCTTTCGGAGACAAATCGTTTCAGCCAGGAATTGAAATGAAACGGGATATCACTTACATACTACAAGGTATATACTAAAAGGTATATCAACTTTTTGTTATCTATTATAATGTAAATAATATTTCCGCTATAGGTTCCGCACCCGTCTCCTGCTGGTCCCTCCGGAGCAGCAGCAGCAGTGCTCGGCGCGCGTGGAGCTGCTGCAGCAGCGGCCGTGCCGCGAGCGGGACGACTGCTCCATAGACATGCTCACCGCCAAGCGTGAGTGGTTAATATACTTAGATCATTAAGAAATTGCAGTTTTCTCAGTTGAGAAACATATGTTTCTCACACTGATTGGTGGAAATATGATAACTTAAATCAAAGCAAGTTTTAATTATGTTAATAGCAACTTATTTTGATTATTTTCACGGTTAGTTTTATCATGAGAAACATATGGTAAGTAACGTAAGTTTCTCGCAAGTATTTTAATGTAATCAACCATCACGTCAACTATAAATTCATTAAAAATACCTTTATATGCACCCTTCTGTCTGCGTATTCTGCGTTAAAAAAATTAATAATTCAATAGGATAGGTATGTATTATTTTTGTTATTGCCGTGACCGTGACTGATGATAAAATCTGAATACCTGTCAAACAAGTATCTAACTTCTACAAATAATAACAAATTGACTGCTAGCAATAGTATTTCACTTCTAATAGTGCCCTTTTGTATTTAACAAATGTATCGTGTACAATAATGTTTGAATAAATAATAACTTACATGTGCTCACTGGATCTAACAATTGGTATCATTAATTACCATATTCCAAGGAACGTCAGTCGAATGTTATGTTAATAATTGATTGATGGACATGGGGCGGTTCTAAGTATATGTGTTTGTCTGAGGTAGTTAGGTGATTTTGTAAATATAGGTACTTAAAAAAATTTATGCCAGAATAGGTGATTATTTGTTAAATAACACCAGTTATTGTATTTGTTGTACTTGGAAAGTTTAATTCCAAGTAGGACAAATTCAAATTTTGACTGGCGATGGCGATAGATGTGCTAGTATTCTCGTGGGACATAGATATGTCGTTAGCGCAGTTAGGTATATTTAGAGATAAAATGCACGCAAACGCGATTAAACGCACGAGGGAGGACTAAAACTAGATGGTCAGACGAAGTACTGGCTTTCGACAAAAACTGGTGAGGAAGCGCCATAGCTAGGGATGCATGGAAGGTTAGTGGGGAGACATTTGCCCAGCAATGGGACATAAATAGTTTAAAAAAATGCACGCAGGACGATTGCCATACCTAATGACCTTATACCTCCACCCCACCTCTTCCTAACTTTGCCACTGATTCAAGCAATCGTTTCCAGGAATTTGCATGGAGGAGCCCGAGCAAGGCCCCTGTCGCGGGCTGTACCAGCGCTGGGCGTTCGTGGCCGCTAAAGGCATGTGCGCGCCCTTCAACTACGGAGGCTGTCGCGGCAACAGGAACAACTTCCTCACTCAGGAAGACTGCCTCAGCACCTGCTCGGTTGTGCTCGGTAAGCTGGCTGTTATCAAATAATTCATCATCATCTTTATTTTGTGTAGATGAAACGGTCAATTGACCATGCACACCCTGATATCAGAGTTCTTCGGAACCGCCTCTCGGCCTTTGACGTGGTTTTTTTAAGGACTACCAGATGGCAGCCGGGACTACCGGTTTAACATGCCGTCCGAAGCACGGAATCATCTTTATTATCAGACAATCAAGTGATTCAAGCCTGCAACGTCCTAACCAAACTGGAAACAACTAAACAAAGTATGCTTCCAGTGGGAGTAGAACCCATGATTCCCGGGTCTACAGGCAAACACCTTAACCACTAGACCACGGTGGTAGATCAAATAATTAAAATAACAACAGACCCTGTAATGCGGTCGTGCAGGTCAATCGTCATCATCATAATTTTTAGGTTGATAGTTTTTTACTTACTAAAATATGCTTTAAATGTTAATAAGCAGATATCAATATCAATTTATCAATGCATAATATGAATTGTACCTACTCTCTATAATCTTACTTAATTAAAGTAGGTACTACAAGTAAAACATTATAAATGTACTACAAAAGTACTTTTTTGATATACTAAAACATGATTTTATAATTTCAAATTTTCCACTTCACATTCAGTTCTTATTATGCCGAATATAATGCTGAAAAATAAATGACACATCAAGTAAGTATTATAATGGTGCAAATCAACCTATGAAATATATAGCATACCTACCAATAAATGTCCATAATAATCGGTAATATAGTGACATGACAAGTAGCCTATCAGTCAAATTAATTAACGAAAACATCTATAATTAACGAGCTTTTGTTCAGGTTAAGTGGATACCTCGACGTATAAATATTGAATGTCGGCCAAGTTCTTTACAAGCGCCTTTGATCAATATTCTGTTACTGTTAAATGTGTTTGGAGTACTTGTTAACCGACATTTACAGGAAATGTGGGCTGTCTTTGTTGAGTTAATCTATTTGAGTTGATCACAGTAAACAAAGCTAACAATAGTATAAAGACAATTGTTTGTATATTAACTAAAACTTGACTGTAATGTTGACTTTCGTTTACAAAGTGTAATTAAACTTGCCAAGTGCGTGTCTGTTTTTTTTAATGTTTAAATTGCAGAAACTTATTCCGGGGTTAACACAACCACTATATCAAGCATAATATAAGCATTTAAAAACTGAACAGTTTATGAACGGATTTCTATATCGAAAAGTTATGTTTTGACACCTCCCATCCTTATTTCTCTATGTGATTAGTACCTGTTGGATATTTAGATAAAAATGTGGAACTTATTGGCCGACTAAAGAAAGGGACATTATGTTACCTTGAGTTTTCCAGCGAAGTCTTCTGCCCCGGGGCTCTCAGTTCTATGTTAAATAATGATAATATAATATTTATTATATTTTAATGTATCTTGATAATACGTAGTAGTTTTAGTTTCTTGTTTCTCTTGACTCAAGTCATTATATTTTTTATTTGAAAAATAGACCATAGACAGGTCGAAGGGTGGTAAAAGAAAAAGGTTTTAGTCGGCCTGTATCGAACATTCCCCCCATCGAAATCAACAGTGATTTCAAAATAGGTAAACACAAAAAATTAAAGATTTCATACGTAAATAACAATGAACCTAATATAAAACTAAATACCAGGCTAATGAAATTAATGAATGGACTGTATAATACATAAAATAAAATTGACAAATAATATGTCAGTGAAAAAAAATTAAATTAAATAGATGTGCTAAGTGCTAAATGTTATTCATCCTGTTCTTTCGGCAACGGACTTAATTTTGTAACAGGCCGCTGTAATCGCGAATTTTGCGTTCGAACGGTTACAACGCGAACCCTTCCATCAAGACCGGGATGAATTTGTTCTACACGTCCTAAACTCCATTGCTGAGATGGGGTATTATCATTATGAATCAACACCAAATCATTTACGGATATATTAGGCGTGTCAACTAACCATTTTTGCCGTTGTTGCAATGTATGCAAGTATTCAGATTTCCAGCGACGCCAGAAATGCAAAGTGACTTGTTGAATGCATTGCCACCGCGTCAAATGATTAATAGACGTAAGATCGTAAGTAGGAACCGAAATCAATTGACGGCCAACTAAAAAATGGCCCGGTGTTAACACATCAAATTCATTTGGATCATTAGACAAACTGCATAAAGGACGCGAGTTTAATATAGCTTCTATGTTAGAAAATAAAGTACTGAGTTCTTCAAATGATAAAGCGCGAGTACCAATAACACGTTTTAAGTGGTACTTGGCTGATTTAATTCCAGCTTCAAACATGCCACCAAAATGACTTCCTGTCGGGGGATTGTATTTCCACGTTACCTTTCTAATTGTAAACTTATCAGTTAGTTGATGCTGATTTTTACTATAGAATTCATATACTTCATTCAAATGTTTACCGGCAGATACGAAGTTTTTACCATTATCTGAATATATCGTATGTGGAAGACCGCGTCTAGCCGTAAAACGATCAAATGAAGCCAGGAAGCATTCAGTTGTTAACGCTGATACTACTTCAAGGTGTACTGCGCGTGTTGAATAACAAACAAATAAACATAAATAGGCCTTTGATATTTTAGCGTTGCGTCGATTTGATTCTTTAGTATAAAATGGACCTCCCATGTCAACACCGACTGTGTGAAATGGATAAACATCTTGTAAACGGCATTTAGGTAAGGAAGCCATTTTAGGTTGACTAACAGTAGGTCTGTTTTTGAAACATATCACGCACTTTGAAAGTCGAGATCGTATTATACACCTAGCCGATACAATCCAATACCTTTGGGCTAATATATTTTGCAAAGATCTAGGCCCAACGTGTAAATAAATCTTATGATAATAATCTATCAAAATATTAGTGAAATGCGATTTCTTAGGCAATATTAATGGGTGACGTTGAGTAAATGGCAAATTTGCTTGTGAAAGCCTACCCCCCACCATGAGGAGACCATGGCTATCAATAAACGGGTCGAGTTTACGTAGGCTTTGAGAACATCGGTTGCCTTTCTTTAAGGACTCAATGTCATCTTTAAAGTGTTGTGATTGAACTATTTGAATAAGTTTATCATGTGATTTATTTAATTCAGCAGTTACCAATGGGCCTTCTAATTTATTAAGGATAGAAGTCCTAGAATTATGAATAAATCTAAGGCACCAGGCAAATACACGCAGTAGAATATTAAAATTTGAAAATTTGAATATTATTACATCAAATTCCGTATTTAGATTCGAGTCTTCACTCAATAATGTGTTTTCTTTGATTAATTTGAGTTCTAATGGTTCACCTTTGAACTCATCAATAGATCTCACAGGCCAGGCTTGTTGAGATCCGTACAACCATTGCGGGCCACGAAACCACTGATCCGCAATTTGTAGTAGTTGTGCTGGCGTGGTTCCACGAGAACACACATCAGCAGGGTTATCAGTGCCATTAACGTGGTACCATTGCACCTCGGAAGAATTTTCATTGATTTTAGAAACTCTATTTGCAACAAAAGTTTTAAGTTTGAACGCAGGTGTATTTATCCATGTTAATGCCACTGAACTGTCAGTAAAAGCGAATACTTTACTAATCAAAACTTCTTTGGCCAGAATGTCTATTACGTACCGCAAAACTTTCGATAATAAATGAGCAGCCATCAATTCTAAACGTGAGATAGATACTGTTTTTAAGGGCGCAACCTTAGATTTGGATAACAGTAAACTAACCTTAACGTTACCCTGCTCATCTTTACTACGAATATACACGACGGCTGCAAATCCTGCAGCTGAGGCATCTGTGATGCCTACCAATTGAGATATAGTATGGTTCTTAACGAAAACATGCCGATCGTGTTTTAATTTTGATAATAACGGTAATTCAGATGCAAACATTGACCATTCATCCTTTAATTGATTAGGAAGAGAGCTGTCCCAGTCTAGCTGAGCGCACCATAATTTTTGCATAAAACACTTAGCAAGAAAAATACATGGTGAAACATACCCTAAAGGGTCGAATAGTTTCGCTATTTCTGAAAGTACTGAACGTTTCGTTACATTGACCTTCTCCATTTGTATGGTACGAAAGGAAAATGCATCTTCGTTAGGTAACCAGTGGAGTCCAAGAATTTTAATTGCCATAGTTTTGCCATCATCAAATTGAACAGGAGGCTCGAGTTGATCAGTAGGTATTTCATTTAGGACTTGAACGCTATTACTTGACCATTTACGCAGTTCAAATCCGCCTAACCTAAGTAATTCAACTAATTGTTGTTGAATTTCTAATGCCTCGTCCACACTATCAACAGACCAAAGCAAATCATCGACATAAAATCCTTCGCGCAAAGCCCGAGCCGCGGTCGGGTATCGAGCGCCTTCGTCCACTGCTAACTGTTGCAGTGTACGTATTGCTAAAAATGGGCTACTAACTACTCCGTACGTCACTGTGCATAATTCGTACACTTTTATAACTTCGTTAGGCGAGTCACGCCACAAAATATGTTGAAATTTACGTTGAGATTCATCGATTAAAATACATCGGTACATTTTAGAAATGTCACCGCATAATGATACTTCCCGCAATCGAAAACGTATTAATAGTTCCACAAGATCAGCCTGTAGTTTTGGACCTGTATATAAAACAGAGTTTAGTGACAAATTGTTTGTAGTTTGACAAGATGCGTCAAAAACAACACGCAGTTTTGTGGAACTACTGTCAGGTTTATGGACACAGTGGTGGGGTATAACATATCCCGACTCCACTTCCGAAATGTCACCAACACAAACCATATGACCGAGAGAAGCGTACTCATTCATGAACTTTTTGTACTCTACCTTTAAATCAGGTAAACGTGATAATTTACGCTCTAAGTTTTGAAATCTCTTTAAAGCAATTTGTTTTGAATCGCCTAATTCAACATCAGGTTTAAACGGATAACTCACTATGTATCGACCGGTACTATCTCGCTTATGGCCTGTAACAAACATTTGTTCAGCGATGACGTCATCCGGGTTTTTAGGTAAGTCACAATTCAAACTTTCAGTTTCCCAAAACGATTTAATTAAATCATCCACTTTCGTCGTACTAGAAAACATGCACGTCGATACATTTAGAGTATCAGTATTCAATGTCAGCTGACCAGTAATAACATATCCAAAGACGCTACTTAACGCTAACGGTAATCCTTGACGTGACGGATAATATTTGCCTCCGTCGTATACGAATGGAAACACGTCACTACCAAGCAACATATCGATACGACTTGAACAATAAAAAGTAGGGTCAGCCAAAACCAAATCTTTATATTCGTTTTTTAAATTTTCCGACAAAGTAATCGACGGCATATTACCAGATATCTTAGAAATAACAACTGCCTTTAAATTATAAATTATAAATATTCGACATAACAGGCTTGATTTTGCATGACACCATACCTTGATCACGAACTACAGTTCCGCCTAAGGCTGACAATTGAGTGTTGAACTTTTGACGTGGAAGTCCTAATCGCTGTGCACATTCATTTGTAATGAAACTTGTTTGAGAACCACTGTCAAGTACCAAGCGCAAGGTTTGATAATTGCCTAAAATATCCAACACGTGCACAATTGCAGTACCTAATATAACTGTTGACCTAGCCGAACATGTCAAAGAAACCTTATTGTCTCGATTGATATCTAAATCATCATTGCAAGAATTAACAATATCCGTACTTATCAAATTAATATTAGAATCAACATGCAATGTGTGGTGATGCTTGTTTTTGCACACTGTACACGTGATTTTCGATGGGCATTCATTGGGCACGTGACCTTGACGGAGACAGTTCTCGCACAATCGCAACTCTTTTATTTTATTAGCTCTCTGTACTGGTGTCAGTGCAATATATTCATAACATTTATAAATTGAATGAAAAGGCTTATTACAATATAAACATGCCTTTTTTGTATGATCGGCCTTATCGGTAGCCGAATTACTAACTAAACATGTTTTCGAGTTGGTATTCTTAGTGACAACTTTGTTAACAAATTTATGTTGAATAAAAGGAGTAACAGATTTACTAGTACTGAGTTTCGAAAAGGTACTCGTACTCATTGACATTTCCAACATACGTGTCTGATTGTTAACAAAATCGAGTAATGTTTTAATAATGGGTATTTCTTTGGTACCGATTTTTTGTTCAAACTCACGTCTGGAAACGGAATCTAAATTACGTAATCCGATATAACATAAAATAAATCCCGATAAATTTTGAATGTTCAACATTTCAAGAGCTTGAACACATTCTTGAAAAGTTTCCAAAAATGAATTTAAACCGTTTACGGATTCATTAGATAATGGCTTAAATGCAAATAGCTTATCCATGTACCGCGTAGCTATTGCTCTTTTATTTTCGTACCTATCGCACAAGCTTGTCCATACAATATTATAATTATCACTTGACACTGGCAAACTTTTGACTATTTGAAGCGCGGGTCCAGTGACTACCGACAATAGGTAATGGAATTTTTCGACATCGCCTATCGTAGTGTTTGCATGGATTAAGCTGGAAAACGTATCACGAAATGTTAGCCAATTCTCTAATTTCCCATCAAAACGAACAAGATCGATTTTTGGTAGACGAGGTTGAGCGCTGCGCTCAAATCCTTGTTGAGGGTCGTTGGTGTGTTTCAACGAATTTGAATTGAATTTTTCAAATATGCGTTTAATCTCGAAATAAAGATCATCGAAAGCATGTATCTCTTGATTATTACATATATAATTCGGGTCATTTTTTAGTTCCAATGCCGAAATCTCATCTACAATTTTATCAAATGACTCCCGAGTGGTTTCGAGGTCATTGATCCGTACAGATAATTTGCTTAGTTCAGATTTATTATTTTCGACAACTTTTGCTAAATCATGATACTGTTGTACACGCCGAAAATATCTTTCTTTTCGATTTATTAATGTGTTGATTTTTATTTGAATGTCAGTCAACGGAACCATCTTGAAATCGAATAAAAATGTTCCCGTGTACCAAACAAAACACAAAATACACTAAACAGAATCTAGGTACTTATAATATATATAGATAGATAGTATATAATATTGCAACAAATAGAACTATTGAACAAATATTTGTGCATTAAAATATACATACATATATAACTACGACATATTATCTATAGGTGAAAATATTGTTATTTACCTATTTTGAAATCTGCATTCGGTAATAACAACAACCGGGTATATCCGGCTCGAAGGAAATTTTGTTGGATATTTAGATAAAAATGTGGAACTTATTGGCCGACTAAAGAAAGGGACATTATGTTACCTTGAGTTTTCCAGCGAAGTCTTCTGCCCCGGGGCTCTCAGTTCTATGTTAAATAATGATAATATAATATTTATTATATTTTAATGTATCTTGATAATACGTAGTAGTTTTAGTTTCTTGTTTCTCTTGACTCAAGTCATTATATTTTTTATTTGAAAAATAGACCATAGACAGGTCGAAGGGTGGTAAAAGAAAAAGGTTTTAGTCGGCCTGTATCGAACAGTACCTACTATTATCTATTCTGTGATATGGTTAAACATCTTAACCAATATTTAGTCTGTGAGTACAGTATGACTACTGATATCGTAAGATCAGTATTACAACATATATACCACAACAACAAACAAAAGTCCCCATAAGCCGTCGGGATGACGTCACGGACACACTCAACTCCCAATGCTGACGTCACATGTACATGTCGCAGTGTTAGGGGAGTGTGCCCTTAGCCCACTGCGAATTAAGTAAGCAGGGAAATTGGGGCGCCCGGCGACTACTCGTGACCGGAATATACCGCTGTGTGAGGAGAGGAGAGATACATTTTAACTGCAGTTTTTAACAAGTTTGTTGAAATGAATGTTCGACTTAAATAAAGAACAACTATAAGATAAGGATAGGTTAGATGTATTATATACATATAGTAGCGTAACTAGGACGGTACGGAAAGAAAAAGAATAAAGCGGAGAGAACGGTTATAGGTAAGGTATGTGCTTATGATTGAATAGGTGTTGCTATTTTGATGGTATCAAAGTCTAGAGCCCCCTCTTTCATCTATTTTTTGCTCATCCTAAACTGTATTGATTTAAAACTTAGATCAAGAACTTAGACTAAAATTTTGCGCACTACTTTAGCGAACTGGCTCAAATTAAAACTGTTTGGATTCTAAATCCGCTACCTATAAAAATGTCCTTATTTTGTTCTGTAGTGGCCTTTTATGATATTTTCTCGTGAAATAACTGTAGGTATACCTAAAACTTCACTACATAGTATAAAACAAAGTCGTTTTATCTGTCCCTATGTCCCTTTGTATGCTTAAATCTTTAAAACTACGCAACGGATTTTAATGCTTTTTTTATAGATAGAGTGATCAAGAAGGTTTTATACCCATGCGACCCGGGGCGGGTCCCTAGTAATATAATATGTAAAATAGTCTAATTCTAGAACTGGAATACACTGCGTTCAAAGTTGCACATCTGTATATTTTCCCCATTGTATACAATGGGGAAAATATTTCCATACATATATGTATGGAAATACACACATAAACCATGCAAAAACGAAATCGTGTTGGTGAACCTAGACACCAATGCAAATTGATTTGTTCCGACAGCACGGCCATCGCGCGGGCGTCAAACAATGATGGATCAGATCATTACTGTCGGCTGCTGGCACTTCGCCAGCGCTGATTCAACGTAACAATATGGTCGGATGTAGAAAAGGAGAGAAGTTAAAACAGTAAAGTGGGCCCTGCAACAAACTCAAAATGCAACTGGGAAATCGATAAGATGTCAGACTAGCTGATGATGAATTATAACGCGACTGACGTTGGTACGGCTTCTTCTTTCTGTCGAAGGGTCTTTCTTTGCACCGTCGGCAAAGCACCATAAAATTTGTAAATTTTGTTATTATCTAGGAAAAATTATTAGAACTTTTGAAGAATTTTCTTTCGGGTAAAATCTGGAACTTCTTAGACCCAAAAGCCATCAATTCTGCGTTCAGAGTGAAGAATCGTGAAAGCGGCATTTTCAAATGATTTCTTTATATCATTTGGTCGGCTTAATACTTTTCAAAGCGTAGGTATTTTTTTATAGTATACTTTGTGTTTACCATTCAATTCAATATCATTTATTGAGCGAATTTTAATGATAACACAATCATACGCAATTTCCAATTCATTATCTGCCGCAGGCTTAGAAGCAATCTTGGGTTAACACGGCCATCCTTAGCGCACTTCGATATTTATTGACTCGTCTGGTTTCCGCCAAGACCACTGATTCCGAATGATTCACGGGCTCTCGTCAAAACGTATGGTATTGACGAGAGCCCATGAATCAGTCGGATGCGGTTGTATTGTATATAAACTAATAATACGAGTTGATTTGGAAATCTTTCGGTTTCAACACAAATTATTACAAAAATACTTAGGAATAGTGAATTAATTTTTAAACAATAAAATAATTAAGACTAAACTTTAGCGTCTATGTTATCAAGATTTGCAACATAATTAGAATTATGATAATACATTTAGTTTTTGATGACTAACTAATAAGATTTTAAATATTAAAGAAGAATTGAGTGTGAGTTTAAGAGGTTTCACGTAAAACAAGTGTGATACATACCAACATGTATATGTATATTTATCCACTTATTGAAGCATCACTACATATAATCACTTACTAAATAAATAAGTTGACAGGCGAATTGGTAACAACTACATATTTTTTATAAGCTTTTTTTACTTCGTACATTTGCCTAAGATATTGAGAATTTTTTATATTTTTGGTAATTTTCCTAAAGTAATTTCTACCTCTTTTCTACATAAAACACGTCAACTAAGTATATTACCCTTGTACTGATCTGCAGGGGGTTGAGTACTTCAAGTTCAGTCTCCAGGGGTCGCTATCCCCTCAATGACGTCAGGATGATCTCATCCCAGACCACTCTCCCGCACTTTTTTACGGCAGATAAAAACGCGCATACTAAATGTATCTACGTAGCCTGAGGAATCAAATCTGACGTCATCAGATTTTTTATGAATTTCCATGATTCCGTTGGTTTCTACGTTCTTGACATCAAGAGCCAAAGCTGGTTAAAAAACCTTGGTATAGGAGTGTGATCCATGCAGAATTAATGTCATACATACCCAATGTTGTCGTGATAATTGTTTTTTCCAAAAAAAAACGATGTGCAAATTTTTACTAGTTAGTTTATTTAGTCAGTAAATTAATTTGTTTATTCGATAATTGGTAAAATTATTAAATCACTACATAGTATAAAACAAACTTGCTTTCTCTCTTCCTATATCCCTTTGTATGCTTAAATCTTTAAAACTACGCCACAGAATTAGTAATGACTACGCAACGGATTTTGATGCGGTTTTTTTAATAGGTAGGTAGAGTGATTCAAGAGGAAGGTTTTTATGCCCATGCGAAGCCGGCGCGGTTCGCTAGTTAATTTATATTTGGTAAAATGTAAAGTTGACTTGGCGGTTAAAGACTGTCAGGTGGTTAAAGACTGCAAGAACTATTAAATAGGGATGTCTCAGATTTGCCAACATCACATAAATATGGTCGCCATTACAGCCTTTCTATCCTATCCTCCATCGATGCTGTAGGTTTTATGTCTAGTCCACTATTACTTCAACGAACCAATCCACTAATCTTTATCAGCTTTTTCCATGACACAACTATTAAAAAATAATCATTATATTATCAAAAACCATAAATAATAGTTGTACCCACGCAGGTACAGTAAAGTGTGCGTTAATATGTTAATTGCATATCGTCAGCCAGACTACTTCAATATCAAATTCTTGTTTCCCAGGAGGTGGCACGGGGCCGGTGCCGGCGCCCGCCGTGGCCGCGCCCCCGGCGGTCAGCTCCAACTACCCTGGACTCAGCATCAGCTCGGTCGTGGCTGTGCCTCCTAGCATCACTGGTAACTTGTTTATTCTCAAATTAGGATACAGTTCGCGCCTAATAAAAGGAACGCTAGAGAAGAGAGGAGGAGTAAGCTTGCGCAACACGGGAAGCTAACGAATCAATCGCGTGCGCCGGATGACACCCGCCCGCACTGCGCTTAGCGCAAACATCAACAAATTGTGAATTAAATAGTTTAAGCGCATCACGAAGAGATAGAGGAGCGTCAGTAATTGAAGATTTAAGTAACTGGGAAAATCACGCGAATGGTTAGGTGCGAGAGAAATATTGATGGAGGTCCAAGAAAGGGTGTGCTTTATGGTTAGCATCCCTTTCACGGATTTACACGTGGAATTGCTTCTGATTCCTTCTTACTTAATATTTCTTTTTAAATTGTACTTAGAGATTGGTATTTGTCGCAGGTCCGACTCTGTCTAACCCTGGAGACTGCCAGATGAGTCCGTGGAGCGGCTGGAGCCGCTGCAGCGTCTCCTGTGGTGTCGGCTACCAGGAGCAGACCAGGAGTGTGCTGGTAAGTGCAATCTATTTTTAAAGCCATCCTCAGGTTGTTATCAACGGGCCTTAATCTCTAACGTGTAATTTCACTCGTAGATGACCTTATTGTTAAACCAACTATCATGGACGGAACCATCATTTTTATCCAGACAAGGAGCTCAATAGCCTAGCGGAGGAAGGGAGTTCAAGATAACCGAAACACACGATGATAATTATGATGATTCTCTAGCCCATAGAATTAATTGCATCTATTTTGATCCCTTGGAGATGTCATTATGCGTTTCCAAGGCTATAAATTCATAATTATTCAAACTTTACGCACTTAAGTTGTTATTGCAGTCGTAACGCTGAGACAGTCTGTAGTCAGCAGTTAGCTCGCTCATTAACTTACTCCGTAGAATCTTAATGTAATTCTATTGTACTCGGACTTTATCGCGTGTTGTTATCACACAAGATGTCATATAATAAACACGTGACATCCATTTAAAAACTGACAATCAAAGTAATTTAAAAAAAGGCATGATAGTATTGACAATTCGTAGAATTTTAAAAATATCTCTCGGCTAGCAACCTATCATTATTGATTTCCTGTTTCAACTACCATCATGCTAAACGTGGCCTAAGGTCTTATAGCCCTAGGCTGTCTACCCCTTATGGGATAAAGACGTGATTTTATTAATGAACAATGCTGCTTAACAGCCTGCATTTGGCACAGTCTTTCATTCAAATTTGATATCAGAAGTCAGACAGACTTTTAATCCTGTAGCAGAGATGAATTACACAATGAAATTATTTCAGGCATATAAAAAAGTCTTTACCAGCGAAACCTTGTACTCACAGATATTGCATAATTCTTTTCTAGAATGAGAAAATGTAATTGAATAACTGCTATACAGATTGACTGCGTGTGTGTGAAATCAACACCAAATACACTAGTTGTATATATAACACGGAATCGATATCGACTTACAGTAGGAGCGCGCACGAGCCCGTGGTACCTTTGTACCACTGTTATAACTTCTAATTGGTTTGCCGAAAATCCGTAAGGCGACGTACCTGAAACCAACAAGACAGAAACATAAATTAATGTGAACTTTAGTGTATTAACTCATGAAACTCGCTTTCTCTGTCCCTATATTCCTATGAATGCTTAAATCTTTAAAAGTACGCAACGGATTTTGATGTGGTTTTTTGTTAATAGATATAGTGATTTAAGAGGAAGGTTTTTATGCCTATGCGAAGCCGGGGTGGGTCGCTAGTAATAAATAAAACTACGCGTTTAAGTATTGCAAGTTATTTTAACAAGTACTTAAAACTTTCTTTTTAAGGTATAGATTTAACTGAAGTGTATAGTCATAAGTTGACTAAAAGAAAGAAAAAAACCTGCACTACTACACATACCAATTAATGCTCAGTTTAAAGCTAATATATAAGACCTATTAAGTAAGTAAATTACTTCGAAACCATTAATTAACCTTACAAAAAAATAATTAAACGTTCTGATTATAACGTAGTATTAAGTATATAATAACGTAGTAGGTAGTACCACAGAGAAATACTACATGAAGCATCTAGATTGAAATAAATTATAATAATTGTAGGGTCAGAATGGGCTACAAAGAGCGTGAAATTCCGGGCTCATTAAAATGACGTTTGTTCTTTTCAATAGAATCGTAGGGTCAAGTGCGTTCTGATTGTAATTGATCAAATTACCGGCGAGCGTATATTATTATCGTAGAGTAGGTAAGTCAAACCCGAGTTTGATTCGCGTGTCGAGGATTCAATATATAAATAAGCTGTATTTTGTTTTAAAAACTTACACATTTTAAAAAGATGTTTTATGCCATGATCCATAAAAGTTCAGATATCATCAATTTATATTTAACTAGCAGGCCACGCCGGCTTTGCCCGTGGTACACACATTGCCTATGACCATCGGGGATAGTGTGGATTTCCAATGGTGATAGTACTATTTTGCTGCTTGGGAGAATTTATTAAATCTGGCCAAATGTTCCGAAGCTTATTCGATGCCAACAAACAATCAAATATTTCCTCTTTTTAATATTAATATAGATATATATAATATTAACAGATAAATAAATATAATAAACATATAAGGAAAATATAGAGATTTAGTTGGCCTAAAGAAATTTATAATTTTTACAATGTTTTTACAGTGGCAATAGAAATACAAAATATGCACAACTTGCAAGCTTTTGTAATTCACGGGATACAACACATTAAAAGACAGACGGACATACAGGAGTAGCTTAAAAATAGGTTCCTGTATGTTCACGGAACCCTGAAACGAGACAATTGGTGTCAAGTTCAAATCAGTGCCAGATTGCAGGGCAAGGACGCCCGTAGACTGACGCCACTCATTCCAGGATTGAATTACAGTGATTGCCCAAATTACTGTCATGTAACTGTCATGGCCGACAGCTCTCGTGATTGTAATCAACGTTGAGGGTGTAATTCTCATAGATGAGATTTTATTCTGGTTTTCGGACATAGGTTTATTTATTTGTAGATACAAATGGTGGATGATTAATTTGTTCTCTTTTGTTGTTGTTTATGATTGTTTAACTACCTGTTAGTTAACTTTTTATTCTATTAGATTACCTACCTAATCTACTATTCAGTATATTGGATAAAAATACGATTACTATTTGGCGCGATAAAACTGCTCGATCAAAGCCGCGGTTAAATGCTAGTCAATCAGTCTATTAGAATGCTCAAAATATGTTACGTTTAGGTGTGTAATAGAGTTATATAAACACAACCTTGCTTCATTCAAATTAGGTAATAAAAACTAATGATGCAAGCTAATGTAAGTTATCATTGTTTTAGACGGAACCATCTGCGGGTGGCGCACCCTGTCCGCAGCGCACGTCGCGTCGACGACGCTGCACACGACACTGCTGACACCGTAGCTGACTCTCACGACACTACTGACACCGTGACTGTCTCTCACGACACTACTTACAAAGTGTCTGACACTACACTCCTGACACCGCGGATGACACTCGACACATACCACTTTGACCATAACACTGCAGCGCCTTAAGATATAATATACTGATATTATATAGTAAATTAATAAGGAAAATTTGTTCAATATCTTGCCCAACAAACAATTCTAACGAACCAATATGCTTAATTGTAAAACGAATGCTTAATTGAAAGCGAAAGAGGATAATTAGCTATTATGGGAATAAACACAGTCATTTAGAAAAGTAAGTCCTTAATGGTTTTATTTACAAGTAGGTAGTTAGTTTAAGCTTCTTGATATCCTTTTTTTATTTGTTACTATCGATCTATTTTCTAGATTTCTTTAATACAGATTGGTATTACAACAATATCTACTGGAAAGATCAGGCTATCATACCAAAGATATACTTAGATCAGAAATTTGTGTCATACAATCCTACTTAAGCGATATGCATTTTGACGCATTTAGTTTTATATTTTTGTAAGCAATTTTAGTGACAATAAAAGAGCTTAAGAAAACATGTGTTTTTTTTTAATTCTGATATTATTCGTTCAAAAGAACGTAAAAAGCTACTTAACTAAGTAGGTACCTATTATTATAATAAGTAAAGCCTCTTCTTACCTTTAGGATGGGACAGTAATTTTATATCCTAAGGTGGCTTATATAAGGTACAAAAGATCTAAAAAAAAACCAGCCGCGCGCAGTTTAAAAAATCTTTGTAGGTTACAATATAATGAATGTAGTTAGAACAAACTAACTTAATGCGAAATAGACTTTCTAATTTTCAATAAAAAAATATTTTATAAAGTTATAGACCGTAAGTACCTACTAGGTCTATCGAGAGTTGAGGTCATCAGCCAAAAATTCCACTTCTAATCAAATTCCTTTGCAATGACTACCTATTTTCATAGACGATGTAAACTGGCAGTTTTCGTGTTGTTTTATTGCCTCTTCGGACGTCGTTATAAACTGACATGGAATAATTCACATTTAATTTCTTATTTCCGTAGTTATGATTACTTCTTCGGCATTGTTTAATTTCGGCGCAAGACGTCTTTAAATAAAATTTACTATGAGCAGTATTAAAACCGATTATAGAATGCTATACTAGAAGCCATAGAATTTGAAAATAACGCGCGGAGGCAATTTTTTTATCTATATGTACTAGAAGTATTAGATGGGTGTACTGTACAAATAAGTAGGTACAATTCGACACGCACACCTTTCTACGATATCCACAGGAATAGAGGAAATGGCCTAGGATTTTTCAGGCGGATAACATTTCTCGAGAACAATACAGACAGATGAATGAATAGTCATTCACTGTAGAAATCGTATCAATAGATAGGTACTTTGGTACCTAAAAAGAATTTAATTACCCTTTATGTTCGGAAAACAATAAAAATATTTGGTAAACATGTGGAGCCTGTGCGTGACAGAAAATCAAATCGGTTGTTTCGTGTTGTGAATGTTGTGATGCGTAGCCATTCAATACAATGGCCAAGTGCGGGCGCACCCGAGACACAGAGTAATAAACATTACAGAGTCAACGCTTCTCCGGACCAACTGTATCATTGCGCAGTACGCCTTGAGAATGCCTTTTGACGGAAGAATCTACTTTCACAAAGAGTCTCAGAGGTATAACAAAATTGAGGTCTATTTGTCTGTCGGTTGCCAAACAAGGCAAAAGCATGAACATTCTCAAGCCCGAAACGACAGGCCTGGAAATATCTATCAATTTAACTGCCAAAATTGCAAATCCGGGCATTAGTAGTTCTATTTTATTGGATCCAGTTAAAATCCTGTAACTTGTTATTGTTATAGTCGATTGGTTCACAATGATTGAGTTTTGAGACAATGAGCGTCATAAAACTCAATTTTTGAACGTAGATAAATATTGATCAAAGGTGAAGCCTATGAATAGTCTTACGTTTAAATCTTTCTTTCTATCTGTGAATGAGAAACTAACACTGATACCTAATATTTATTTTTTAAATATATATAAAGTCCAGTTATTTTCGTTAAAAAAATCATTGGTTTTTAGAGAAATAGCAGCTTGTTCTCGGTGCCGCAGTTACTCCCTGTGGACGACATTGAAATGCGCTAATTCTGGTCACGGCATCGACGTGACCGTAACAAACCCGAGTCGCATGCTAACACAAACAAACTGGATGAACAAAACAAATCTCATCCATTTATATTTACGGGTTTGTCAGCGCTTAACACAGGTGATCGTGTCTTGTAAACAAAAAAGTGTTAAAAGGCATTCGTGGTCTAGTGGTTAAGGCGTTTGCCTGAACACGCGGGGGTCATAGGTCAATTCCCATAGGAAGCAAGTTGTTTACAGTTTTCAGGCAACCTCTATAAAAGAAGAAACCTCTTACGACAATGCAAACATGTAAAAACAGGCGAACTCTTTCGATAACATATTGTACGGCAATGAAGTCGCAGCTGTGACAATATAACCACTTTTTGATCAAGATCTTCATTTTATTAGAATATACCCGAGGTAGACGTTTTACAAAGGTCATTTTATTATATTCCTATTTTATTATATAATGTTACGGGGAATTAAACTCGTTAACACAAACTTCATAACAGCTTTGTTAGTTTTTTTACGATTTTTCTTATTATTTTTATTATTTATTTGGTACCTAATAAGTAGTGAATTGAAACCAGTCAAGCCGTTTTGTTAACGAGACTGTGAAATTTTATAAATTTTAATACATATCGTTTCACAGATTAACAAGAAATTAAATGCAGAATTAATATTGAATTTGGGAACGCACAGTCTGTCCTCAATGTGTAGATTTCACACACGCGACATAACGAAAGTATTAATTAAAAGTTAACATGATGGTACCTACATATTCATCGCTGACATTGAACTTATGGAGGTCACAGATAGTCATAGAACGCTACATTTTAGGAAAAAAATCAGATTTTTGTTTTTGAAGTCGGATACGCTTCTGTGTTCCTTGCTTGATCTAGAAGGTTGTGGTTTGAATCAAATTCTTCATTCATTCCGAAATTACTATCAGATAGGGATGTAAACCAAGTTAGTAACCCGTGAGGCAATTATAGGTAAGCACCAGGGTGTACCTACAAGGTCGAAGCATGTCCATTGAATATCAGCGTTGCGGTAATTCCTGTGGCTGCAATGCAACTTATACTGAATGGGTTGTCGGTCAAAAATTATCCACAACACACCATCTAGACAATCAATAATTTGTTTTTATTTTACTGCCAACTTTTTTTTTGTATTTTTTAACTGTTTGTTTGTTTTAATTGTAAAGTGTATACCTAATGTGTACGCGTAAAGCGCATTCAATTTTAGTTTTGTAGTATTTGCTTTTTTCGTCCCTCCAATATAGGTTGGCAAGAAAAGAATTAGGGCTCCAATTTTGTGTAAATCTGTGTCTCACACAAATCTCCTACTCTAGCTATATATTACTCATTATTATCATCAGGAAACGAGAGAAAACAATAACTACAAAGCTACGTAAACTTCCGATCTCTGGTAAAACCAGTTGTTGCTTTAAGATTAATGAGTAAGACGAATCAATGCTTAACTTGCCTAAACAATAACTCAAATCGGTCTATTCCTAGCGTCTACTTTTAGCTCAATGCAGATTGCAGAAACCGACACGGCACTGACCTGCCAAGAATACGCCATTAATTCCCGCTGTTTACGAATCCATGAATCAACATCACATAACATTACATCATGCCAATTAGATTCTCATCGGTAACATACTTAGTAGACTTTGTTTGTTTGGTAGTCGGTAGCGGCCTATTTACATACCGGTGCAAATAGTTTAATGAATCTACAATATTTTGAGATTTCGGATGATTTTGTTTTAGTTACATGAGATAAGATAAGATTATCCTTTTATTTTTAGATCGCATTGTTAATTAGTAAAGTTGGGACCAATTGGATAATTGTAGGTGCCTAGATGCAGGTAGGTGTACTTATGTAGAGAAATAATGGTTAAAACATTTAACAGCATTAAATCCGTATATTGTGTGATATGTACATTGTATTATGTGCAATAAAGGTTAAATAAATAAAACACTAAGTTAAAGCCCTCTTCTAACAACTAAACCTTGAAGGTTTCAATCAGCTGTGCAATAAAATGTAAAGACAACTGTCTAGCGAGATACGTATACTCTACAAGATTTCTTCTAACTTCAGTTTAAAAATAAAACCTGACATAAAAAAGGATTCTTATCAATCAAAAATAAAAATAATAATAATTCCTTGTATTTACACATCTATCATTGTTTTCATTACCACAACATGCAATCAATTTCACAGCGCACGCGCATGTAAGTAATGCAATGGTAAGTAACCTCAGTAATCGTAATAATTCAGCTAATGATCGGATGTATCCGGCTATTACGTGGTATCAAATAAATACAATGCCGCGCTACTTTGTAATTTTCAATAAAGCCTCTTTTTGCAAAGATAATGTGGCATTAGCACTGACCCTGAAAGTGCTTCCGCTGCGCTGGCCGTAAATAATATGGTTTTGATATCTACCTATTACCATCAAAACATTAACTGTAATTTGTCAATTATACAACAATCCTTCCAAAAATAGTGTTTTTTTTTTATTATTTGGTAGAAATTATGCTTTAGATAGCATCACGATAGCATTACTATAATTATTAAGACTCATAAAAATAAATCATACTTAATTCCCCCATTATAATATACAATATTTGTAAAGTAGGTACATACAGTATTTTTTTGCAGATTTATTTCATACATGTTACTTTTCATTTCTCATACTCGGAAAGTAGTGTTTTCCTGATCTGAGTATAGGGTGGAAAACGCTTCATGCCCTTTCACGGGCCAAAAAACCCATAGTAATCACTTTCTTCCTTAGGGCGGGAAAGTAATTTCAAAATTAGAACATAATTTTCTGATAACACTAAAATATTAACTTCATGAATATGGGCATACAGTGAAAAATAAACACATGTACAAACGCGACGGTCGAATTACACTGCGTGATTTTAGCAGTGAAAGTGTTGAAACCAAACTTCTTCTTCGTCGTGTCCATGACTCTTAAATTTTGTGAGCTCTACGCTGACTCTTGGGCAGCATGTGGTCACTTATACTACTTATACTTGTAGCAGGGCATTAGAGACACTAACAGGTGAGACATTGGACTGAAGAACCTTACTGAAAACTAACGAACTCGTTCTCGATTTTGCCAACTACACGATAAGTAATGCAAATGGTTACCAAGCGAGACGACAGAGCGCGTCCAACTGTGACACCTCGGATTGTTTACAGCCTGTCCATTACGAGACAATACCCAGGACAATGCATCGGTTACAAAGAGCAGGAACAGGCTGTTACCATCACGTTAGTGCTGTTCTCAAGGAAGTGGTGAGCCTTCCTCGTTTGCTTTGCCTTGTTGAAATTTTGAGGGATAAAGGAGCTCAAATTCGGATGAAAGCAGAAGCATGATACTTTAGACCGAAATCCAAGTTTAATTTGGAAAATAAGATATCCATAGTGCTTGACATTTATTTATCGACTATCGATATTTTTATATTTAAAAAACTAATTTATTTATAAGTACTTAGCATGATACTTCCCTTATATTAAATTATTATTTAAATTCTCATTATTGAGGATATAAATTGATATTTACGCACATATTTCAATTGTTAAATAACTAAGCACTTGGATAAAAATAAAATAAAAATTGGAAAAATATGCTCGAGGTTATATCAATTCGCAGAAGATCATTACACAATTACAATACTTATTTCCTCGTTCAATATAAATCAAGTTCAGGGTCATTAAACAAGGAATTAGATCAGCTTCGTTTGGTAGTTACGTCATCACATCTCAGATGATATCACCCACAATTCAACAATAATACATAAAAAAATAGTGCCACGCCTCTTTCTAGTTCTGACTGTCACACCTGGAATTACGGTTAAATAAAAAAAATGAACAGCTTAGGGAGATAAAAAGTTATGGACTGGAGCCCTCAGATATCCAGCAAGAAACACCGAGGTCAGGAGACAGAATTAGAGCCAGGTGGATCAGGACGTACAGAAGAACAAGGAAAGTGACAAGTATTTGATTCTTCAACTACCCAAAGGTTGAAGGCTCTTCTACCTTAGCAATAAGTCCGCCAGATGAGTCGATGATATTAGGAAAGTTGCTGGTAACAATTGGATTGCGGTAGCTCAATAGAGAGGGTTGGCGTGGACAGAGGGGACTTATGCCCAACAGTCGGTTGTAGACTGCTGATGATGATGATGATGAAGTCCGCCTTTGGTCCATATGTTCATGAGTTATTATTGTAATACTATGAAACTGTATGTGGGCCATAAATAATTTTCTATTGTATGATGTACATGAGCAGGGTCACATTGAGGACGGAAGATACGTCCCAAAACCATTGAACGACAGTGAATGAGACATAAAAGTCCGAAAAACCAGCTGCCCGCTGGAGTGGCGATATCGTCGATATTTTCAAACTGTGTCTTGATTGACTTATAATGATCGACATAAAACTAACATTGGTACACAACACGCGTCAAGCGACGGCGAGTGCGCGGCCATGTTTGCATTGGTCGCCATTAGTGGCATTTCTATCTAGAGCTCCTCCGTGCTTCGGAAGGCACGTTAAGCCGTTGGTCCCAGCTGTTATTGGTATATGGCAGTCGTTAGGCTATGTATATGGCCTGGTAATCTGACAGTGTTGGCCACTAACACACCCGGATCATGTTCTTGTGGGTCTGGTTTCCCTGTAACAAGGGTTACAGAGGTCAGAGGGCAGTCGCTCCATTGTAATAACCAGTTCCGCCAAATCAGGCCCATGATTAATAGCGCACCCTGGGCTCTGAAGCGTAAACTGAAGATGCAACAGGGAAACCGCTTGGCCGAAAAAAAAATAAAATAAAAAAAACACACCAACAAAATGAGGGTGTAATTATCTGACATAATTTCAATTGAAACTACCAACACCTGCTAGCATATATCCCTGTTCACCCAAAGTTATAGATGTCACGCCAGTAATAAAGACACAAATTATGTTAGAAGGTGAAGGCCAGGCTCGCACCTGACAACGGTCAATTCGGGTTCTGGCTGTCCCATGACGTCATGGGGTGGTGATGACGTCACCGCGGCCTCGTCCACGTCTGTGACAGTGTACACGTTGAAGCTAACAGGTGCGTAAATAGAGTTAACGACTCCACCTTACTTTTTAATGGACCGTTGATAAAAAAGGAACCCTTTCAATTTTTTTTAAAGGTAAACTTCATAATGTTTCATTATACCTTGTAGAAGAAAACAAACAGTAGATAACTTAGTGGACGCAGTTCCCAATTCAAGAACAGAAGATTTTTTTTCTCTTATCAATGGCAAATCTTTAAATGTTCTATGCTATTCTTAGTTTAAATAATATTCCTGTCTATATCAACGAGCATTCAGTCTTTCTTTGCTCTATAGAATAAAAAATAAAATTAATATGAATAGGATTAATAAAAATAGTAATAAATACAACTAGGGTCCTGTTTCTACCGTTAGAGTACGGAAACTTAGAAGACCAATGAACATGATATCGCCGACTTACCTCACTATCAATACTTCCATACTAATATTATAAAGAGAACATCTGTTACGCTTTCACGGCTAAAAAGCTGAACCAATTTTGATGAAAATAGTAAGGATATGGTTAAGTACCAAGAGTCAAACACAGAATTCTTTTGGGAGCGATATAACAGTCACGCGGACGAAGCCTCGGGTAAAAGCTAGTAAAAAAATATAATATAATTCCACAGGAAAAGTTCGACGAAGTTCAACGAATCCTATTCTTAGCCATTCTTCAAACCGGTCTGACTGCATGCTGGAGGCATCCTCACTGGCGGTAGTTATTAGCTTAACTACTACTTATATTTTAGATTAAGTTTACGCATTTAAATCTATAACAGCCCGCCCATTTTATTTATATTACAATTTCTTGCACACACACTACCTACTGGTAATCTGCTTTTCTTGGCCGTCTTCTTGATATCTTTCTCAGATAGTCTGCTTTTATTAGAACTATTTAGATTTATTTAACATCCTGTCCAATTATACTTTTGTATGTTTCTATAAATATCCGTTTTGAATATCTGTCACCTATGCCTTACGTAGGCATAGATGACTACGTACCTACCTTCTTTTAGTATTTATTGAATTTAATGAATTTCCCTCGGGAACAGTGTTTTTTCCCGGGATGAAAGGTACCCTATGTCCTTCTCAATACTCCTATTGGTTCAGTAGATAGGGCGTGAAGAGGTAACAAACACACAAATATACAAACTTACTTTCGCATTTATAATATTAGTTGGGATGGGATTATATCTGGGTGTACTATTATCCTCTCCCATTCTTTCCAGGTGTCCACGCCCAATATGTGCGGCTCTTTGACCAGCCCTTCCATTTCCTTCAACCCTTCTTTTACACAAGAGTAACAGTAGTATACAGTAGGTACATATTATTTTACAATTTTAGACGCAGTATACAAAAGCCGGCTTTATTGCAAAATCAATCTGTTGCAGGGTAGTTAGTGACAAAAAATACGGTTTTAATAACATAATGTGCACTGAACAAGAATATTCAGCTAGCTATGGGTCAAGTCTAAGGTAAGATTTCGTCCGATCATCCGTCGATTGTATCAGCCGCCATTAGTCTTGCTCCATCTCCCCACAAATGAGCATCAGCACGACCTTGCATTAGCTGCGGAAATACGGTTTTGTTGAATCAATGTGGGAATTTAATAAAATTGAAATGTATGTTTATTTAAATTCTGCACTCCACAATACATTATTTGTTGATAATGCGTTTAGAATCGACCACTCCATCACAGAATAGGCTAAACTATTAACTCTACCAAAATTACAAGGCGAAAAATTTACAAATATACCTATTGTTCCCTAGTCCCTTTCACTTCTGCTTAATAAAAACATAGTAAGTAAGTAACTTGAATTTACTACCGCTAACTCCTAAACCACTCAACACAAAGCCAATGCAAGGAGTTTCATAATGGCTTCGTACGAGGAAGAAAATTCCTTTGATTTTTTTCCTTTTTGAACCTGGGCCCTTAAGAGGAATCAAAATCAATCCTTTAAAGACAACTCATAGCTCATAGCAAAATTCACCAGCTAGGTTGTCCCGTACCAACTGGTTTGTGATAAAATCGTGCAAAACAGGTTCTGAAACATGTTTTACTTTTTGTGTTGGTCGGTGTTATTTGCTCGACAAAATATAAGTGAAGTTAAGGTTTCGCAGTTCGTAGCATTTGGCTTGTCAATGAAAGTAGGTACCTATAAAAATATTTCATGTCACATTTCACACGCCCGTGCTAAGTAACCTTCCAAAAATTGGGCTATCGAGATTAGGTAACCGATTAAAGCTTTGTAAAATTAAAACACACAGATGACACCTACGTATCACCTACGTGTGACCATGGCTGTCCGACTTCAAAACAAATACTGATAAATTCAATAAAATATTTTTTGTTTAAAACCAGAAGATACATAAAAACTAAACGCTGAAGAATTGCTTTTGACAGTGATTATTCTAGTAATTGACCAATAAATCGAAAGTAATGAAGTGTTGCAATTTAGTCCTAGTTCAAGAGCAGCCATTGTTGTCAGCACAGCGCGGGCGGCTGCCCGCCAAGCGTGACGTCGTCGCCGCCGTGATGTATGCGCAGACGCACTTGCTATTCTATTGGAGGTTTTGTTTAGGCTTAATTTATTATCAGAAAGAGTAACAATAGAAGAGCCTCTCAGTTTTTAATGATTTATTCTAAATTATAGTGTTTATTATAATGTACTTACTCAATTTCATCACTCGTCATCATTGCGTATGACATGCGTCCTGGCATGGCGTGCTATTTTTGTGATGTATCTATATAGCAAAATCGGTGAGTCGAATGATTATCGTTCGTTTGCGAATGATTTTCACACGATGACCGGCGACGAACGATAAATCACTCGACACCGGTTTTGCGTATGTCATACATCTCAAAAATAAAACTCCTGGCTAGATCTTAAAACTATTTGTCTTAAGTTCTTTAAACAGCTTGCGGTAGGTGTTAATAGATGACCTTCAATTATTTATTAATATATGCGAAGTACATTTAAATATTTACTAAGTTTTTGTAAACAATGTGTTAGTGGTATGTGAGCTGGTGGTAGATGAGTCATGAACTGGCTCATGCTGGCGGACCTTGGGACAGGCCGCCTTTGAGCTCGCAAAAACGTCACTTACCTCGTTATCCATTGTGATTGTTATACTTTTTACTCGAATTAGTTCTTATTGCGATTAACTTGATAATTAAACTATAAATTGTAGTCTATCGACAAAAAATTGATCCTATTGAGATTTCACTATGTTGTTACCATAGTTAACCCCACTAAACGGTATTATTTAGTATTTAATTGATATAAACTTAAATCTTGAATTATTGAGTTTTAGAGCTCTTGAAATAATTTTATTTAATATTATGTGCATGCAGAAATAAAAAAACAACTGTGAGGTTTGGAAATTTTTAAATGGTGGTTTTGTGTTGTGGCATTGAATATGCAGTATAATAAGCTGAACCTCAAAACTGGCCATGAGGCACGAAAGTTGCGAAAATGTCAAAATTGCAGTCTAATTTCGGTAAACTACTGTAATTATACCAGCGATGAAGGTTTACAATCATTTGGTGTATGCATTAAGTAGGTATAACCTCTTACTCGTAAGGGCAGCGGGTTTAAGGTAGCTAATTCCCTCAACTAAACTGACTAAGAAATCTCCTACTACATAGCCCAGTGGATTAGTAGACTAAAATGGCTGTGTTTGGGCACATAGCGCGCAGAATTAATTGACGTGACAATAAGGTAGTTGAATGGTGACCACATACCAGAAAGTTTAAAGATTTTATCCAACAATCAGAAAAATGCCGGATGCTTAAACGGTGGTGGTGTGGAGAACGGTTTCAGATACCTTATGTTCAGTATTAGAATTTTGTGGCTAAAAAGCTCATCATATTCTTCTTCTAAGAGTGGCTCTCCGACTAGTGAAGGTTAGCGATTAGTCTGTTAAAATCGTTCTAAAATTAAACTTGATAAAGTCCAAAAAGCCTATGATAATCATGAAACATTTTTTCAGTTGCATGCAGGTATATTACTCGTATTGGGGGTCAAAACAACGGTACAAACTTTAGTTATCATTTTAAATTTCTCGCCCAAAGATTTTAATCGCCCTTCAACATGCACGGTACGAAATTATTCTAATACGACACCGAAAATACCACGCCCAGTTCATATTTTGTATGTATTTATTTATCACATTCCATTGCCTGTTTCACCTATATTAATAAACAATATCGCATGATTTATGGAAGGTCAGTGTCGATCGAAATGGAATTAATAGACAATGCGTGAGTGAGTTTCATTAATGTTGGATAATGCGCGGCGTGGCGAGGCGGATCACCGATTTAACGGACGTCCGGGTATAAATAGTATGGCCACAAATCACCACACCTCACTTTTCAGGTTAAACTGACTTGGTTTTTATTTCTCTGAAGGTTATAAAAGACATGCAAAATCGATATTTCTTTCTGTATTAAATAAACATAAATCATACAATCTATAAGTACTTAATGTGATAATTCATTTGTAAAACGACATATTATAGAATGCTATTAACACGTTGGCGGACGTTTTTGAAAACACAATAGAAGTTTAACTGTTATTATAACTGCTATAGCAGTCGTGTGTCCGCTATTAACGTGTTAAAACCAAGTACTTAAGGTTGTGCAAACGACTGCAAATGGATGCTAAAAACCCGGTGAAGTGGAGAAGAAAAAGCAAACAATTCCATTACTACAGCCGCTACACTACACAACACATGTAAACCGCAAAGAAAAGAGTCAGTTCTTCACACTTTAATATATTTTTTTTAAAGATTGGGTTTGGTCAAGAACGAAAATAATGCGGAATACAATTACAAGTGAATGTAATTGTGGAAGGATATTCTTGAAGGTTGGAACTACTGTAAACATTCACTTATTATCACTTAATCATACAACTTACAATTTTCCCACCGACCTACCAGAGAGTTTTCCTTGTAAGGACCAGTAGGTCAAGGTGTCATGTACACAATGGATGTGTATGTGTACCTACGTATAGTATGGGATTGTGATAATAAATCGAAAATAGGTTTTTTTGGTGCCATAGGCGCTTACAGTGCTGCATCATCGTCATCTTTTCGTGTAGGAGACACGTTTAATCGATCATGCACGCCCTGGTGTCAGTGAACCGCCTCTCAACCTCTGACGTGGTTCTTTTAACGACTACCAAATGGCAACCGGGACCAACGGCTTAATAATTTATTTCTTAGCGCCGCATAATTTACCTAGATTTGCGATTGGCAAGTCTAACTAAGAAGAAATCATCTTTCTTCGGTCCGGATGGCCTCGGGGACCAGTGATTAAGTCGTTTGCCTTTCGACTATTACTCATTCTGTGCTTTCGGTCTAAAGGACTGGGTGACATACGATCAAATCAAAATGGGGTGCACACATTTGAAAAATTACTTAGTTTTTCGTCTGGCCTTGCAGACTTGAATCATCAAGAATGAAGTCGGCGTTTGCAAGAAACTTAACAACCGAGTATGTGGTCATAAATCAAAAAAGCACGTAGGTATTGTGTTGCAGGCGTCCATAGGCTACGGTAACCACTTTCTATCAGGTGGGCCGTAGGCCTGATTGCCTACTCAGTAGTATAAAAAAAGGTAGAACCTTCCGGTAGTTTTGTACTTATCGATAATTGAAAAATTTAAGACTTAGTCCAGCCTTTTTCTGTCAGTAGCAATCCGATGTAAATGCATGGCTGCACTCAGGTGCAGCGAGCGTAGCACGGAAACATGAGTAAATGTGTGCGTCATATCCTTGATCTACATGCCAGTCCCACTGATCCTGGAAATTCACACATGTATGGCGAATGATCTTCGACATCTGTGCAACAAAATGATTATGTTGTACATAATAATCAAGCGATGTTATTTTGTATCAACAATTATTGTACGATTTTGTTTTTTACTTTAATGTCACAAAAATAATGATACATTCCGACGAATTGAGAACCTCCTCCTTTTTTTGAAGTCTTTTGATGTTGCCTCTGTATCAAATAAGAATTATCCCAATGAGTATCAGTTCCGAAGCGCTAGTAAGTAGTATATGTAACTTTCATAATTGTTCCTTCTGGTCAAACTTAGTAGACAAACTGAAATTAAGTATTGTTCCCTGGAGTGATTTATAACGTAGTCGTTGAACAATGTTTAGGAGTACTCTATGATAAGAGGTTGTTTACATTTCATGTCTTTTAATCTATTGATTAGGGACCTGTTTGGATAGCTCAAGTTCCGACGTTGTTCCGCGTCACGTCTCCTCTTCGCGACGTCGACGTCACGTCAGTAAACCACTTGTTGACGTCTTTATTAATGGGTCTATCAAAGCTAAAGGAAAAGATTTGTGTCTACTCTATACTTATTTGTCTTACATTTATTTTTATAACCCTACCCGGAAACGGATTAATATTTTTATTATTATATCCATATTATATCCATAAGCACACATAGTAGTAGCAGGTATATATCCTATACTATTAAATGAGCAATATATGTAAATCACTACATAGTATAATACTAAGTAGCTTTCTCTGTCACTATGTCCCTTTGCATGCTTAAATCTTTAAAACTACGCAACGGATTTGGTTTTTTTAATAGATAGAGTGATTCAAGAGGAAGGTTTTTATGTTTTTTAGTTTACTCGCATTTTCGAAAACGGCTTCAAGGATTTCTTTGAAATTTTAAACATAAGTTCTTTTACATAGTCAAAAAAATAATCTAATGTATAAAGATAATCCATATCTGGGAAAATTCATTTTACCCATATTTTCATGCAAAAAAGATTTTCTGCATAAAACGAGCTAATAAGCTCGGTCGCCCAGGTACCTACTCAGTGAATAAAATTGGTAAGTATCATATTGGTAAGTATTAATTGGGTTTGTAATATTAAAGCGGTTATTTCACTGCTTTTTACTTAATGCATATGGATATTTCAAGGTAGGTATATACACAAAAATAATTTTAATATTCGTCTGTTTGTTCTTTGTACTTTCACTTCACTGGCAGATAGATAATGTACTCGTAGTAAGGAGTAACTTATGCTACTTTGATTTTGATTTTTTCGTAACTGCAAAATGAACAATATTTTTTTTTGGTTAAATTTTACGCGGACGAAGACACGGCCACAGCGCTAGTCTCTAATAAATAAATAATCGAGGAGCTAGGCGCGGCGACCGGGCGTGCCTCGCCATTCCGCTAATTGGATTATTGTCGCTACCTCTCGAATTGGGTTAACAACGTGGGTACTCCACACTTACATCACGACACTAAACTGATTCTATCGTAGATTTTATTACTTTTATTTACCGCTTTCTTAGATAAAGTTAAAAGTGGGAATTTCTTGGGTAGTAGAAAGCCAACAAGTCACTTATCCCTACACCTTAGGAGTACTTAAGATTTACTAACTGGGCCGGGTGGCAAGGTACACATTAGTTAAAAAATAAAATAGAAGTAAGTACCTATACAGTAAAAATTGTACAACGGGGTGCTTCTTATTCTAATAGAAATAAGTATCAAGTGTAGAGTAGTGTCTTTCCTCCAGTATTTTTATTAATATTTGTTTTATTTTCATTAAAATAAGCTCAGTAACTAGCAGTTTGCCTAAGAAAATTTACATTTAATATACACAGACGAATGATTTTAATGTAGTTTGTAGAAACAGATCGATACACTGCTTTATGCAAGAGACTGCACGCGACTGCAGAGGTCGATGCGCTTAGTGATGTCACGTGGTCTGATCCCTTAGATATTTTAGGTACTTTTTTTAAAAGGTCAAAATTGGGTTAACAAAGGACGTAGAACGACAGTTCACGTCGTACTCTCTAGGGTTGCAGCTCTTAAATGGAACTGGGCAGGACACCTGGCTAGAAGGATGGTAGGTGGAGTAAGGCTGTAACGGAGTGGTACCCTAAACACGAAAAGCGAAGTACTAGACGTCCAGCGGCTAGATGGGTCGGTGATATTAGGAACTACTGGCAACAATTGGGGCCCAATTCTCACGCAATCGAAGTTCACTTCACCGTTTTTCTCAATTTTTTTTTCGATGAATTTAAGCCAATTCATTATCTAAAAATTTCGATCGATCGATTTGTTCGATTGAACTTGTTCAATTGTAATTTTTTAAATAAGCAAAAACTGTGATAAACCTTTGAAAAAAATTGGAGAAAATCAGTGAAGTGAACTTCGATTGCGCGAGAATCGGGCCCCTGGATTGCGGTTGCTCAGAGTAGGGATGCATGGCGTAGACAGAGGGAGGCTTATGCCCAGCAGTGGGTTGAAGACCGCTGATTATGATGATGAAAAGGTCAAACATGGACCGGAAATCAAACTAGCATCCTAAAAATTGTGACATTGAACACAGGCTTACAGCACTTACTTCTGTTATTGTTTAAACGGTAACTATTATTTTTAATAATAATAGCGTCATCGTCATAACTACCACTAATAAGATCATTTACACTCGCTTCAATAACTCAATTCTAGACGTACCATGTTTACCATATTAGCATTTCAAAAGGCTTATTGAAAACAAAACAAAATGATTGTAGTTATTACAGTATAACAAAAAGCAGTTAACTTTAAGATATTCTACCCTCGTACCGCCATAGTTAATTGCAGCAAATTAACTGAACGCTGAACTCGGCTTTGTTGTTATATTGTATTGGAAGTAAACTCTAATTTGCATAGTTATCACAGGAAACGTTGTGAGGGTCACGAAATATTGAACAAAGTCAAAATACGTAGACTACCACGCTTATAATACATATATATTTAGGTTAATTTCTTTAAATGAAAACTAAGTATGTATCTATAAAACATATTTATTGTTAGAATTTGAATTTTGGGTCGCAGTAAAAAAAATACTATAAGATTAAATTAATCTATCTACATATATAAAAATCAATTGATTGTCGTTAGTCTGGCTGAAACTCGAGAATGGCTGAGCCGATTTGGCTAATGCTTGTTGGTCTTGAAACATTTGTGGAAGTTCAGGGAAGGTTGGAACGGTGAGAAAACTGCGTTCAGGCGGCAAGGAGTTCGCCGGGTCAGCTAGTATGTTATAAAATAGTCACGCACTTGCCAGCCTTTGACTATCAAAGTTGCCATCATGGTAGTTTAAGGCTAACTCCTCTTCAATCATGTTGAGTTGACTACTTCAGATACAAAGAGGCCCAATACTCAGTAGAGACCAAAATAGGCCTGTCATGAACTGACTCTACTATTATTTATTCTGTGACTCTAGCACTATTGGTAAAGACGATTGGTTCAACACTACCAACAACAAAATGTACAAAAGACCCAGGATTATAAGCAAGATAGTAAGTTACTTTTCCCGGAATTCCCACTGAAGCGGAGCCTCGGTCAAAAGATTCTCGTTATTTGTACTAAGAGTTAAGTAGTCGTTTGTTGGCGGCGCTAAAGGATTTTATTAATTATCGTGTTAAAACTGGTTTATGTTACTTTAGTACAGTTAGATTTCAACAAACCGTACCGTTATTTGGCATATCTAAGAATCGCGTATTTTATTTTTATTTCTTACCTAATCTAGCTGTAAACCGCGGTAGTGCCTGTGGTATCACCTCTAGACCAAAATCATATAACTCAACAATTTGGGCTCCACAAATAGAGATTCAAATTAACCAAGAATATGTTTGACCTCGGGTAGTTAACGACATCCCTACCAAATTTCATCACAATCGGTCCAGCAGTTTAGCCGTGAAGAGGTGACAGACAGACAGACTCGCATTTATAATATTAGTATGGATATGGATTTCTGATATGATAAAGATAGACCCTTTTTAGGGTACCGACGTCTACAAGAAACCAAGTTTCTAATTTCTTAATACTTTTTGATACATTTCCCTAAAGTAGGAAATGATTTTCGGCCTCATCAAAACAAAATTATAATCAATAAAGATAAAAAATACACATATATATAGTATGATTAACATGCAAAAAAATAATTAAATTAACTAAGAAACATGCATATGTTACATAACAGAAATTGATTGTTTAAAAAATGTTATTTTACTTATTGAAATATACTTGTTTAAGTCTTGGTTTATTTTAACTGCGTTGATCGTCGCTGTGACTTACAATCAGGTACAGCGGCTTGCGACAGACAGTTTACAAACATTAAATATCTAATCTAACAACTTATTTATAGAACATAATTATAACAAACTTGAAAGTAGGTGAGAATTATTCAATCATTGTATGCATTTTCCCTTTTCTGATAGAGAGTGAGAGGTTAGGTGGAGTGTAGAGAAGGAAGACCCATTTTCATGCTGCGAAATAATTCTTGAGACTGTAATTGAATGTAAGTATGTTAATGAACTAATTCGGAGTCCACACCTTTTCATATTTTTTTGTCAAACATGGTTATAGGTACAAATTAGTATTTAAAAATAATATAAGTACTAAGTGAGTAAATAATAGCAAAAGCTTTTATCAACGCCTCTGAAGTTCAACAATTTTAGTTTCTTTAGGTACTATTTATACTAGTACTAGCGACCCGCCCCGGATGGGCATAAAAACCTTCCTCTTGAATCACTCTATCTATTAAAAAAAACTGCATCAAAATCCGTTGCGTAGTTTTAAAAGATTTAAGCAACAAAGGGACATAGGGATAGATAAAGCTACTTTGTTTTATACATACCTGCTATGTACTGATAGTGATAGTATACTGTAATCTGTGGATTAGCTCAGGCAAACGTGACAGAAGAACTCTCCAAAACGCAAAGGTCTAACTTTGAAAAATCATATATAAGGAACAATATAAGGAAAAATGAATCTAATCTTGCGTCGTATAGTAGGACAATATATGTTTTGGGACCGAAATTATATAACAAATTACCTGACAGTATGAAAGAGTTAAGATATAAAGCATTTAAAGAAAAATTACGATCACTATTAATAGAAAAATGTTATTATACAATTGAAGAATATTTACAAGATACAATTTAGTTTTATAATCATTTTTATATTCAGACCCCATTTTGTCAAATTTATTTTACTAACACAATATGACTACTCAGATTATTATATTTTTATTGGACTCATTGCAATTTGGAAATTATGATAACATGTTGACTTTATTATTTTGACTTAGGTATATTATCTTTTTTTATTTTTAAATTTGACATTTTGTTTTAAATTATGTAACCTTATAATTGAGCACATTCATATTGTTACAACATCATTTTGTACATACATTCAGGCAAATAAAGATTTTGATTTGATTTGATTTGATTTGAATCAAATTCTCAGAGATAGAACACTGGCGCTCTCTCGTTTCTGAGGCCAAGATCCACTTCGGTTTGCTGAGCCAGCGGAGTAAGCTGAATTGTCAATTCAAAATTAGTGGCCTCTTCTTTTAGCCAGATACCACACGACTTGATGTTTGACTTTGTATGAAGACGAATGCTAATTTAGTCTGGAGTGGAGGGACGCCGTGACCCAAAACTTTGTAGATCAAGGTGCAGTGATATCTCCGGGTAAGCGGATGTTTTACGATCTGTTTATGATTTATTCGAGAGCCCCATACGCCATAAAACTAGATTGTTGCTTGGTTATTACACAAAAACTCTTATTCAATATAAATAATCAGCCAGATTTTTTGTGTCCCGAAATGAATGAAATTTATTTATTCAATGCCTGAACTAAATGGTTAGATAGAATATTTTTTGCCCTTGATCGATTTAGGTACCAATCTGCATATAAACACATGGAAGACTCTTTGAATTGATGTCAGAGGCGTTATAGTGTCCATGAAACATATAATTAGGGTACCGTATCTACCCATTGACATTATAATAAGTATCAATGTTCCTACGTACTTCTGAAGGGCTTTGTCATGATAAGCATCTTTAGAGCCTTAAATGAATCCCTTTTTTTTTAATCTACATTTAGTGCCAATTAATATCAACCATTATGACATAATAGCGTTGCGTGCGACATCCTATAATTTTGTCTGAAATATGGTGCTTCAAGCGAACTATGGGAGTGCCTCGGTGCTGACGTCACACGGTGAGACTTCGCTGGTGTCGCGGCAACACTGGCAGTTAAAAAAACCTTGAAAATTTAATGGAAACTTAGAACTTTTTCTTTAAACTAAATAAAACTTCAGTTTGTATGTCCAGTTTTCTATCACTAAAGATATTGGTCAAAACATTTTGCAGCGTTTGATCCACTTTATAATCATTTATTCGTGTAGATTACAATGTCAATTGACCCTGCGCACCCTAGCTCAGATCCATTATACTGAAAAAATAAAAAAAAAACATTGACTGCAAAATATTCAATTTAGGCTTTACAGATTTCTCGGTTGTATTGCAGCTCTACAATTAGTTTCCGTTTGTCCTCTATATTGGGAATCCTTATCATTCTTTGTTATGTTTTCAGTCAGTATATTTTCTTTCAGACGGATTTTAGCTGACATAATCAGTAATTCTACCTCCTTATCCTATAGTGCTTTCTTGGTTTCATCCTCAGTTGGTTTCGTCGGAGCGCAGGGTCGGCTTTCCTACTTTTTCTTTCACACAAAATGAAAGTTCAGAACATGTCAGAGGTCACGCTGATGATGCGTGTCTCGCGTGCCTCCGCCTGACAGGCAAGGTCGCAATATTTCAGCAACCACCGCGACTGCAGATCATGTATCAACAATTTAAGTAATTCATATTTTTATTTATTTACCTAATAGCTTTCGCCCGCGGCTTCGCCCGCGTGGAATTCCTCGGAAACAGTGCTTTTTCCTGGGATGAAAGGTATCCTATATCCTTCTCAAACTCTATGTGTATGTAAAATTTCAGGAAGACAGGTGCAGTAGATAAAGCCGCGTAACAAACAAACAAACTCACTTTCATATTTATAATATTAGTTGGGATTCATGCAATCTAAGTTGTAGAGCGCGTCTCGTCAGTTGTACTTGTGCCTTTACAATCTTAAATCATTCGTAATAGTGCCTCTATCATGACATTTAAGACATTTCGCAAACGTATGGTTTTCACAAGCGTTGGCATTAAAACGTCCGGTGCCAATAAAAAACGCAACTAAGAAAACTAAGTTAGAGACTGCGGTTTATTCCACTTTGATCACCTGGGTGATATTACCTAGGTGATCAAGTTCCACATTTTTGTGTCCCGCGGCGCGTTTGTCTAAAATCCCAAAGTTAAATGTACTTAAGTACTGGATTAATCTACACTTAAATTTTACGCAAGGTAAACTCCCGTAAAACGTTTTGTTTACATGAATTATTTATAAGTTCCTATGTTTACTGTTCCATGAACGAAGAAATATGAAAAATAATACCTACTTCAAAGATTCCCAGGAGAATTAAAGCCCCGAGGAATAGCTAGTTGAAGCTTAAAAACTATTTATTCACACGATGCAGTCCATTAATTTACAAAACAATAACGCTGTATTCGGGTCACGCATATTATGTTTCTATATGTAGGAAGGTACAATGGAATCGAATATCGGAAATAGGACAAATTCTAAATGCGAAAGTTACTTTTCAAGCATGACGGTATGCCTTACTCTGCTGGACATCGGCCGGACACATTTTTTTAAATCCTTCTAGTTGGGAGACAGAATGAAAGATCTATTTATAGGGACAGACAGCGGTAAGCTACTTTGTTTTATACCTATTACGAGTATGTAATAATGACTATTGATGATCTTTTGACTTTGAAGAAGCTGCTGGACCACGGAGCTTGTACACTCATATTCTTATCAATCAATATATATAAAAATCAATGTCACTTTTCGTTGTAATTTTATAACTCAAGAACTGGCTCATCTATCCAAACCAAATGTTTAGGCTTTATTCGGACTATTTAGTAGATGGTTTATGTGAAGTTTGCACAAAATCGGTCGAGGCGGTTCATCATTTATCACATTTTTACGTAGCGAAGCATGCACCGGGCCGCTAGTTATGTTTATGTATAGTTTAGATTCCCAATCTGTGGCAGTTAGCGGAAGAGCCGGAAACGTAAAATAAAACCACAGTTTGTACCGCACGCTTCGCCGAAATATCTGTTGGTGATCTATTTGCGATTATACTTAGAATGTGTTTATATTTATAGCAATTTAATGTAAATTATAACCACTTCCAGTAGCGGTACAAGGTGAGTAAAAGTCAGTACACAACCAGCCAGCCTTCTGGGCACTCTACCTTGGTTGCCGGGACAGAACTTTTTGTAAGCTTTTTGTATAAGTAATTTAGTAGTCATTTTATCACTACATTGTATAAAACAAAGTCGCTTTCTCTGTCCCTATGTCCGTTTGTATGCTTAAATCTTTAAAACCACGCAACGGATTTTGATGCGTTTTTTTTTAATAGATAGTGATTCAAGAGGAAGGATTTCAAGCCCATGCGAAGCCGGGGCGGGCCGCTAGTTTTTATTCTATATTGAAATAAATTTAGACACAACTAGTTAGATATATTATGATAGCAACAGCATGATTTGATTTAGCAACCACCTGGTGGTAGAACCACCTCATGGAGAATACAATTTACTCGTGAGCGGTAAGTAATCAGTTCATACAAATATATGATTACCATTAGCTAGTAATATCCAGATTGACTTGCCGGCCTGTGGAACCGAACTTGGATCAATTACGGTTAGTTTCCGGTTCCGGTTGCCGGTGCGGGGCTGTTATTGGATAGACGATTTTGATGGTTTAACTATAAAAACAAAAATATAAGAAGGTATAATTCTACATAAAATCAAGTCTTTATCACATACGGGGTAGGCAAAGTCTATAGTTATAAGACCTTAGGTCACGTTTAGTATGATGATAGTTGAAACAAGAAATCAATAGTGATGGGTTGTTAGCCGCACCTCCTATGTAATGATTCTTCCATTCGACTCAATCGACTTTTACGGTAATTCTTTTTAAGATAAAAATCAATGATAATGGTACTAGTAATACCCTTGCTGCTTCAATCGCATTGGAATTTTAGTAGAAAAAGTTATTTATTGTGTTTAAGAAATTGCAAAATATAAAATGCACCAAATTTCGCTAATAGTTTGTAATCAACAAAAAGTTCACAAACATAAAATTAACTACAAATTTTGAATTTAAAGTATGGTTAAAAATAATATGCACAGGAAAAGTAAATTAAGAAGTAAATACATATAAGGGTAAGTTGGCTGTAACCCACTGTAATTACCTAAATATTTTTTTTACCAGACTTTCTTTGCCAATGGCCCCAGGGAATGTATTTGGCAAAGCAAATTATGTAGCAAATTATAGCAATGCAATCGTAAACGATAATTGAAAATCGTACAATGACCCCGAACGAATATACTTTGTAATATGAACTGACTCTTGCGAAATAGATCTGTTCCAGTTGTGAAGTGCCTCAGTATAAGTCTACTTTTGTTAGTATATAATTATTTTTTTAATTTTATTTGCTGTCGTAACACTTGGACAAATAAAAGTGGTGCGAAATAGTTGAAAATGCTGGCAACTTTACAATTGAATTTTTCTTTTCTATAATGAATCATAAAATGTTACCGTTGTGTAGTAAATTAATATTTAATGTTGGGTGTATTTAAGTAATTCATGATACAATTCCTGGGACTACATGCTGTATTACTTCAAGAAAAATAACGACAAAAAACCTTACACCGAGAATAACACCATTGTCACCGACAAATTTTGCAAAAATTAGTTGTTGCCATTTTGCAACTTCTTAACAAAAATGGATTTATTGAAATACATAAGTTATTCTCTCTATTAAATTATTCTTACTCGAAATGGGTTTCGAATATGACGTGAAATTTAAAATAGTTAGGTACTTTGTAGTAAAATATAATAAAGATGCATTTATTTGATTGAAAGTGACTCAATTCTGCTCTGCTATTCTATTAATCTAGGTTTTCATTTGTTTTTTTTTTTATATTCATAATGTCCAGCTATTGACCAGTAATAGTTTAGAATAAGGACTTCGCTATCGCATTCCTTTTATATTTATCGCTACAATCACAGGAACCGAGGCATGCGACGTGAACATTACTGCAGACTGCAGCTTGCTTTTATTTATTGAGTACTAGCTGTTCCCCGCGGCTCCGCCCGCGTGGGACTCGGTTATATCGCGCCCAAAAGTAGCCTATGTTTGACCTCAGGTCGTTAACTAAATCCCTACCAAATTTCATCACAATCGGTCCAGCAGTTTAGCCGTGAAGAGGTGACAGACAGACAGACAGACAGACAGACAGACAGACAGACAGACAGACAGACAGACAGACTTTCGCATTTATAATATTAGTATGGATAAACAATTAGAAGATTTACGGCACCATGTTGATTTGATGCGGCTATTTCTCTGGAACTCGAAGGAGAAACGCTTTGATCACATTGTTGAAACTGTAAAGGATTTATTAATGCTTTGATTGACGTTAAACACCATCAATTGTTATATCTACGCTTTTATCTTTGTTACAAAATAGATTGTCTTAATTTATTTTAAAAACATATTTCTAGCAGTAAATTAAATAAATATTTTAATTACGTTAAATTTGATATATATAGGTACTATCAATATCATTATGAAACTAATAAAAGTGAATTTGTTAAGTAGAAAACTACTAAGGTGTTTTAAATAAGCAGACTACTAAGAGTCCATACACCACATAGCGCAACAAACAACGCAGCGATATAATTCCTTGTTTTGTGGCCCACACTAACGCATCTTATCAGGTAAACAAAAACAAGAGCCCAGCGCTATAGTACATGTAAGAGTTCATCTTTATGATCTCTTATAATGATGAATGAACTATATACAGTTCAGCCATTCAGATTCGATGTTTGTCCATCGTCAGCCGGCGCCGGTACTGCAAGGTCGGCCATTACGATTCAACACTTCACTTATTTGAATCATAATCAATCGATCTTCAACATCGGTCATAAAGTCCAGATTGCACTGGCATGTTATGAGGAGGAATTCCATGTATTCGAGTTGCATGCGCCTCGTCATAAGCCAGAACTGGTGATATGGAACCGAATGGAACATGTTTTACGCCAATCGAGAGCGATATCTATAAACTTGAAGCGTATTCACAGTAGGTACATTTCATTTTTAAATAGCACAGTTTGAATAGCAAATTCTTGAATGGAATCCATAGCTGGATCACAGAAGCCGTAGTAGACGGCACGTTTGGGGAGAAGACGTTACATCAACAAAGGTGTGATCCCCTATGGAAAAGATATGCTCAAAACCGAAACAACTTGGGTCATATGAAGAGGCCTATATTCTGCAGTGGACGAAGGGTACAATGAAAGAAGAAAGCGAACAGCAAATTGTGTCGCTAGCGATTTAGAAGTTGTTAAATTCGTTCGGCTCCTCCGTAGAACTAGAGGGTCCAATAATCAAAATGTCACCTAGTATAAAAATGATCGTGGAATATTTTTCTTCGTAACTTTTTGACAGATTTTCCGTTTCTCCCAATCTGTGCTCCCAATGGTTGACTGGTAGAGAACTCCTAAGCATTAAAATCCGCCAATGTATAAGTTTTGTAGTTATGGAACAATAAAATTTACCTCACAAGCTAATCTGCAGACTACTTGATAGAATATAATTTTAGATTTTAGGCTCGCACAGTGAACACATTTTTTCAATCCATTTTTTTTTTCTAGTCTACTACTAGGTAATCTTGCTCCCACTGCTGGTTCTACTATAAATACCAATATACCTAAGTTATCAAAAATAATTAGGAAGTCTTGTTTACAAACAAAGAGCCAGTATATAATGCCGCATGCTGCCCAGCCAGACCATGGTTCGATCGCAAATCACTAACGTAAGTATACAAAGTTATTTTCTGACGGCTCCAGGCACGGCAATCAACAAAACAAACAAAACCGATGGTCGGATATTATATTAAAAATCGTGTGTTGATGTTAGATTTATCCAGAATCCAGTTGTTTATTTTGCATAAGTTATTTTATATAAGTGTTGCAAACATATGGCAGGTCTACCCCGTATGGGATAAAGACGTGATTATATGTATGTACATATGGCAGGAAAATGCAAGCAATTTTGTGAGTACATTTTTTCATACGTTCATTTCGTACATTCATAATTAAATGTAAGTAGGTAAAAACATAAATTTAATAAAAAATATCTTAAATAATAATAAATGGTAATTTAAATAGATCCAACATTATAAGAATTAAACTAGCGACCCGTCCCGGCTTCGGACGGGTGCAAGCTATATAATACATGTATTATACATATAAACCTTTCTCTTGATTCACTCTTTAAAAAAAACGCATAAATCCGTTGCGCAGTTTCAAAGATAGGGACAGACAGCGGGAAGCGACGTTGTTTTATACTATGTAGTGATAGTGATAATACTTTTTAAATAAATCTCTTCTTAATACATTTTTACACACAATTCGTTGGTCCTCGAAAAAGGAAACATAAGCTTCCGTTTCCGGCTTAAGAATTTACTATTACATGACACTTTTAATGGATGCCGCGCGTGAAAATCGACTATAGGAGACATTTCTTTGTAAAATATACTGAGTGAAGTGTGATATAAATATCCTACCAGACGGGTCTTATAATATAGACAAGTTATCAGGAAAAAGATGAAGGCAGGCCGCATCCGACCGGTCTTTGTGGTGATTTGAAAAAGACGCTTATGTCCAGCAGTGGACTTAATTACATTAGGAAGTAATTTATGTACAAATAGTGGAGATTACTGACGCTCATCCAATATAATAATGGCAATTTACGGACTGCATCATAAACAACATTTGGGAAAGCCGCATCGAATCCAAACGAGCACTTTCCACAATGATTGCGACGGGAAATGCACTTGTGGTTGCGTGGAGCAGAGAAAGCAGCGCGTGCCGGGAGACGCAACTAGTGTTGTGTTGTGTAGTGTTGCTTATCTACGACAGCGATAACATGTAATGGCGAAGGTTGTGAGAGATTTCGGCGATAGTAGTGTTTACAATGCAATGTCAAGGACAGATTAACTTGACGTTGCAGTTAAAAATAAATAAATTATCATTTATTTTCCTTATTTTTTTTTTTAAATAGCTTCTAACAAAAATAAATAATAACCTGGCTGGTGCCAGACCAGCCAGGTTTTTATTTATTTTTCAATTCTATTAGTTTCAACTCGTACCTCAATATCACAATTCGACGTAGGTTACGAACAAACGAACAAACAAAAATAAATCTTGTGGATAGACGAATACGTGTGGTCCACCGTTTCCTCTCCTCCGCAAACACGCTCAACGGCCCGCGCAGACCCCGCGACCTGGAGAAAGCCGCGCGAGTGCCGTAAGCTGTGACGCAACGTGTCAATGCGCCCGCGCATAGCAGACGTAAGGTGCATAAGACATCAGTCATTATGTCCAGTAATTTCAAATATTTCTAAATTCTTGTAAATAGATGTAATAATTTCGTGTATTTGTTTTCTCGCTTATAGTCATTTGTTTGGAGTTTAGCTTTTAACCTTTACGCCATTATTATTTTGACAATACTTTTATTTTTTTATGTTTTTTGATACAGTGCAATGAATTATACTTGCGTATTTACTGACGGCCGCGTAGAAAAGAATCACAAAAACTTTTCATAGCTCTCTTTCTCTCTTATCATATAAAAATTGTCATTTGAATATTGAAAAATCGTCATTTTCTTTCCCATTTGCCTCGCGATTCCAAATTCTTTGATTTAAATAGTTTGCTCTATCTTTTCTGCAGATTTATTTGTGTGGATAATGATCGTTTTATAAACTCAGTTCTGTAGGTATATAAGGTTCTTTATTGTATTAAACACTGATGACTACCAGATGGCAGCCGGGACCAACGGCTTAGCGTGTCTTCCGAAGCACGGAATCATCTTTATTGTCAGCCAATCTGGTGATTCAAGCCTGCAATGTCCTAACCAAACCGGAAACAACTGATGGGAATCGAACCCACGACACACCTGGACTACAGAGGCACTGAATTAGTGCTACCTATAAAATGTAGAGTTCTGATATCAGTGACAGCTCTATATACGAGCTGAAAAGTGTTTGTTATCAGTCAATGCAATCATTTCAAAGCACAGATTATGCATAAAAGACAACCAATCACAGATTGAAAAAAAAATGCCTATATAGACCGCCCACAACACCAGGGGTGTCTCTTGCGCGTTGCCGACCATTAATAAATCTTTTCACGCTCTTTTTCCACTACCAGCCTTTTATGTTAAAGCAATGGTATTTTTAAAATATAGTAACATTAAATTGTTGCCTGAGAAAATATGCGGAATAATTTACTTAATCAATTCTTCCACAACTTTAGCAGTAGCAATTGGTCCCAATAAATAAATATTTCTTTATTCCAAGAATTGAGGTAAAAATCTAAAATAATTAAAAGTTTAAATGCTACGCGGACGAAGTAGCGGGTACAGCTAGTATAATATATATTATATAGAAACCAACAGACTGCAGAGGTTATAGTACTGACCGCTCGCGGCCTCGCCTTGATACATATACCTTTATATGCCAAATTGAGTAGTTTTTACTGCCTAATTACACCTGTTATACTTTACCGATCGCCGTCTAGCTGACCTAACCTAATCCAGATTTTGTGCAAGCCGTCTAGCTGCTTGTCTGACCTATTTACAGGTTGTATATCTTTTTCTTTAATGTTTTTTTTTTTCAATTTAACTTGTTTCCCACAGCCTTGTTTTCGTGGTTCTCCTTCATATCGCTGTCTTTAACTTCATTTTATTTTAGACTGGCAGCCCACCCCGGCTTCGCCCGTAATACATACATGTGTCACTCAGGGTGAATGTAGCTTTCCAATGGTGAAATATTTTTTTAAATCGGCACAGTAGTTTTTGTGATTATTCGTTACAAACATACACAGAAAATGCAAATATTTCATATTTGTAATATTAAGAAGTAAGTAGAGATAATCGTCTCAGCAAATTATAAAGATGTTTCTTTGAACCGAACTTTTGAACCACGCGAGCGGAGTCGCGGGCAAGGCAACCAACTAGTTAAATTATAGTTTCGAAAGCTGTAGGCAGGTAAGTTATAGAAAGTTATAGCGCTATCCATCTTTTATTTAAGAACATTGTTCTTTTTGGTGATATCCATGTCTCGATCTTCAGTCATCCGTCTCAGATCTCTATATGATACATAGGTCTATGTATGCTCCTTGCCTTCTTTAGGTTATAAGTTAGTAAGCATATTTAATTATATAGGTACGAGTATTTTTTTTTTCATTGACCCTTTGAGCATTATTATATGTATAGATTTTTTTATGAAGTATATAAAGAGGTATCAACTGGTGGCATTTGCGTAGAATTTTCAAGTCGCAGAGACAATACAAAAATGACATGAATAATGTATTGTCTTGTCTGCTATAATTAGGTAGTTTTTTTTTTAAGTTTGTATTTGGAAGATCAACAACAATAATTCATGCAATAAACATGAGAATATACATAAAGATACATACATCAACTATTAAACACGTTAATAATAAAACTTAAGAATTAATTTGAAAAACACGTGCATCATTTGAAAAATAAAAACAACAGAACATTATGTAGGTACCTAGTTTAATATTTAAAAGTAAACTAATTCGATAGGCTATTAACTCGCAATCCTTAAATACCGTACTGCAATTAGTTTATCAGCAACCTGTATTTGTTAACGCAGTACCTACCTAGAGCATTCGCGATAACTGTGAGGTAAAAACGGCCCTAGAGGAGCGGTCGCTCTGGGCACCAGGTAGCAAGGGGGCGCCAAAAAGACAAAAGCAGAAAATAATATTTAGAGCAAAAAAGAAAATTATCGTGGCGCCTTTTGAGCTGTGCTTTTAAGAGACGCGGAAACAGTGTTGCCAGAAGGCTTAGCCAACGTCACAATTTCAAAACGCTAACGATTGTCGTGCAGATCAAAATGTATGGGATTGACATAAGCTGCGCTAAATCACGTGGTCGATCTTATGTCGATCCCATACATTTTGTTGTCGATATTCGTTAACGTTTTGAATTTGTGACTTTGGCTAAGCCCGGTCAGATTTGTTTGCAGTTGCTTTTTTGAAAAGAAAAAATTGAATATTTCTAAATTTAAATACATAAAACCGAAGTAGAACCAGAAGAAAATAAAAAGTCTTCGTCTTCCGACTATCGGATGACCCGCTCGGGCTAAGTGCCCCAAGAGAAATTAACGTGAAGTTAAAGCCTCGACAAGCTCTTTAAGACAATCTCGCTCTACCCTAATTAAAATCTAGGGCCGGCGCCGGCGGTAACTTATAACAACTTATAATAGTTAGATGTAACTACGAGTACCTTACTCGTAGTTACATCTAACCAGTATATGCTCACAAACGCTGTCATGCATCCTGCTGCCGTGAGATATAAGATAACTGTTAGATAAATGTTTCAAATACTTACTTACCTGTCTTTACGTTAGCTTTTGACGAATACAGTCAAAGATGTTACATGAGTTATACCTATCTATACTTTGACGATATTTTTTTTTGACTCTGCGTAACTTAAAATGTGATAATTTTAACTTAGGGTGCACTAGATTTTTAGGATCTGAATTTGCTACTATACGAGAAATATTGACGGTATAACAGTTAGTAAGTAGGTATATTTATATTTTCTGTAAAAGTTATTAGGTACGGTAGGTACCCTTGATTTTTAAAAATATTTCAAGGGGACATATATACAGCATTCAAATCAAATGAAATCATTGATTTACTCAGATCTGTACAATTTTTTTTAATCTATGCCAGATTGACTGTTGGAGATCCATCCATGGGATAAGTTATATCCTCCATGGGACATTATAAGTCCCGCGGGTTGACCAACATCTTAACCAACATTGATCAACCGTCTAACTTAAAACGACAGTTTCAAGGGTAACGATTAGATTAGGGATACGATTGTTTTAATTTTAAACATGTTGGTGAACTCTGGTTTAAATATGTTTTCTTGTACTTACCTACTAATTTCTGTTGTTATAGAAAAATCAGTAAATTACACCCAAACAAATCAAAAAATTAGTTACTTACCTTTAGCGTTGAGCTGTGTGCGTATCCTTGCGATCTCCCGCGATCGGCTGCGACTGCGGCGTTGCGCAGCGATGCGACGCGGCGAGCGCGCCATATCGCTCACGCGGGGACCCAGGGCGCCGTCACCACACTAATAAACACTATCACAGGAACATAACCGGCACTGTCACACACGAACCACACCGCACTGAGTACGTTCCACAGCGATGCTGTTATACGTTAATGTTTGTAAACAAACGCGGTAAAATTACGTACGAGCGAGAACGGTTGCTATAACTACAAGCATCGTACGTATGGGTTCGAAGGTGAAAATGAAATGAAATTTCGCAATAAAGTCGAGTTCGGTTTCGGAACTATGTAAGGCACGAGCGTCGTGTATAAGGCACTGCGAAGCACTGAAGCGGTCGCTCGTTGGTGCGAGGTGGTGGCGAATGCGGCTGAGCGGCGACCACACCTGACGGCCTTGATGCGGCCCTGTTACGTCACTGATAATGTGATAACAGTGACCTGAGTGCCTCCCTGCCACACCACATCTCTATTAAGCGGAGCATTCTCCCTCCCGTTCCCTCCCAGTAGGTCAGTTGCAAGTTGATCAACGGCCTCTTAACCCGCATGTCTGCTCTAGTAACTCGCTATTGGTTCTTCTCTAAAACATCTAGGTACATTAAAATTGGTTTCTATTTATAAAGTCGTAAGAAAGAATGGAAGTATGTCTAGCATTTAGTTTGAATAAATACTCGTATACTTAAGTAAATTAAGCCCACAACAAAAATAATACCAACTTAAATAATAGAATCTTTTTTCCCCAAAAAACATGGCTAAATGGTTTGATTTAGCTGATTTACGTGACGTAATACCATTTATTTTGATTTTGAAACAAAATTACTGCACCGATTTTGATGAAAATTTAATGGGATCAAATTGAAAGTAAGCCCTATCGAAAAAAAGTCATATTGTCGAGAAACGACGGAGATATGAGGTACCTAACCAAAATTTTTTTGCCAAATTGAGAACCTCCATTTTTTGTTTCAGTTTCAGTTGAAAAGTAACTAAGTATCGTACAGTGTTGTGGTAATTTCCAGAGATTTCCGCACGCCTAGTCGATGTTTCCGGGGACCCAAAGGCTGGTGCTTATTTTGGCCAAAGGGTAAGTTTAACAGTACAAAGAGGTAATGCCGCCAGTCTTTTGGGTACTTTACCATGTGATGACAGTGACTTGGGCTCTATTTTTTACTTAAATTAAAAGTAGATTTAATTTAAGTTTTATTTTTGTCATAAGTTTATTTATTTTAAATTATATATTTCCATAGTCTTACAGATTCTATTCTATTTCTTCTATCCTTCTTTCTATCTATTCTTACAGACCTACCACTAGGTATACCATTTTTTCATCAACATCTTAGCGCTATCCCGTTTGCATCCCAAGCGTGTATCACCTGATTATAAAAATTGATACTTAATTTGGTCCTGGCTGCCATGTGGTAGTCGTTAATGGCACCACGTCAGAGGCCGAGAGGCGGTTCTGAAGAACTCTGACACCAGGGTGTGCATGGCCGATTGACCGTGACCGCGACTCCTAGGATGTTGTTGGTAAAATCTGCCCGACCAGTTGGTGAGACAAATTGTAATGCAAGTTAATTAAGACTTTTTTATTCAAGAGTTTACAACCTCTATGGGAAGAGAGGGTGGTCTTTTCCTAAGCCATAACGATTGTTGCTAATTTGTGTTATTTAAGTTCATTTGTAAGTAGTTGTCTGTGTCGTACTATGTTAATATCAGATGGTGTAGCATTGTTTTGTTCTTATCTTTACGACTAACTGTTGCACGCCACGTCTGTCTCTGCAATGTAAATAACAGATGGAAAACACAGACATGGCCGTCTTTATTATCAGTAAAAACCTAGAACAAGCTTAATCTCTTGGTAGAGATAGTTATATTATGAAGATTTTTGTTTTATTTGAAACTGTTACTGATAATAAAGACGGTCATCTCTGTTTTCCATCTGGTATTGCCCCCTTCCTGGTTGGTTGGCGACGGATATTTTTTTTTTTTAAACTTAATTTTCAAATTTTTATTTTTAACAGATTATTAATTTGCGCTAGTTTGTTTTGCCACAACAGCTTGTGAGCAAAGAGCAGCAGCGTCAAAATCTACGCAGTAGCGCACGCCACACTACGTTTGTTTGAGGCACATTTCAGGTTAGAAGAACGTGTTTCATACCATCTAATTCAAGAAATATTTCCTTTGTCGTACCACGTTGTATAAGTTTAGAGTGTTTAGATGCAAAGAGAGGGCGAAGTAGGGAAAAAGAGAACCTAGGTGGAGTCGCTTTGAAACCAGTTCCAATGAAATAGCGCTAAGATAAAAAAGAAAAGACTTACTTACCTTAACTAAGTACTACATGCTAGGTATGCTTGACGGACTAAACCAAATCCTAACCACATACCGTAGTGATAGCGTTTGCAAAAATTTATGGTAGAAGCACTAAACAACACGTCACTTGCGGTGACGGTATCTGCCTATAGGAACCGCAAATGAGTTTAATTAGCTTCCTTCTAATTTGGTTACAGACTGCCCATACAGATAACAGGGGCATGGAAAATTACCTTTTAGGTCGATAATGTAATATTTCCATTAACTTCAGACTGTTGATATCAGTGCCAAGTGTTTTAATTAGGTACCTAAGTACTCAGCTAAGATATAACCAAGTACAACCTCCTACGATTTTTCATTGAAAATACATAAACTCAGCATCATCATTTCGTGTTCAATCGACCGTGCACACCCATACACGTGGTTCCTTTTAACAACCATCAGATGGTAGCCTGGCGGGACCGACGGCCTTCCGAATCACGGAATCAATTTATTATCAGACACTTAAGTGATTCAAGCCTGAAATGTCCTGACTGGAAATAACTAAACAAAGTATGCTTCCCGTGGGAATCGAACCCACGACCCCCAGGTTTATAAGCCAACGCATCAACCTCTTGACCACGGACGCATCACTATAATTACATAGTATAAAACTAAGTCGCTTTCTCTGTCCCTATATCCCTATGTTATGCATGCTTAAATCTTTACTATTTAACGGATTTTGATGCGGTTTTTTTAATAGATAGTGATTCATGAGGAAGGTTTTTATGCCCATGCGAAGCCGGGGCGGGTCGCTAGTTTAAGTATTATACATAGATTAGTCTATACTGAAACCTTTACCAATAAAGCTGAGATACTAGAAAATAGTAAGTAACAATTGTTACACTCCAATCATTGGTTTTGTTGAATTCAGGGCACTTATTTGAAATTGATTTATCGTATAACTACTATATGAAATATAACTAAATGTATATAACTATTAACTAATCTTGTAGGAGGTAACCAAATCAGTTGACCATGTGCGTCCTTAGACTTTGGATAACGACAATCTGATGGCTGTCGGGATTAAAGATTTACGTGCCTTCCAAAGCACAGGAAGCTTAGCCAGAGTAACATGTTTACATCGTCTCTCATCTCATCGCAATACATACATGTATACTTACCTGTATGTATGTATATAGCATGTACCTAGTCCTATTGCCGAAAATATTTAGTTCCTTTTCTTGCCAATATTAGCCACCAATTTAGTTGAGATGCCGGCGAATGGCGAAAAACAAGTGGGATTTTTAATTATTTTTTTGTTTATTAGGTAAATTAAAAAATATATTAATTTTTTTTAAAATTAAATTGGTACCTACTTGTCTCTCACTCGCCACTGTCCTCTGTCAGCAGCATCTCTTGTCCAATATCTCTAATTCTCTTAGGGTCGATTTCACCAAATAAGAGTAAATTTTACTCGAGAGTATACGAGCAGTTACCCCTAGGATAACATATTTTTACGTTTCACCATAGACTTGATTCAAGAATAAACGATTATGCTGGAGTAAATCTCTACTCCGACAATTTTCAACGAACATCGAGCTTATACTAAGGATAAGTTCAATATGGCGTCCAAGTGTCATAGTTTCAACAGCTGATTCTCTGGCGCGCTGACATAAAAAAATATTAGGTTTACATAATATTTATATATTTTACCCATAGATTTTTAATCTGGTGTAAAGTGGTGGAACGTGGACGAAGTTATCCAAGAGCTAAATGGAAGAATAAATATATTCCGCGGATAACTATTCTCAAGTTAAGTCATGTTTGGTGAAATCGACCCTAAGTCTGGTCTGACTTTATTAGGTATTTAATGCTTATTTAACACTTTCGCTGACAGTAACGCCTCTCGACGTAGATAACAATCAACTGTTATTGTTATCTCGTTTACTGTTCGCGAAAGTGTTAATGGGTATAATTGAGTTTTTTTTTTGGCAAATAAATAAAACAATGTGTAAAGAACGAGAACGAATAACATAATTTATTTATATCTGTTACATTCACATATTCACTTATACGTTGTGGCGTCGTAGGCGTCGCGTGCGCAAGTGTCCTCTTACACGTACTGACTAAATTCGCCGCTTATACACATTAAACACATGTCACAAGGATTGTGTGTGCAAACTAATGGTGACGGGCATAGACTAATAGTATTAGGTGGGCGCTAGCCTGCAGTAGTTCGCATGAAGTGGTGGCGGAAGCACGCAAGGGAATTTGGTTAGTACGTGTAACAGACCGAAAAGTAACACCTGGATAAATATATTATTCCATTATTATGATAACAAAAAAGAACCCCTTGATCAAATGAAAAACCCTGTTTGATACTTAATTGAACATATCTCCGGCGTTATAATGACAGCCTTGTTGGTCCCAGAGTTACAAATACAAGAATAAGTTTAATTGGACTACCTCTTGCTTCGATTTGAATTAACAGTCATAATGTCCATAAGTCCCTAAACAGTCCACTAAACACGACGGAGAATTCAACTGACTAAGCTCCAGATGAGATTCAAGCGACATCTTATTATACGAATTCGAGATATAGATATTTAAAATTTACATAAAATTTGTTTTAAAAAACAACATTTATTACAACCTCAATCAAGTTGGTTTTATGTGACATTTGTAAAACTGTGTGTAACATTATGATAATGGCTTAGGATAATGGTCATATGCAATCTCTCTTGCATTTGTAAGTATGTAAAATGAATAGGCACTAGCTTTCAAGTTTAAGGAAATACCTTTAATAGTTTGACTTTCCTAGTCAGTATGAGTCCGAAATTGTCTTTTTTGATATATCTATAAAATATTTAATTTTATGGTTTCGTGCTACAGAGACTTTATTGTGTATAAGGTGCTCCCACACAGCAATTACCGATTATACTTACATAAATATAAATGTATAAGAGGGACAAATCACACAAATTAAGTTAGGCCCAAAGTAAGTTCGAGACTTGTCTTTTGGAATATTAACTCAAACGATACTAAATAACAAAACCTTTTTAAGGTGATTTAGAAATGTGATCGTTCTTGGCACGGCCTTGGATTATGTTTTTTTGGTACCTGTAGCCTTATAGCATTGAGGAAAAACACATAAATACGTTACTTGTTTATTTAATTGTTAAAACTTCAACTGCTATGTAAAAGCAGCCTGACCTCACACAGCGAAGCCTACGAGCGCCACTCCACGTCTAGTCAAGTTAACAGTTAACAATAATAAACTGTTACGAGGTATAATGTGATAAATATCATATCAGTTACAATGTCATTCAAAAACCACTAGCAGTCGACTGTGTAAAGACTCTGAAAAATTTAGCTTCGAGTTTATATATCACAATAATTTAGTAAATATTAATCCTTTCTCTGTATATTATAATTAAAAGGTTTTAAGAGAAATTATACAAGGTTAAGCTTAAGTTAGAAGAGTTAGCGAGAGCTGGATGCAAACCTAATTCTGTTAGCATACATTGTCCCCTTCGCAAAATGTCACCAGACAATGTCAGAGGTAGAGGGGCGGTTCCGAAGAACTCTGACACCAGGGTGAGCATGGTCGAATGAACCGTGTCACCAACACGAAATGATCAGTCATTCACCAGACCAAATCTAAGTTGTTCTAAAGTACTTTTTTTTTGTAAAAAGGACATTGTAAACTTGCGAATTTTTGACTAGAAATTGTATCTAAACAATTAGTTTGTGCCGATAAAACATTAGGTGCGATGCCGGACGGCAGACCTATGGCTAAAGGTGCTCGAAATAGGAAAAAAGTCCAATACAGCTAACTTTTGAACAAAACTCAACAGAGTTTAATATGACATAATTTTGTAGGATCATTAATATTATAATTTTAAAAAAAATTCATTGAATATTTCAAGTTGAAATATTCATGACTTTAATGGAGATTATGCCATACCATTGTATACCGTTTTCCGCTTAACGTTTGTTGTATTTACATTTAAAAGTAAGTATTTAACGATTTATCAGAAATCTTATTTAACACATTATTTTATGTGAAATAAGCACACTTGTCATTTGTTATTTTTCAATGATAAAATTATTGCAACAATATTCAACAAATTCAAATACTTCTGCAGATTATAGAGTTTTGTGTGTAACTGTAGTTACACATTCCATAATTTATATATAAACACGCAAAACGTACAACTAAATAACTCTAATATTATTTGACTAAAACAAATTAATAAGTTAATTATTTAGGGGTTCCCTTGTACATTAAATTGCAGAAAGCGTACGTAATAAGATAGCAAAGCCAAGCTCTAAAACATATAGGGCTGCTGCCATGTTATTTGATGTCCACATTAATAATTATCACTATAGGGCTGCTGCCATGTTATTTGATGTCCACATTAATAATTATCACTACATTGTTTAAAGCAGTTGAAGTATTTTTATGATACAGGTTAAACAAACCGATTTAAAAAATAAAAACAAGAATCGTTCTTTCCATACTGAGTAGTTTAAACTTTGTGACACAGTAAGTGTTTTGGCATTTAGCAGGTAGCATAAGGGCCAATTTATCCCTGTCACCGAAAATACACCATTAATGTTTACATGTGGCAGGGCCACAGTTAGTTCGTAGTTCTCTAAGGTATACTTAAATATTATTCTATTTATATACATAATATAATAACATTTACTTACACGTCTTTTAAGTTCAGAATTGAATTCTGCGTGTAAAGCTGTTTTATTTTAGTATATGAAAACATTTTATAAATGAACAAATACAGTGAAACGGCGTCGGAATGACGCAACAAAAATATTTGTACGTGTACAATATAGAAGTGGCCATGGCCAGTGTAAAATGTCGCGTGGAGTGTAATTGGTCGCGCGGTGCGACCGTGCGACTAACAGACGGTGTAGACTTGCGATCGACGCGACAACGGTCGCGTGACGTCAGCTCAGGAGCGGCCGGCCCTCGGCTGGCTGGTGTCGTACGCGCGGATCACGTCCGCCTGCGACACGCTGCCGCCCTCCTCTTGAGAAAATGCGAACCCATCTGTCACATAACACACGTTTATATACCGAACTTATAGTTCTGATCAATTAAAAAAAACTAATTGTATTTATAATTCTGGCTTAAAAATTGCTTGCTTAATCGAAAAAATTGCATATGAATTGTGAAATGTCAATTTTGAAAATTGCATGCAATTTCTTTTTTTTTTGCAAATTGTGATTCTAGTGTGTGCTGAAAACACAAATCGTGTAAGTGTATGTTTCTATAGTCGAATACCTTTCGGTCCTCATTTTGCATCGCTAGACAATCGAGATTAGGTTTGACGTGTCTAAAGTGTGCGCGTGCGTCTATGACGCCGATGCTGGCTGTGTGTGGTCGTGTGTGTGACGCGTGTGTACTCACGAGACAGCTCGAGTTCCAGGTTGACGCGCGTGGCGGAGCGTCGGCTGAACACGCTGCGAACGTTCTGTAGCAGGCGCGCCGTCTCCGTGAGGCTGCCACATAGAGCTCGTAGTCACAACTCTAGAAGCGCGGCTCGAGCGTACGACACAATACGTACGAGTCGCGCCCCGTTACCATCACTCAAATATATCTGCTAGGTCAGTAAGCGTGTGTGAGGGGCGTAAAAGAAGCGTCATACAAAGCCATGCGAGCGAATCTGTCGCGTACTTACACTGTGCGAGCCGCAGCAGCGCGTGGCGAGCGTCCGCCACACTGTGGCCGCTGTCAGGAACAACACCATGTTAGTACAACCTCAAGTGTGGCCCGCCACCAGGTGCCACCACCGTGGAAACTAGATGGCGCTAGTGTCACCACTACTTAGCGTTCACATCGCTCAAACATTCAAATATTTTTAGTTTAACAGTGTGGCTGATATTGTTTAGGAAATGCCTTGTAAATTATGACCTCATCAACTTATCCGTCTACAGAATAAACTATAATCATAACTATATTATTGACGTTTACAAGGAATTCCCTAAGTTTTTTTTTTTTTTCATTAATAGCATTATTTTGGCAATTCTACTTACTGTAAAGTACAAAGACAACTTTAAAATATCAATCAATTAATGTATGAATTTTACAAAAATCATGAGACTGCCTTAAAATTATTTACATTATGCTGACATGATGATTAATGGGCTTTAAGAAACGTGCAGTTAAAAAAGATTGTAAAGAAATATGGATTAGAAAAAAGCAAGACTTACAGCGTAATATAGGCAACATGATTCTTTAAAAAAAAAGTTATCTCATGATCATACGTTACGGCTGTACCTTAAGATTTTGAGCTATAATGATTATTCTATAATGTCAAAGGCTGCCATTTGAGTACTTCAATAATAAATGAGAAAATGAGAAAGAAACGTTTATTTATGCGCGAATGGGAATTTCGTTTAATAATTCATAGGTTGTTTTTGTTCATAAAAAAATATAAATAAACGTGTACAAGTTACTTTTTTTATAATTAGCTGTTAATCTCATCACTAGGACCTATATGAAATACATTATACATAAAATGCATTTTCATACACAACCTTTAATTTGTTTTTGTCTAGCATATAGGCATCTTTGACATATAGAAAAAAAATACTTACAAATTCTAAAGACAAAAATCACGAAATGACAGTAAAAGTAATGAAGGAATAAAAAAAAACAGAAAAAATGGAGCAAGAAGCATCTGAAATCACCAAAAAATTCCTTATTTAGATAAAGAGCTATAAGAGATAGAGATATATTAGAGAGATAGAGCCTGGATTAAAATTTATCAATATTAATGAACATTTCCTGTCTCATTTAGTTTACTTGATTTAATGATTATTACCAAATAACTGCTATAAAAAATTAAGTATTTATATACCATCTAGTAAGAGCGCCTAAAAAGCTATGTCTTGACTTTCCTTAACTAATACAAAATAACAGCATTTAACATTTGTTATATTTTTTGCAAAATGCAACGTCATATAATGCTTGTTTGTATATGACCACAAAAATAAGATTTATATGTTTTAATAAATATTAATTATACGATTATGTGAAAATTATTTTAAGTAACTGTTTGTTTCTTATTAAATAAAATAATTTGATGCTTTATCTAATCTAATATATAAAATTCCCGTGTCACAATGCTTTACTAATTTTTACCAAATTTTATATGCATATTCAGTAGGTCTGAGAATCGGCTACTAACTATTTTTCGTACCCCCCAGGGATAAGGGTTGTTCACCCTTAAAATACCTAGAAATCCATACTAATCCATCCATACTAATATTATAAATGCGAAAGTCTGTCTATCTGTCTCCTCTTCACGGCTAAACTGCTGGACCGATTGTGATGAAATTTGGTAGGGATGTAGTTAACGACCTGAGGTCAAACATAGGCTACTTTTGGGCGCGATATAACCGAGTCCCACGCGGGGCGAAGCCGCGGGGAACAGCTAGTAATTTATATGGCAAAACAACGTTTGCGGGGTCAGCTAATTTTATATATGTATTGATTATACGAATTAGCAATCACAGTGTCTTAGATCGATAATTGTTTAATATCTCTATGGGCCCCTATTAGTACACTATAAATCGGCGCGTTTTTTGTTTGGGGTTGAAAATCTTTACAAATATAATATTCTGTAATCTATGATACTATAATAAATAAACATAAACTAACCCAAAGCGATTTCAGATGCTGCGAGCGAATATAGTGCAAACATACAAGAATGAAGCAACGAATTAAGGCGGGAAAGTCTACTTACATCATTTACAAGTAAACTACTCCGTTCACATGTACATCATTTATTTCGATTGTTATTTACATATAGTAACCGGAAGAACAATGTCAAATGTGATTTAATACATCAGATATAAAATTATGAATAAATAAATTTAGATTTCTTCTCCGAGTTATTCATATAAGTACATGTATTACAAAATTCACACTTGGTCTACAAGATCACAAACTGTAATGATTAATTTGTGATAACATGTGTCTACTTACATACAATTTTGGAATCATATCAAATACAAAGTCAATATTAGATATTTAGATATGATGGGGCAATTTTCAAGATAATAATACAAAAATATATCTAGCATTAGGTATATCACAAGAAGTAAGTTGGCTCACACGGGTGATAGTATAAAATCTACATTAATTTACAAAAATAGCTATGCACACGTTAATACTCAATTCATAGGCCTAGCAAGACGGAATTTCAATTCATAGTCAAGTCGTTTGCGGGCACGATATATCCCTACTCATACGACTTTATAAGCCTACTTTCAAGCCATTTCGACTCGAAAACAAAATAGGAATACGGTTATAACTTTCTTTTAAAAACATCACGCCCCAAAACAATAAATCTAATTGCAGTCTCTGTGCGTTGCTACTCTGTGGCACACGCGCTTGTTAACTTAACACTGTACTGTATTACAACGACGGAATGCATTTCTGGAGTGTTATTAACATGTAAACCCTATCGAATAAATAATTTAACAAATCTACTTATAACGAAATAACAATAATATGGTAGACCTATATTGCTTTAAAATATAATGGATCGTAGCAACAGCAACGTACAACAACTTGTTTAAATAAGTTATTTGACAATTAATTACATATTAAATAAATTTTTGAGTAGCTGTAACAATCTGCCTGTGTAAATACAATTCCGGAAGGGCTAGCGTGTCTAATACTAGCATCCTATGCCCGGGCCACACTACGGGGAGTAATAACACTCACTGTCTCAAAACGATATTGAAGGTAGACGTTAAATAATACATTGACTTGTATAAAGTAACTGGTAACTTTAAAACCATTTAACAGAGAGGAAATGGATAAAGAAGACTGAGCCAAGTAAAAGGCCTAATAAGATAAATTTATATTTAGCTCTAGCTTTAGGATAGTCGCTCGCTATATTTCCATACTAATATTATAAATGCGAAAGTCTGTCTGTCTTTCTGTCTGTCTGTCACTTCTTCACGGCTAAACTGCTGGACCGAATGTGATGAAATTTGGTAGGGATGTAGTTAACGACCTGAGGTCAAACATAGGCTACTTTTGGGCGCGATATAACCGAGTCCCACGCGGGGCGAAGCCGCGGGGAACAGCTAGTAGTATATAAATGTTAAGTTATCATTTACGTACATCGTAGTGTGGTCCGGGCATTCGAATTCAAATAACGGGAGATGACAAAGACTAAAATATTTTAAGTCATTGATTTTTTTTTGGTTGGTCCCGGGCACCATCTGGTAGTAGTTAAAGGAACCACGTCAAAGGCCGAGACGCGGTTCCGAACAACTCTGATACCAGGGTGTGCGTGGGATTGAGCATGACACCTACACGAAATGAATGAATGAATGAATAATTTTTTCTTTTTTTTTTTGTGTTGCAAAATTGAAATAACATCAAAAGTTTGACACATCCCGTTAATGATTCTGTAACTATCCTCTCTATGGAGCTGTGGTGCAAATCTCACGCGAAACATCATTAAGATAATTACCATTTCATGACTGTCCCCCCACTTATCATATAAGTGTAGTAAGTCCATCTTGTAAGAAAAAACCACACATGTTAATGTTATCTGACGGATTTATTCGATACAAAAATATCGTCTAAATAAAAAGTGACCGAACTAGCTGCTAGCCAGACTATTATAATAACTAGTGGAGTTTGCACATAAAATACTTATATTCATATGAGGTATTAGGAAAATACCGAGGAAGTATCTTTTTACAATATTGGGGCATATTTTCGTCAGTCAATTTTTTATACATTTTCAATCAATTAAATCTTAATATAGTATTTTACATCGGTATAAATATTACAATATTCGAATGTCTTTTCAGTCTAATGGACTTGAGTAGAGTCGCGCAACGGCGCGGTGTCGTACAAATTGACTATTATCACACCAGACTTCGGTCTACAATAATCGTATTTACAATACCATAAGTATCAAAAATATACGTTAACTGAGAGTACGGTATAACTCCGCCAAGTCAAAGAAAAAAAACGAGGAAAGTCGTATTATTTACTATTGAATTTTGTTTAAATTTTAATGTGAAAATTGTTAAATGTACAATTTAAGTTACTATTTATATATCACTGAATTGACAAATACGCTTGTTTGTTACATGAAACTTAAAATGGTATTTTAACCAAATTGAGGCGACCTCGTTTTGAGCTTGCCATATATTTTTATCAAAAGAACCATACGTTAACGTACAGGTCACACACTCATTGCCCATCCTATCCCAACGGAACCTCCAAACCATTTATGTTATTGTAGACAGAAGCCAAAAGCGTTTAAGTCCGACCGACTTGTACCACGCGCGGTCACGCGACGCGGCCCTGTCAGACGATGTGCGAGGTCCGCCGCGATCCGTTGAGTACAGCGGACGCGTCCCCCGCGCGGCCGGGCGCGACGCGGCGCCGCCAGCGCAGCCCCCGCACGGCGCCGCGCGGCTCGCTGCCGCCACAACCACATTACGTCAACCTAGCTACGTGCTACGTGCTACGACCCTGTGCATAGACTCGTTAAGCCGCTGATATTCCTCAAGACACTATATGAACTTAGTGTGTTAATAGGATTAATGCATGGTCGTTAAAAAAAAGATAAGACGTCCGTGGTTTAGCAGTTCGTTTAGTGAAACCTAATTAGCTAAAACGAATGAAGTTTGTTCAAATAACTGAATAAGTTTCCTAGAATATATAGAGTTAATATATAGAGTTTTGATGGTAAAACGAAAATGTATAATAATTTGGCAAGAAAATTCTTTAACAATGCTCGTTTTAAATTCTCTATGTCAGTAATCACTCTATTACAATAATATTACTAGCTTATAATGTTACATATTCCACTAGATCGTTGTAAGGAAAACTTGTTCAGCGTCTGCCCCAACTTTTAGTTTCAATAAATTTCAAAAAACAAAACCAAAGTTAGTTCTTGCAAACTCAAGACAATGTCCGGGAAACCAAACCTAATTATAGCATTCCAAAAATTTTGTTAATATCAACTATATCTGTACACTAATAAGTGCCAAATTGGAATGTCATGCGATCTTAATACGAGTCTATGCGGGTGCGGGCGATGCGAAGCGAACTCAACACAATAAATCAAACTAAAGAGGCGTGCTCACACCAGACACTCGTCGGTAATTCTCCACTCACGTCAATAGTAAGAAAGCACAGGTAATTAAAAATAAAACATAATAGACGATACAACGGTGTTATGCTGGCTTATCCGATTTACCAATACTTTTCAAACCAAAAAAAATAATCTAAAAATCATTGTGTAAGTTCTCTAGATGTTAAAAATGTTAAGAAAACCGATGGGTTCATTCAAACGGTTCAAAAAAGTGGAATATTAAGGTATACAGCCATAATTTACAATTGAAATACCCACAAAATGTTGTGTTGGCACATTTACTGCAGTTTTCATAAGCACATGGTGATTATTTTAATACAAATATATACGCGAAGTGCGTAAATATGGGGATTCCTGTCACAAATAGTGTTGTACCTACAATGAACAAAAATACTTTTAAACTGCAAAAGAAAACTTTGTCAACAATTATTACAAATTTTGAAGGTTTTAAGGACAAGCCAAATCTGGTTATCAACCATAACAATGTCGTTACGTCTGTTAACACTTTTCAACTACATATTGAACATGACGTGGAAAATTACCGGTAAGCAACAGTGACAAATGCGATGGAAGGACGGTGGCCGGCAAAATATAACTATACAGGATCGGCCACCTGACGCGCACTGACATTGACACTGATTGGTTGGTACACGTGTCACATATATACATACGATATTTTGTACAAGTGTAATGCAAAATAATGGAAGTACTTGTAAGAAAATGTGGATATTTAAATATATTTGCTGATAGTGGCATCTATGATACTGCTATATGTTTTACTGTTTCGTGTATGTACTTGATTTGGTTCAAAGCATTTTGTTCAAATTGTACAATGGTAAGAGGGGAAATAGGTTGAATAGAGATCAAATTACTAATCAATATGAACATTTGAGGATTTGCGACAAACTAAAGAGAAGAATGATTTTTGTAATTATTACAATAAAGTTCCAAATTCATTGACCAACTTCATCACCTTTAACTCAATGAACATAAACGTTTTTATACCACGATTTTTTTCTTCCGTTATCGTCCGCTATTTTGTACGAATACCCGCATTTCAATAGATCAATCTGAGGCCAAGAAGCGGTTTCGGGGATACCTTCACACCAGGGTATACAGGGTCGGTTGGCCTTGCACCCACACGACACGAACGAACGAATTCTTTTTCTCAAAACAGCTGATATTATCATGTTTATTTAAAAGTCCATATTAATTTAAATTTGACCATCATTCAACCACTATTTTCGCCTGTGTACATGAAGTGAAAATGAAAATGTATAGTATACATATGATACGATATCTTCATAATATGCTCGCTATACTGGTATAGCATACTCAGTCTAGCCAACCAAAATAATGCGCACACTATCATAGATATATTATACAAATATATAACTACCACACGATGCGATTAGACGTGTTATGTATTCACTCTTATGCTATAATATATACCTATTAAAGTACCACTTCCAGGGTGCTTTCGATGTTTGGGTTTATTTGGGATGCATATAAGTCAGTACTAAAGAGTGACTAATAAATGAAATATTAATGTTCGTGTCTATAGCCTCAAAAGATCATGCCACGTGTTCACGAACAATCTGAATCTTTGTATTTATTATAATTATTTAAATATGGTATTTATAAATTATTTTTCAGTTTAGAATTCGTCTAATCACAGCCTTTACACGCCACTGCTGGATTTAAGGCTTTCTTAAGGCATGCTATTTACTTCGGTTCTGAGCCTTATAAACATGCATTAACTTCTTTAAATTCATTCATTAGTCATTTCTTAAAATGCTGACTTATTCATTATATTTAAAAGAATCCTTACACCTTGGTAATATATATTTTTTTGTAAAAATTTGTTGGGATATGCTCTGCAGCGTTTTTTTGACAGAAAGCATTATTTTTATCTTTTAAACCTAAAGCGTAGTTGATATAGAAAAGACGTAGCGGGTGGTGGCGGATTGTCGAGGAAACGCAATATGAACCTTAAAGGTATGTAGCATAACGTCGGTGCGTCGCCTAGAGGCGGAACGTCGCTATTCGCCTTACGCCAAAAACGACGCTATGCTACGTACTATTTAGACTCATATTGTGTTGTCTCCGCTACGTATCTTCTATATAACTCGCGCCTAAAAGTTATGAATCATTAAAAACGCTGCAGCTTATTCATTCATACACATTTTACGTATGATATTAAAACATTACCTTACTAACGTTCGCTAGTATAGTATAATTCAGCCAATCAAATAAACGCATTGGAGGTTGCTCTTCTACATCTTCCATCTCATACACAATCAAATGTGTGAGCGAGAGGCGAGTAAACGACTACCTATACGTTTCCTTGATTGACTGGGGTCTCGAAAATGTTTAAAAAAGTACACGAGATTAGACCATCCAATAGAAAAGAAATGGACAATAATCAGACCTGGATAGCTAAAAACAAGTTCCACGTCTGTTCTTTTCTCCCGTGAATGGTAAATTCTCGCATATTTTCGTTACATTTCGTATGTAATGTGTGTGTACAAAGGGTAGGTACTCACGAGTGCCTTGGTTGCGTGAGAAGGACGGCGGGGTCGCGTTGCTTTATCTCGCTCTCGCGGACTGCCTCCGTCATCGTTTTAAACGCAGAATTGTGGATACTGGAACAATGAATTCTTACTTAATTTATACAGTTTTTATGGTTCCGTGCCCAAAGGAATCTACACAATTATAACAATATAACACAATTTAGTGAATTTATCTTAGATGTTTCAGTTGTTAATTATGAGTTGAATCTAAATTCTTTAGTAAATTACGTGTTTGATAATTCTTCATTGTACAAAAAGAAACTATATGAACCATAAATATTATATTGTATTTTTGTGGCAGAATTTTATTCAGGTTGTAATACTGGCATCAGATTATTCAGGCCTAGTGATATATTCAAGTTTATAAAGGAAAAGATAAAATGACCAAATAATGTCAGGAAACACGCTCGGACAAAGAAGTCGTGATTGTCTTCGCCGGAATAGTGTTAGTCGAGATTTCGTGGTCGCAATAACATTTGTCGGGATTGTATGAGTCGAGATTTCATGTGTCGCCATTGGTCGCGATAACGTGAGTCGAAATGACTAATTTCGAAACTAGACACTCGCGGATTAAGGTAATACCTCAGTGAACACTATGCCACCATTTTGCAATTTGTAACTATAGGGAACTATAATTTAATATGTTTAAAATTAACTTCAGATCCAGTGCCCCTAGTATGAGATTTCCTAACGCAGACGCTAGCGACTGCGTTAGCGATTTAGTATGGCAAACCTGTACAGCGCCTCTGGCGGATAGTAAGGCAACTAAAAAATTCCATACAAAATCCTAACGCAGTCGCTAGCGTCTGCGTTAAGAAAAACTCATACTAGGGGCACAGAACCTTAATTACATAACACGGATTTTTGATAAGTTGTGTGTTTCAGTGAATAATGATTTTTAATTGGCGCTAGTATTCACCAAGGTCTCGTCTTAATCATCTCCGCACACGCACCCCTGCAGGACCAACTCAGCTATAACACGACAGCAGTGAGATAATATGGACTATAAATATACTCTGTGAAATACATTTTGTTTTTATTACTACCAGGTTTATCACTACTACACTACTATCATTTTCATTCATGCGCTATAGCGCTATACCCTCTATATTACAACTAGAAATAGATAAAAATTTATTGACTGATATACTTTGATGTCACTATGATTTTACATCTGAAAATAATAACAATTAAAGACAAACTCTCATCAATTTTATAAATAAATGAACTCTGTCGCCTCCGCATAAAATATATAATAGTGGGCAACTGACCTCATACTTGTACTTAATGTAAACTAAACGTAATGTAAAACTGATAACTTTTCGATGATAGTACAGTCGCCTGCAGAGAAATCTGACGCCCATGCCACAAGTATCACTATTGAAAGGGGGTCATATTTCTCTGCAGCCGTCTGTACATATAGAAAGTACATCTACAAATATTATAATACAATAACCTTCCATGCGTGGCCATATCACAATATCGAAATGGAACTGCCCTTCTTTTTCTCCTAGAATTGAAAACGGACTTCTATTTATATCTTGGTAGGCAAATAGTTGAATCTACACATTATCTACTTACAATTGGTAAAATAAGTACCCATTTTTTCTATTTAAGATAATAATAAATATACAAGTATTAAAAAAAGCTTATTTTATCAATACATATAGTATAATTTAATTTTTTGTGATATTGAAAATCTAACCAAACCTAATCTAAAAAACGTTGAAAATTATATTTACACTATTCGATAAAGTTATAAATGCTTATGAAACAAACCATGGCTACATAATATATATTAATTATATTAATCTATATCAACTCGCAAAAAGATACAATACTTACAACAAGATATGATATTTGTATAGATGAAATAATATGTCTTATTGACATATTCAGTAGAAAACAAAGTATAAAGTTTTAGATTACAATAAAAATAATAATAACTAATATTTAACCTAATGTAAAAATGGTCCCTGCGGCATTGTACCGAAGACCTGGCAGCATTTCCTCGTTGAATAGCCAAACTAATTTGTTGGCCGAGGAAAGTGCCAGCTCTTCGGTATGTATACTATTGGATAGTCCAGTCGAAAGTTACACATGTCATAAACGAGAGTTAAAAAGCAAAATTGGGCCTTATCAAAGTTGAATTTACTTATGTTGAATTTTTTTTTGACAATTATGTTGACGATTTTATTTAGCACAAGCTGAAAGAATCTCAAGATCTTTCTTCTCTTCTTCTCAAGACTGTGAATCTATACTTATATAATAAAGCTGAAGAGTTTGTTTGTTTGAACGCTTATAACTTGAAAACGAATGGTCGGATATGCAAAATTCTTTTTGTATATGAAAGCCTGATTCTTGGGGAAGGTTATAGTCTATAGTACATACACACTAATGGCGAGTGAAACCGCGGGGAACAGCTGGTGAATAATGAACACGAAAAAAAAAAATTTGATCAACGTTGCGATTATAATATAGTATTCGTACACTCCATAGTTCATTGATCTATTATTTTAGATAATAGATTTCACCGCATGTGTAACTTGGGATTAATCGCTGAATACTCAAACGCATGATCTTAAGAGATTTTGTAAACCTGTACATTTAGAAACTGGCTTCAAAACGGGGCCATTTTAATCCCGTTTAATAAAATAGTCTCATTAAGAAGCTGGCTTCGAAATGGGTAGAGAATAGCCCCATTACGAAGTCGGCTTCGAAACAGGAGTAAAGCAATCCTATTTCGTAGCTGGCTATGAAATATGACTTCTACTTTCCCGCCAAAACTCTAGGTAATATTGTGAAGTGTTAAATTCCGTTTGTGTATTCGGGTATGTTCTTTTTGAGCTAACAACCAACGTAATAAATATATAACCGGTTAAATCGCGTTTGAGTATTCGGCTATATTCGAGCTAACAAACAACATAATAAATACGTATATAAATTCGTGTATATTCGAGCTAACAAACAAAATAAATAGATAACCAATGTCAAGGCACGCTTGGGCCAGTGGTCGGCGCGTGCGGGACACGCGGCGCGCGGCGGCACGCGGCCCGCGCGCCCCCCGCGCCCCCCGCGCCGCCCCGCACCGCCGTGTATCCCCACCACTTCCACAGGTACACACCTGAAACGCCACTGCCGCGTTGTCCTACACCGTGCTTTTTTGGGGGGTTCTTTTATGACACGCTACATGTCAACATTTCAAAAAGGACTTGTTTCCAGGGTCGTAAAGATATTAAGAAAAAACATGAAGCACTGACACCCGTATTCTTAAACGTTGCCTTATAGATCGCCTGCACTCAACCACATTCGAGGACGCCTCAAGGAAGTCCTCCGACTTTAATTGAAAACGGTATTCTTTATTGTTTCCTTAAGGAAACTCCAGTGAGAATGAGTCAAGGAATGACGTCACCGTTTCGTTTCTGTTCTGAGAATTTTTGACAATAGTTTCTTTTTTAATTTTAGCTTACTGGCATACATCCATACTAATATTATAAATGCGAAAGTCTGTCTGTCTGTCACCTCTTCACGGCTAAACTGCTGGACCGATTGTGATGAAATTTGGTAGGGATGTAGTTAACGACCTGAGGTCAAACATAGGCTACTTTTGGGCGCGATATAACCGAGTCCCACGCGGGGCGGAGCCGCGGGGAACAGCTAGTTTATTATAAAACAACAAAATATTTAATACACAAATAACTTGTTACAGTAGGTACAAGTTCTTTTAAATCTATGGTACCGGAAAATAAAATAAAAATAGACATTTGGTCCTCAATAGAAGCAACTGCTTTTCGTTAAACGAAACGTTCGAGGCTTCCTTAAGGTACCTCTCGACCTACCTTATATTTGACAGTTCGTTCCTCACCTCCAGTGAGTAATTTTCTTAAGGTGAGGAAGCTAGTGTCGACTATGAATAACATTGAGGACGAATGAGGATGAGTCGAGTGAGGTTGAGTCGAGTTTGAGGAAACGTTTGAGAATGTGGGTTTGAGACTATTTAACCAACTTCAAAAAAGGGAGATTTTTAGATACCCTGATGTGATTAAGAATTTTCAGTTCGATGACACATATTATAAGTGTCAATTTCAACTGATTTGTATCATCCGACAGTCGTCTTATTTCTAATCTAACCCACATATTGACATGCACTCGATATTGGTGTCGATATATTTAAGTGAGACTCAAATTAAAAAAATAGAACCCCTTCTATCATACACTGACGTAATTTATTTGCTGTTCTTCCGAATAATGTTGGACCAAAATAGTAAAAAAAAAAAATTTCATCAGTTTTCTACCGTTGTTTACTATTGTTTATTAGATAAAGAAAATAGATCTTCGTGGAGCGTGTAGAACTTTCACGTTTGTCAGCGCGCGGTTTTGAATAGAAAAAAAAAATGGACTTAAATGATAGACGTTGCTCAGTGGCGTAATGGTTAGCATGCCTGACCGCTACTCAGGAGGTCCCGGGTTCGATCCCCGGTCAGGTCAAGATGAAAAATGATCTTTTTCTGATTGACCTGGGTTTTGGATGTTTATCTATATATGTATTTGTTATAAAATATAGTATCGTTGAGTTAGTATCCCATAACACAAGTCTCGAACTTACTTTGGGGCTAACTCTATCTGTGTGATTTGTCCCTATATATTTATTTATCATTTATCATAGCTGTTGGTTTTTCATGAAAATAAATAAACAAACTAATTACTAAGGTGTTGTGTCTATTACAATAAACCATGTACGGTTTCACCGCACATATCAAATCGCCCGATCATCATTATTACACGAATGCATAATTTTGTAAATATCTTTTTAGTTCACGATTCACCTTCGCACATCATCGCCGCGTATCGCGTTCGTGTACTCATTAGCATCTAAGTATTTTGAATACATTTGCTTTTATCTCAGCAGCATCTATTATTTATCTTCATCAGCATCAGCTACTCAGGTGTTAACGTACAAACCACATAATCCACGTGAAAACTTTCATGATTTATAGTAAACAACGGTAAAAAACGGTTGAAATAAACTTTGTACCATTTTGGCCCATCACTACTTCCGAACCCCTCATCAACATTATTGTGTGTATACTAGTAATTTTGCGTTACTTACGCAGAACAAACTTCTCCTGGCCTCCCTGATCGTGTATAGTCAACAGAGCATTATTGCTCATCCAAACCACCAATCTGCAACCGCTCAACTTGTCAAATTCGATTAACTACAGCTGATCAGTTGAGCGGCCCCAAAGTTCACCGATCACCGCTCAACTGGTGGCTTACTACCATCTCTTAAAACCATGCAAGAATGAGTGAGTAAGCGAGAGAGAATACATAATCTTCTTCGTCCGAGCGTTTTTCCCGGTTGTATCTTCAGCTTACGCTTCAGAGCCCAGGGTACGTTAATAATCATGGCGGAACTGGAACGACTGCCGTCTGACTTCCGTAACCCGTTTTACAGGGAAACCAGACCCACAGGAACATGACCCGTGTGTGTTAGTGGACAACACTGTCAGATTTTTCAGGCTGCCTAAAGGCATCTGACATAGCCTAACGACTGCCATCTACCGATAACAGCCGGGACCAATGGCTTTACGTGACTTCCGAAGCACGGAGGAGCTCAAGATAGAAATGCCATTGATGGCGACAAATCCAAACATCGCCGCGCACTCGCATGGTCGCTTGACGCGCACTATCGTTACAATCACGCGCGCCGAGGCTATCGAGGCCCTTAACCCTACATAATCTAAGGCGACATATCCCTTACTCAATCGTTCTTGCATGGTTTTAGATAGTGGTAAGGTAACTGATCAAACCGAGTATAATTAACCTGTATTTAGCCAGTTGAGCGGCGCAGTCGGTTTGCTACTTAATTTATATTCGCTCAACTGATCAGTTCTTTTCACTTCAGGGTTCAGTGTACTACGAAAACTGAGACAATTATTGCCGTCTGGTTTTTAAAACTATTGTTACTCATAGCATTATTAATTGTATCGTGGGATTAAAAACTATTCACGATATCGATATTGAAACTATTGTTCAAGGTTAACTATGAATAGTCCTGCAACGTTAATACAGAATTTAGACAGGTATTCGTCCTCATAAGTGCAAATAAATTTATTTCATTTCTTTCAACGTTATTAACGCTTGAAATTACAAAACTGTGGCATTTTTACATCGTTGTCTGTAGAACGATGTAAGAATACCACGGAAATCACTCCATCGACAAGAACACTGTTCTTTGAAGTGGCAGTGGGTTGGGCACATAGCGCGAAGAACCTATGGCCGATGACGAAGAAAGGTCCTCGAATGTCGACCACGTACCGGTAAGCGCAGCATCGGACACACACCGACCTGAAGATGGCCAGATGACCTGAAGAAGGTCGCAGGCAGGCGTTGTATGGTTGTTCTGGAATTCCTTAGGGGAGGCCTATGTCAAGCTGTAGACATCATCATCATTTCAGCCGCAGGCTGTCCACTGCTGGACATAGGCATTATCATAATTTATTCAAAATTTAGCACTATCCCTTACCTTTCTCTGCATCACTCATTTGGTTGACTGGTAGGTAAAGCCTCACCCTTTAGTTAAAATGTGTTTCGTCTCGTTCTTTCACATGAAGTTTCAGGTAAGAGAGAAAGAGCCAAAACATATTTTAGTTAAAATGGGCTTATCAAACGTTTCTTAATACGGCGGTCAGGCTTTAAGTCCGCCGTTTACAATAGGCATTGTCTTACATTTTTCTCTTATTTTTTTTATATTTTTTTCGGATAGCTTTCTATATTTTAAGATATTAATTTGAATATTTCTGATTTATTTACCTTAGATTAATTTACATTAATTTTTAAATTTTTTCACGCGTGACGTCACGCGTGGTTGTACAATGCAGTAGATAGTCAGACGGAAATTAAAAAAATATGTACTCGTGTCAAATAAAATATGTCAATGTCACCTTTCTGAATTTGGTCATTGGAAATATTCAAATAACCTCAAACAATAATTTATGCCTGTGGTTTTATTTTCATTACTTATCTTTCATTTGGTTTAATTGTCATTAAGTACAACATGATCAACTTTGAGAAAGCTGATTCACGCAACTTACCTAAAGTTGTCTTTCTACTTGTAAATCAAAATATCGAAAACAGTGAAACAACTTTACTTACATACAAGTGATTCAACTTCGCAACAATACATTGAATACATTTTAAAATACTCTGCTTTCACTTCTCGGCACCATTTCTCACGCAAATCTTCTCTAATCCGAACAAACATTTTATTAGGAGAATTTGTCGAATCGTTTTTACATATTGGGACAAAACATTTACTGTAATAATTCATCTTTAGATTCACAAGCAAGCACTTTTATTATTAATATGATTGAGATGAGGTTATGTTTTTGTTTAGGCAATATTTGAACAGAGCGGATAGACATTGACTTGACATATCAGTGACATTTTTCTTATCGCTCAATATTAAGGCAAAGGTAAAAAAAATTAACACAGTGCATACAGCCAACAGTGACGTCATAGAAGGCAAATAAAAGTCAAAATTATTTATTTAAAAATAATATTATTTACTGCATCTTTTTTTATTTTGATAACAGAAAATTAAACACTAAGCTTATTCCTCCAAATGGTTTTTCAATCAGAACTACTTTAAAATAATAGACAATGCCCATTGTGTAATAAAGTTAAATAAATAATTGAATAGGCGTTCCCTATGGTTTTCCAAAATGACCGGTAGGTCGACCGCCGATCTCGATTTTCTCCTCTCGTAATGGTTACTGGTATCGCTGAGCCACATTTCGCAGCGCCTAACACACAAAAAGCTATAATTTTTTTTTTATTGTTGTGGCAACGCATTCGACAATGTAAACAAAAAAAAAAAAATTTTTTTAAAGCTTTTCTTTTTTGTGCTTTGCAAGCTTTAGCCATTACGAGAGGAGAGAATCGAGATCGGCGGTCGACCTTCGATTGTCGCGGCTGTAGAACTGCTGCGAGTGGTAAAAGGAGGTACTCACACGGTGACGATGAGGTCCGGTATGAGCGTGCAGGCGGGGATGAGCAGCAGGCCGAGCCAGAACAGCAGCGACGAGAACACCATCACGTCCATGCCGCGCATCACCGCGCCGATCACGATCAGCGGGTAAAGGTTGCTGGAAGTTATCGTTTGTTTCTATGTATTTAAAGATTTATTGTATACAAAAAAAAAACATTGAAAATTAAATACAGGGCACAACAAAAGGCGGTCTTATCCTTGTTTATTTGTAATAATTTATTATATTAAAAACATTAAGATGAAAGAAAGGTGATGACCACTTTTTGGGTACCGGACGGCCGGCGAAATAGAGGCAGACCAAGGAGGTGGCGTGACGATCTCGACAAATTTTTGGACAAGTGGCCAGAGGTTTCCATGGCTAGGGATGAGTGGAGGAGGGGGGAGGCCTTTGCCCAGCAGTGGGACACATTAAAAGTAGGCTAAAAACACCGGCTAGTTGACGCTATATTGAAAACAAAACGCACCTAGCGCCAAGGTGGTGAACGCTGAACTTATTTAATTAGACGGCGGTTTTTTAATCAGCTGTATTGTTGAACGTTTTGAGCGCCTCAAATATTCAAGTAAAAACCTAGCCGTGTGGTTGAATGGCGTTGTTCAGTCAATTGGCCAGAATGTTTGATTGAAAGGCTATTTTAACCAGTTGGCTGCGACACATACACTATGTTTTTTAAGAATAAGGTATATATTATATGGGCCTATTGTTAATACATAATATGTTATATATATTATGTAGGTATGTAATAAAAAATAATAAGTGAATACATAAGCACATTTAAACGAATGTGAAATTAAGGCCTTATCACATATAATGGTCACAAAGGTTGACTGTTAGATAATGCTTTTAGCATTAAGTCCGCCTATTGTATTTTTACAATAAAGTTAAATAAATAAATAAATAAAATAATGTATTTTTAATAAAATATAGCATCATTTCAAAACACAAGACTACTTACTTTGAGGCTAACTTAATCTGTGTGATTTTATCCTATATACTTATTATTTACTAGCTGACCCGGCGAACTCCGTACCTATCGCCTGAACATTCTTTTCTCGCCGTTTAATCTTCCCTTAACTTTCACAAACATTTCAAGATCAAAATTAGCCAAATCGGCTCAGCTATTCTCGCGTTTTAGGAGACCGAACAGCAATCGATTTTTTAATACTATCAATCAAACAATTTATTTGCAAAATGTATGTGTACAAGGTGTTACATTAAAATTTTCCAATTACATTTTTTACCTTTGCCAGAGGTGTGTACTAATTTTCGCCCACAGCTTCGCCCGCGTAAAGTTCCAACGGGAACAGTGCTTTTCCCGGGATAAAAGGTATCCTATGTCCTTCTCAATACTTATATTTATATGTATGGGAATTTCAAGAGGATTGGGCGTGAAAGCGCAACAGTTGGCGCCAAATAATTCGTATTACACTATTTCATTCAATCAAAAGCAGAATCTAAAATCTCCGAATATGTTAAGTGCACAATTATATTTGATGAAAAGCGGATTACTGTAAACTTTTTTTTTTAGGTAATCAATATTAACCATATTGTTTAAATTTAATTATTCATTTTACACAGTCCTCTAGCCGTTTCTCATTATTGAGTGGGGTTGCCATTATTTTAATAGCATAAGGGCAAGTTAGATACCGTAATGACAATCTAAAAAGTCTTACGGCCAACATTGAGAACCGCCAATCCCCGACCAACAGTTGGCGTAAAAGACCAACACAATATTAGTAAAGATAGGATAGAGTAGTATATATAGAGTATAGTGACCTGTATACGAGTATGAACATGAACCACATGGCCACGGAGCCCCAGATGGCCACGTGCGTCACCCACGTCCACGAGTGCGTGGCCAGCCCCGCCTTCAGGCACACCGTCAGCACCACGTACTGCAAGACCACGACCATTGTCAGTGCACATTACTGTCCACGCCCAATAGTACATTACTGCCGAGGCCAGCACTCTTGCAATATAACTCGGCCGTAAATGGCTACATTTAGGAGTTATATTGCAAGGCCGGAGCGCAGCTGAGGCCTCGCCAAGTGCTTTTAAAAGAACGAGGCGAAGCCGAGGCCTTTTAAAAATACGTAAATTGCAATTTCGGCCGAGGCTTGTATAGTACTTTACTTTCTCTGAAATCCTCCTGAGACGAAACAACATCGTATCAAATTATAAAATGGCGTAAACAACAAGCCAGCATTCGCCGTGTTCTTCTTTTGAAACTTTTTGAAATGTTCATACATACTTTTAAACGATAAAAGCATTAATGGTTAGTACCAACCTAACAAAAGTGTCCAGCAATTTCCATTTACGACCGCTAGAATAGGTTTTTTTTTGGAAGGCTGGCCAGAGTGAAACTAAAAAACCTAATGTATGAAAACGTATACATTAAAAAACCTTCATTAGCGGCCAGCATTAATTTTTTTTTATTACATTGTTGTCTCAGGCCAGCAATGAGTCTATTGACGTATTGTTTTTTTAATAATGAAGCTATTTCCGAGCAAGAGGAAGTAAAATATATTTATATACATCTTAATGTGTTTGTGTATCAAGTCAATAACCGATTAACAAACATAATACTACATTACTGTCGTGGCCTGAAATAATAGTACATTACTGTCGTGGCCTGAAATAGCAGTACATTACAGTCAAGGTCGGAAATGAAGCATGTTACGGCCGAGTTATATTAAAAAGCCAAAGAGCAGCTGAGACCTTGCCGAGTGTTTTAAAAATACGAGGACGTAAATTGCAATTTCGGTCGAGACTTGTGCAGTACTTTTTTTCCTACGAGTTCCTCTTGAGACAAAAAAACATCGTGTTAAATTTTACAATGGTGCAAACAACAAGCAAACTCTCGCTTTTGTTATTTTTTAACAAAAGCGAAACTTCTTTGCGTTTTTAACGCCGTTTACATATTCAACAGAACAGAAGAACCTAATGGTTAGTACCAACCTAACAAAAGTGTCCAACAACTTCTATTACTGACCGTTAGAATAGGTTTTTTTGTATTCTAGCCAGATTGTTACTAAAAAACCTAACGTGCGCAAACGAGTAAATTAAAAAAACCTCCATTAGCGGAAACAATATTTCAATAATTAGATTTTTTGCCTAAGCCTACAATGAGTTTACTGACCCATTTTTTTTGTACTAATAAAACTATTCTCGAACAAGCAGAAGCAAATTGAGATAAATATCGGCATACAATAGATTTTTGATTGTAACACACACTCACCGTATAAATAAAGTTGCCCATGACGAGGTATCCGCCATCTTTCCCACTGGGCCACAGCACGTGGTGAGACACCAGCAGCACCGGCAGCCAGAACAGCAGGACCGAGTGCAGCAGCGCGTTGATGGCCCACACCCAGAACACTCGCACGTTGAACAGCATGCCTTGTTGCGACGGCACGTATAGCACGGGATGCTAAAAAAAAAAGCGAAATCACTATCACATCACTACATAGTATGAAACAAAGTCGCTTTCCCTGTCCCTATATCCCTGTGTATGCTTAAGTCTTTAAAACTACGCAACGGATTTTTATGTGTTTTAGAGTGATTCAAGAGGAAGGTTTTTATGCCCATGCGAAGCTCGGGCGGCTAGTATATTATAAACTGCATAAGGAGACGATTTTATGCCGAAAATATAGTGGAATAAATCAATATAATCTATATATATAAAAATCAATTGCTGTTCGTTAGTCTCGCTAAAACTTGAGAATGGCTGGACCGATTTGGCTAATTTTGGTCTTGAAATATTTGTGGAAGTTCAGGGAAGGTTTAAACGGTGAGTAAAGTGCAGGTTCAGGCGGTACGGAGTTCGCCGGGACAGCTAGTTATATATAAATCAATGCCACTATTCGTTGTAATTTTATAATTCAAGAACGAGCTCACGGGCTCACCTATGTTTAAGCTTTGTTCGGACTATTTACTAGATAGTGTACGTGTAGTTTGCACAGAATCGGTCGAGCGATTCTTCATTTATACGTAGTGAAGCACGTACCGGGCCGCTAGTATGTTACATATTTGGTATTTACAAACAGCTGAGACACTCCGATTTTAAAGGTAAAATATTCCGTCAATCAAAAAAGTTTGGTTTAAGTTTACAAACAAGATTCGATTGAAAAAATTAAATAAAACAACCAATAAAAATATAAAAAAATAACAGTATGTCTTTTTTTAATACAATTTAGTAGGCAAACAGGCACCTATGGATGCCTACTATGCAAAGTATGTCACGTGCGCGTTGCCAACCATGAACACATCATTTTAAACTCATTTCAAAAAACCCCACGTTTTCCTCCTACAGTCCTTTGGGAAAACCCTGAATGTTTATTTCTGAGGGGTCGATGGACTTTACAATCGAAATTATACGACTGAACCACTCACCCTTAGCATAATATCTGAGGAACACAACTTGTCGAACAAGCCGATGGCGAACGGCGGCAGCGCTGTGAATATCACGTTGTAGAACCCGATCGTCCAGCGCTCGAACAGGATTTGACCGGACCTGAATGAAGGATAATAGTTAATTTCGCCTCTCCAGCTAGAAAAATATGCTTTCCTATGTCTACGGATCATCTCATGATATGTCCTAACTGCCCTGACTCCTGTACATCTGAGGATATGGGAGCGGCCAACGATAGAGCGATCAACGTAGCCACGTACTGGTCAAAAATAATTTAAGAGCCAAGCCATTTCGACTTAACAAGTAGAATCACCTGATTGTCTGATAATAAGATTATTCCGTGCTTCGGGAGGCACGTTAAGCCGTTGGTCCCTGCTGCCATCTGGTAGTCGTTAAAGGAACTACTCCAGAGGCCGAGAGGCGGTTTCGAAGAACTCTGACACCAGGATGTGCATAGTCGATTGACCTACTACATGAAATATAGATGATGACATAGTAAAATTCCTTTAAAGACGTTAAAATCAATGATGTTTCTCACCAGGCGGAGTAGATGGCGAACCAGAGCTCGATGACGTAAAGGCAGATGTTCTTGTAGAAGGAGTAGAGAATGAGTTTGCTGATGCGGGAGTAGTTCCACGCGCCGTGCACCAGCAGCAGACGGAGGAGGAACCGGAACTGGAACAATTTTGGATTGATTGAGTAACAGAGACAAATATATCAACTTATGCTTAAACTTAAATAAAAGAGATAGATATATAGGGACAAATCCCGCAGATTGAGCTAGCCAGAAAGTTTGAGACTTGTATTATGGAATACTAAACGATTCTTTATTTTATAATAACATATAAGTTCTTATTTGTAATTAAGTTACTACACATTCTACTACATTAAAAAAGTGCCTAAAAAGGATAAAACAAGAAAATAATTCAGAAATCAGTTAGATAAATGGCTTAATACCGAGATAGAAATAGAAACTCTTCCCGCGCAAGCCGTAAAAGTCGTCTGAGGGAATCGCCGAATGGGGAAATCGTGACATAGGCGATGCGGCTAGCAACCCATCACTATTGATTTCCTGTTTCAACTACCATTATGCTAAACGTGGCCTAAGGTCTTATGGCCCTAGGCTCTGTCTACCCCGCATGGGATAAAGACGTGATTATGTGTATGTATGTATGTAGAAATAGAAACTCGAATAGACAAACCAAAAGACAGGGGCCTTCTCCCTCTTAAGGCTCTAAATCGTAAGCTACTTGTTTTTTTTTTGTGTCGATGAGCACAAAACAAGCCATAAACTAATCTGTAGCGGCCACGTATAAATTAACACATTGCTGGACACACTTCGTCTATAGAGTTAGACGTTATAACAATTAAACTTCTATTGTGTTTTCAAAACTGTCCGTCCAGCAATGTGTTAAGGTGTTTGAGCAGTGGCACCCAGCACGATAACAAAATGTCATTTTTTATGAGAAGAAACCACACTCGCACTGGATTTGTGGACAGTCAGTATAACTACAACACGCCGGCGATGCCCACTCCGACTGCCGCTCGTGGTGTCGTGGCCACCTGCAGGATGGGTTACCGACCTGTGCGATGCTGTAGTCTGAAGCACACACAGCCTGCAGCCCCTCCACTCCGGAGATGCCCACTCCGACTGACGCTCGTTGTATCATGGCTACATCGTTTGCCCCGTCTCCGATGGCTAAGGTAACCGCTCCAGTAGCTACTGACACCATTTCTACCACCTGTGGTCAATAAATACGTAAGTTTGATAGACTTATGCAGTTTCCAGCTGAAGATTTTATCACTATGTCAATAGAAGCAGTAATCATGGATCTTCAAGTCGCAAAATATTGGGTAGGCATCGAAAAGTTGGTTAAAATCATAGTAGGGGATGGGAAAAGAGGAGATTTAAGTATTTATTTTGTTAGTAGTTAAGTGACACTGGCTTGTTGTTGGCGCCATTTTAAAATTTGATACGTTGATATTTCCTCATGAGAGGAAGTCAGAGGAAGAAAAGTACTGTACAAGCCTCGTTCGAAATTGCAATTTACATCTTCGTATTTTTAAGGCCTCGGCTTCGCCTCATCCTTGCAAGGCCAATGCAGAATCAATTAACTGCGCTTTGGTCTTGCAATATAATTTAGCCGTAAATTGCTTCATTTCTGACCTCGACAGTAATATACTATTTACGGTTGGTTCGAAATTGCTCAAATAAATTACTACAATCAAAAGAAACAGTTTCTTTATAATTGATATATATTATCAAATTTGTCAGAAGGAAGCGTTAAAAATTCAAATTTCGCGCAGTAAAAAAACTAATAAAAGTTTTTTTACAAAAATTGGGGAAGAACTGGGTTCGCAACAATTGTCTTTGCTGCCAGTTTTTACGCAGTTAAAGTGTAGTGGTTACCCTTTAAAAGCTAGAAGTGAAAATATATTTTCCTAGAGATTAATTTATGAGTAACAACCGGCTGAGGATGCCAGCCGGGAAAACGCTATGATAAAGAAGTAGAAAAACTTCACCTCAGCTTTCTGTATCGGCGACACTCGACAGCAAACGACGACTTTACAAGACAAGCAGAGGTCAAGGAACTCCTTCTTCAGATCGCATCCCATCGCGTACTTGAGAGTGGTGCCATCTATGACGAGCGCGACTTCGTTTTGTTTTCGAAGGTTGTCGCCGAAGTCCGCCACGTGGCGGGAAATGGAGTCGCGGGTGCCCTGCAAACGTGAACTAGTTAGAAACTGATATAACAGCATAAATAATAAAATTACAAAGGAAATAAGGGAATTGAAACTAAGTTTATTTAAGGCAAAACTAAAAAAATATATATTAATTGACAAATGTTACTAAAGTATTAATGATTTCTTAATAGACAATTTTTAATTTGATAATTGTTTTAAATTTTTTGCTGCATGTATTTTTAACAATTTATTTTGTAGTGACATAAATTATATTTTGACATTTGATATTTGCACACCAAAATTATCGGTAAAAACATGTCGTACAATCTAAATGTAACACCACATTGCAAATACATATAAATACTCTGTTATTTGTAACCCACACATGTTTTACGCAAATAAATTTATCTTATCTTATCTCATAGTTTAATCTTGGCAGGATCGCCATGTGAGTATGGCACGTGTTAATACAATAAAATTGAGTGAATGCTTTTTTTAAATAATGCTTCCTGACCGATATATTCTTGAATCAATAACAGCGCCTCTTCTACACTATAACTACATATACAAACGAAAATAAAGACATTATATTCTGTTCTATGACAATCATTCTACGAGTAAGTTATATCACAGATTACAGATGTTTAATCCCATACATAGAAAACGCGCCAATTTTTAGTGTACCAATAGTGCAGTACTAATACCACCTAAACCTAACGCCATCTTTTGACCCTAATAAACACTATCTTTTTAAATCCGATAAATACATACTAATATTATAAATGCGAAAGTCTGTCTGTCTGTCACCTCTTCACGGCTATACTGCTGAACCGATTGTGATGAAATTTGGTAGGGATGTAGTTAACGACCTGAGGTCAAACATAGGCTGCTTTTGGGCGCGATATAACCGAGTCCCACGCGGGGCGAAGCCGCGGGAAACAGCTAGTAATTAAATAAAGCACTAAAACAGTTTGTGGTAGTGGTTGACACTATTTCGCAAAAAACACGCTGGGATCATAACAAAATTAAAGTTATTTTATAACAGTGGTATCTATAAACACAAAAAAAGAACAAATTCTTTTCCTTGAGCCGGATTTCGAAGAACTCTGACATCATGGTGTGCATGATCGATTGACCGTGGCACCTACATGATGATGTGGCTACTGCAACAAACCTTTGCACTGTACTATTATATTATATAATTATATTATTTTTCATTTTTGTTATTGATTGTCTATCGAGGGTTATAGCTGAAAACCAGCGCTCATATGATATGTGAGTGAGGTTTTATGCTGAGTCTATGACCTATTTGGAACCGTTGCAACGCACACATGCTCTATTCGCCATATATTTTCTGTGTCGTGATTGTAACAACTTTATAATTATCTTTTTTGTGTTTTCATGATGTTTGTGATCGCTTGTGCGTGCTTGCAATGTTTTTAAATAAACTTTAATTCTATTCTACTCACATCCAGGCTGTCCTCGTTGAGTATGATGAGCGGCATGCTGGCGTGTATGAGCCGGCACGAGTGCGCGATGTTGATGGCGGTCTCCTGCTTGTCGCCCGTCAGCACCCACACGTTGATGTTGGCCTTCAGCAGCGCCAGGATCGTGTCCGGGACGCCGTCCTGGGTTATGAATGAATTAATGAATTTATTTATTTTCAAGTAACTAGGACTCACATTTTGTTAGTAGTGCTTATAAACTATGTTAGTAAAAACTATAGAAATGATTTACAAAGGCCATTCCTGCACCATCCCCCCTGATATAGTGCAACAATGGTTAACGTACAGGCAGTCTAGCCTGTTTGTAATCATTATATATTATATTCACTAGTATTATATCGTCATCATTTAGCGCCCGCGGAGGAGCTCGATAGCCTAGCGCTGCACGCGTGTTCGTAACGATAGTGCGAGTCAAGCAACGGCGACGTTTAGTGCGCGGCCATGTTTGGATTGGTCGCCATTAGTGGCATTTCTATCTTGAGCTTCTTCGCGCTTCGGAAGTCACGTAAAGCCGTTGGTCGTTAGGCTATGTCAAATGCCTTTAGGCAGCCTGAGAAATCTGACAGTGTTGGCCACTAACACACACCCGGTCATGTTCCTGTGGGTCCGGTTCCCCTGTAAAAAGGGTTACGGCGATCAGACGGCAATAACTAGTACCGCCGAATCAGCACCATGATTAATAGCGTACTCTAGGCTCCGAAGCGTAAAGCTGAAGATGCAACCGGGAAACACGCTCAGACGAAGAAGAAAAAAGAACACAAGGTTCAAACTTACGTAAGGATTCACTCAATCTGTGTGATTTAAATATTTATTATTATTGTATTGTATATATTTATTATTATTGTATTGTATTGTAAATCCTCACCTGCAATTTGTCTTCAATGGCGGTGGCTCCGAGCAGCTTCAAATTGTTCTCAATCAGCATGGCGGCTTCTTCTATCTTCTGTTCGCGGTCGTGTATCGCTATACTAGCCTTGTGGTATGTGTTGGACCAGTCCTGGAAGTAACAGTCTCCGTTTAAAAACTAGTTTATTATATGTAATATCAACTACCTCGCGGTAACGGCTAGGCCAATTTCTATGAAATTTGGTATGGAAGTAGCTGTTACATTGGATGAACACATAGGATAAATTTATCCCGAAAAGTAATCGATTTTCGTATTTGTAAAAAAATAGCACTTTATAAAGTAGATGGCGCTGATGGTTGCAGCTAGTCATTATGTAAAAATAAAGTAGTATAGGGTTGGCGTATGAAATGATATCCACGATGTACGAAAGTAGTGTTTATTGCGTGTCTCACATAGCTTAGTACATGTGCATACATATAATACTTATGGCATACAATCGCGTACAAATCGTATTTCATACGGTAACCTATTTAGGATCCTGGGTAGGACGCGGAGCATCGCAACCCTAATATCCTCCTAGCTAGCTGTAACTTGATGACGCGGGGCATCGATCAAGTTAAGCACTGAGCTCTGAGCAGACTACGGGAGCAATCGTACTCGGAGCTGTCTAGCGAACGACTGACTGCTTGATTTTTTTTTTTTTTTTTTTTTTTTTTTTTTTTTTGACAGGACCTACAATATTAGCTTCTAAGAGCTTTAATATTTACAGCGGGACGGTTTGAGGCGAGGGCTTGACGCCACTCAGCCTTTTCGGCAAAAGCGCAAGGGGCTCCCAGTTGGGACGAACCTCGGCCATGGGCTTTGCCTTTGATCAATGGCGAGCGATGCAAACTCGCGAGCGATGCAAACGCTCATTGCCTTAAGGGCCGACACTAGGGTGCCTTAAGGGCCTAAGAAGAGCCTACTGGTGGCGAGAAGCGCCCTGGTACATTTTGGTACCTGGAAAACGAGCTACTGTTCCTACTTCGTCGCACTCGCCGGCGAGTGCGGTGTGTCGGTGTGCCTAAGGAAAATCCCCGTCTCCTTTGAGACTGGAGATTTTCGTATGGCCGATTAGCTACCGTGATGGGGTCGTCGGGATCAAAGAGAACATTCCTCGGGCGTCGGTGCCGCAAGGGGACATCCTTGGACGGGCTGTAGTTAGCAGCTTGTTCCACTAACGGGTTCGGATGGGAAGAGCATTTCTCAAAGTAACGTTTTGACGTTTCTTTGAGGTATCTCAACATGGATGGGAGCTCAAGGTCCTTGTGTAGATCGCGTGTGCGTAGACCCCGGGGGGATCCCGTGGCTCTACGTGCGAACCTATTCTGAATGAGTTGGAGTTTATTCAGAAGAGATGGTGCTGCGTGTGCGAAAATAACGCTCGCATATGTCATGACAGGTCGGATGCACAGCTTGTAAAGAGTCAACTTATTTCTAAGCGACATTTTTACGTTACTGATCATGGGTGAGAGTCTGCCTAGATAAAAGGCTGCTCTGTTGCGTACTCTTTGGATGTGGTGTCCAAAGGTCATCTTGCTGTCAAAGATAACGCCCAGATATTTTGTGCGGTCAACCCATGGAATGGATTTTCCGAACAAAGATATCGTTTTTAAGAGCGATTGTGTGCTCCATGCCGGGGGTCGTGTTGCACCGCGGGAGTCTTTGGAGAAGAACACTGCTGCGCTCTTTTCCGGATTCACCTCGATGCGCCACTTCCTGAACCAAGCGCCGAGCGCGTCGACTGCTTGTTGGAGGCGTTTGGAGATAAGCTCCTTACTTGTACTGGATGTGAATAGAGCAGTGTCGTCAGCGAAAAGGGCTAACTCCACGTGCGGGGTCCGGGGTACGTCATTGGTGTATAATGCATACAGTATGGGAGAGAGCACAGACCCTTGCGGGACTCCAGCTCTTAGTGGTCGGGGGCGTGAAAGAGTTCCTTCGACTCTGTAGCGGAAGGATCTATTCGACAAGAATTCTCGTATGATGCGCACGAGACTGTCAGGCAGGCCCATGATGGCCAGCTTGGCTACCAAGCCGGCATGCCAGACTTTGTCGAATGCCTTCGCTACATCGAAGAAGAGTGCTCCTGTGGGTCTTCCGCGGCGGCGGTTGCCTAGGATGTGTTCGGTTAGGCGGTGCAGTTGGTGTACGCAAGAGTGTTTTGCGCGGAAGCCCATCTGCTCATTCGGGATCAGATTCATAGATTCGGTGTAAATCTTGAGTCTGGCCGATATGATTCTCTCGTATATCTTCCCGATGCAGCTAAGGAGGCTGATTGGGCGATATGAGGACGGATTTTTCAGGTCTTTGCCTGGTTTTGGGATGCCTATTACCGTTGCTTGTTTCCAGGCGTCTGGGAACGTACAATTAGCTAGGCAAGCATTGAAGATGCTCACTAGCAGCAGTAATAGAGTCTGGGGTAGGCATTTCAATATGCCGTTAGATATTCCGTCAGCTCCGGCGGCTTTTCGGGGTTTTAGGGATTTGATTATCGATTGTACCTCTTCAATCGTAGTTGGAGGGAGTGCGGTCACGGGGGGAGCCGATGCGGAGGCGGTGATGCTCTCTACATGCGATTCTACCCGTCGTAGGTGATCTGGGTCAACTGGTTCACGACTAGGAGAGCATTGGCTTTCCAGGCTGTCTGCTAGGCATTCAGCTTTTTCGTCATCATCGAAAGCGACTGACTGCTTGAACAGCGGCGCGCCTTTTATATGCGCGCCGTGTGACGCGGGACTGGTGGGAGGCCGCCGGTGACGTATTCATAGTGAACTCGTATTCATAGTAAACGTCGTGTTACAGTAGTTAATCTATATTATCCAATTTGAACGTAGGAAGGGTTAAGTAGGCAAACGGGCGTACGGCCCACCTGATAGGAAGCGGTAACCGCAGCCTATGAGACGGCTGTAATAACAGGAGCATTTTATTTATTTACTTGTTACTAGCTGTTCCCCGCGGCTCCGCCCAGCGCGGGACTCGGGTTATATCGCGCCCGAAAGTAGCCTATGTTTAACCTCAGGTCGTTAACTACATCTCTACCAAATTTCATCATAATCGGTCCAGCAGTTTAGCCGTGAATAGGTAACAGCCTAGACAGACAGACAGACAGACTTTTGCATTTATAATATTAGTATGAATATGGATATGGAAGTATGGATATTTGAAGAGTAGGACTTACTTTATAGACCTGTTCCGGGATGACGGCGACAGCGAAGACCAACGTCCGGAGTCCCTCCGCGGCGAACAGCTCCAGGTGGCGCAGCGTGGCGGCCGCGAGCGGCGCGCTGTCGCCGCCGACCAGCCGAGGGTACACCACGGAATCCGCGCCTTTGCAGTACAGCTTGATCTCACCTGGGAAAACATCACTACATTGTATAAAACAAAGTCGCTTTCTCTGTCCCTATGTCCCTTGGTTTGCTCGAATCTTTAAAAACTACGCAACGGATGTTGATGCGGTTTTTTGTTTAAATAGATACAGTGATTCAAGAGGAAGGATTTTGTGCCAATGCGAAGCAGGGGCGGATCGCTAGTACACATATACTTTTAATACTTTTAACTTACAAAAAAAAACCTATAATGTTACTTTTTTCTTTGTCTAAGAATATTTATTGAAAGGTCAAGGCTAATTTTATTATTTATTTATTTATACAGTTTGAGGAAGACTTACAGCTATTACACGAGAAAATGGCAACTCAAATACACGACAAAAAGCCAATTAAAAGTCTCCACAGATAGAATTAGATTAAAAATAAGCAACTTAACTTTATGGACTGTCATTGTCTGAAATAAAAGATATATATATATTTATTTATATATCCCCACTCACCCTTCGGCGTCCTCACGATGACGGACATCCGTTTCCTGGCGGACGTGAAGTCTATGACGTTGAGTATCTTGTAAGTCTCCTCTTGCCCGGCGGCGCGTATCACCACCGCGTCGGGCGTGCGCGTCTCAAACACGAATCCGTACGAAGCCGCGCCCATCACTAGTGCACGCTCGTCTGGTGATACATACATCTTTATCCATACTAATATTATAAATGCGAAAGTCTGTCTGTCTGTCTGTCACCTCTTCACGGCTAAACTGCTGGACCGATTGTGATGAAATTTGGTAGGGCTGTAGTTAACGACCTGAGGTCACTACTACTGAGGCTACTTTTGGGCGCGATATAACCTTCCCACGGAGGAACAGCTAGTTATTATATAGTACAGTCGGCTGCAGAGAAATCTGACCCCCATCTATGCCTCAAGTATCACTATTGAAAGGAATGAATATATTTTACACTAGCTGTTGCCCGAGGCTCCGCCCGCGTGCGCCTCGGTTATATCGCGCCCGAAAGTAGGCTATGTTTGACTTCTAGTGCATTACTATATCCATACCAAATTTCATTACAATCGGTCCAGCAGTTTAGCCGTGAAGAGGTGACAGACAGACAGACAGACAGACTTTCGCATTTATAATATTAGTATGGAAGTATGGATACTAGCGACCAGCCCCGGATTCGCACGGGTGCAATACTATATAATACGTACATGTATTATACATACGAGTATAAACCATCCTCTTGAAGCACTCTATCTCTTAAAAAAAAACCGCATCAAAATCCGTTGCGTAGTTTCAAAGATCTAAGCTGCTGTCTGTCCCTATGTATATATGGACAGACAGCCGGAAGCGACTTTGTTTTATACTATGTAGTGAAAACAAAGTCGCTTTCCGTTGTCTGTCCCTATGTATGCTTAGATCTTTGAAACTACGCAACGGATTTTGATGCGGTTTTTTTAATAGATAGAGTGCTTCAAGAGAAAGCTTTTTATGTAAGTAAAACGCATAATTCACCCATGCGAAGCCGCTAGTAAATAATACATCGTTGCGACAAAGCATTAACATATGTCGTTCCAATAATCTATATAGTATATAGAACTGACTTGACTGAAAATTGGTGGGGATGTAGCTTACAACCAGGAGAAGGACATAAGAGTACCTTTCATCCCGGGAAAAAGCACTGTTTCCGAAGGAACTTCACACGGCACATATGGAAATTTCAGGGCGTCGATTCTGCTAACGTTAAGTCACAATCGTGTCAAAATAGTGTTTCAATTGTAGTGCTTTTTTACACACAAATTACAAGAAATGTTTATTTTTTTTTAAATCACTGCTGATGGTCACACCCCCACACTACATTCACATTACATCACACTGTCATAATTTTTGTATATAGGGTGTAAAAACCACTACAATTGGAACACTATTTTGACACGATTGTGACTTAACGTTAGCAGAATCGAAGCCCAGGCAGATTGTTCAGTAGATAGGGAATGAAAAGGTAACAAACAAACAAACTCACTTTCGCGTCTATAATATTAGTTAAGGTTAGGATGGAAATCTCTTACTATTTTAAGAAAATATGTGTATTAAAAGTGTAATGAATTAATTTTACTATTATTTGCATACCTATGAGAGTGGAATACAAGAAATTATGTTATTAAATGAATACTTATGTATGAACTGGGGGTCTAAAAACGCCACTTTGAGCAATTCATCGAATCGATTCATATTACGAATTCCTTAGCAATTCTGTAGCAATTCCTCTATTTTTTGTAAAATGGCCAATTATACTTTGCAATTCCTCATCAAAAAATTGAAAGAAATAGGAATTGCTAAAAAATTGATAAGGAATTCGTAATATGAATTCGATTCGATGAATTGCTCAAAGTGGCGTTTTTAGACCCACTGTATTCTTGCAAATAAATTAATTATCATAAATTACCCGGAGATGCGGCCTGGTACTCTACATGGTCTTGCCTCCACTCGGGTATGACCGTATGGCAGACGGCTAGCATGGTTAGGAACTCTCTGATGACGTCAGCGGTGGGGTGGCCTTGAACCAGGTTCTGGTATAGAAGGGTGTCTTCAGGCTTTTCGTTGGGCCCTGGACGGCTATAGATATTCTGAGAAAAAGTAGATTGATTATGTCCAATTTCTTCGGGAATATTGTTATTTTTATGATATTCATATGAATAATTTATAAAAATATATAGAAATGTTTAATTTCTATTTTCTTAATTGCTCAAAACAAACAAAACGTCAATTTGTATTGCGAGGCTAAGCCGGCACTAAATTATGATTTTTTTAAATGTTTCCTTACAAATTTACTATACAAATTTGAAAAAATACTATACAAAACACGGTCTAGATAGTATTCTTTTATTTCTTTAAAAATAAATATATTAAAAAATAAATAAATTATCGAATAGCCTTCATTTTCATAAACCCTACCCACTACACTTTCCTCTTATTTGAAACGTTATGCGATGTGTACTTAAAAACTTTGCCTGCGCGATTTAGTTTAACTACAGCGCCATCTACACTCACCTCTGCAACAGAACACTTGTAGAAGTTCATGATATTGCACGTGAGCGTTCCAGTCTTATCGCTGAACACGTACTGAACCATTCCCAGCTCCTCGTTGAGGTTGGAGGTCCGAGCCATGGCGGGCGTGTCGGTAGCTTCATGGTACATCTCACTGTCCATTGCTATGAACTTCGCCTGGTGAAAATAAACAATTATAGTTATTTCATAGCTTTTGGATGCTGAAGACCGGGTGAAGTGGAGTAGAAATAGCAGGCAAGCTGCGCTCTGAAGCAATCAGCTAAAGAAACAACCAGGAAAGAGCTAAGATGTAAGAGAGAAATTTATTACTAGCTTTTATTAATTTTTCTTGCGGTGAAATGGAGTCTGTACAATAAATTGGACCTCTACTTAAAAAAATGCATTTAATTCAATGCAGTAATTTTTGCGTGAGGCGTGAAAAAATTAGAAAATTCTTGAGAAGCAGTTTTGAAAAATGTCACACCAGGCTATGTTGATCAACTGACCTTGCACTAAACACGTTAAATCTATCTATATGTAATCTGTCGATACTAGAATATGATAATAAAGTAGAACATGCCAACGGGATGAATGAATGCAGCAATACGTAAGTAAATAGGTTTATATACTCACTTGGAAAAACCTAACTATTTCAGCAGTGACTTGTAACGATATGGGTATAAGATTGTTGTACAGTATCAAAAATGTTAGAAAGTTGAACCCGAAATGCACGTTCTGGGCACCTGCGAACAAAAACAACAGATTTTAAGGTAAAACGAAACATGTAGTGACGTTGATCTCTTAAAAGGATTCGGGACAAATAGCGGACAACATTTTCCAAAGTTATAAAGACTGCCCAAATCAATTAATCCATACTAATATTATAAATGCGAAAGTCTGTCTGTCTGTCTGTTTGTCTGTCACCTCTTCACGGCTAAACTGCTGGACCGATTGTGATGAAATTTGGTATGGATATAGTTATGCACTAGGAGTCAAACATAGCCTACTTTCGGGCGCGATATAACCGAGGCGCACACGGGCGGAGCCACGGGCAACAGCTAGTGTAAAATATATTTCTATTAATCAAAGCGCGCCATATGACTCGGAGCAATCGAAAGCGGCTATTGATGAGTTGATGCGTATGCGCCATAAGTGGGGTTCGCAGCAGCGCAAAGTATTATGAGCGAGATAGCATGAGTACTATTGTTTTTTGAATTTTATTATGAAGTAATAATAAATTGATTATTTAATTGTTTCGGCTAAAGACGTGGTACGGCTGTACTTCTGTCTGACTGATCGCAGATTTCACGTCAAGCAGGCAACTGGACGTAACAATATTAAGAATAATGCCGAATCATTTTGTAGTGTATCAAGAAGGAATAAAATAATACATCGCGCTTCGTAGGGGTCCACGGTCTCCGAAGCCATACGGATGCAACCGGAATAACGCTTAGATGGTGATAACAAAAGCTTATTTTCTTAATTATTTTTATTTTCAAAATATTGTATTTACTGTGTATTCATAGCAATATAGATATAACAATTTGTTTGAACAAACAAGCTTACATGCAAACTTAAATAAATATAAACTAACCCTCAAGACCGATATACCAGTCGTTGTGATTTCTCATCCAATACTCATTGAACCCGGCGCTGAGGAGCGACAGAGCCAACAGAATCATAAACAGCATGAGGATCTGTGTGTTGGTCTGTCTGTCTATCGATGACCGCTTTAGTGGAGCTGTAACAACGAAAATAGCCTGTAATGCAATACTCACCAAATTATGTAAATCCACCTACTTCATATTAAGTACATGTAAGCGAAAAATAAAATAAATAAATAGGATATTAGTAAAATTGACTTGTCCGCAAATGCGACGGCGAGTGCGCAGCCACTTTGAATTGGTCGCAATTAGTGGCATTTCTACTCGTATCTTTAGCTTCTCCGTGGTTCGGAAGACACGTTAAGCTGTTGGTCCTGTCTGTTATCGATAGAGTTCAGTCGATAGGCTTTGAATGCACGAATGAACTTTTATTTGAATACTAAATCACACAAAATCTATATATCTAAATATATAAAAATCAATTGATGTAGCCAGACCAACGAGGTCTGGCTAAAACTTGAGAATGGCTGGACCGATTTGGTTAATTTTGGTCTTGAAATATTTGTGGAAGTTCAGGGAAGGTTTAAACGGTCAGAAAAGTGAAGGGTCAAGCGGAACGAAGTTCGCCGTGCCAGCTTGTTAAAATATGAAATTGTTTTAATGTTTTAAGGCAGTCTGAAAAATCTGACAGTGTTAGCCACTAAAACACTCTGATCATATTCCTATTGGTCTCGTTTCTCTGTAAAAAGGGTTACGGAGTCCCTCATTAATCGTCAGTTTTGTTGATCTAAAGATTACCAATAAGAAGGTGATGGAATATAACTTTAAATATATAAGGCAAACTTTACGATTAATTTAGATTTATTTATTACCAATGTCAACTATTTCCTCTTTTTATGAAGGCCTTTTTATTTCGGACAATTTGAATAAGTAGGTTGACATTTCTTAGTGGTTAAAACTATTATATACTAGCTGCTCAGTGCGGTTTCACCTGTCCGTTAAAAATAAACCTTTCAAATTAACTTCAAAAGAAAAATTTGTCCTCATGCCCATATAACCTACATTCAGCGTCTACCTTAGAATCACATCTGAAAAGCATACCTTTGGTGGAATTCTTCATGAGCTTAGTTTCGTGTCCCGTGTAGATGACAGCCGCGTGTACCCACGACGTGTTCCGCAGCATGGCCCCGCGCAACAACATCTGGTCCAGACCCAGCGGGATAGTTCTGACAGACAAACAAACCGTTTTAAATTCATTTATTACCATCTGACAGATTAAGGATGGTTTGTAGTAGACTCGGGAGCCTAAGAGATCTTACTAATATTAGGCGAAATAAACGCGAAAGTTTGTGACTTATTGACGCACAAACCGTAAGACAATTTTATGAAATTTGTTATGGTGATACCTTGGATTAATACATAGGGTATTATTTATACCGAAATGAAAGCGATTCCTGTAGTTTAGGTCAAAAAGAATTGTCAATGGCGCTATATCAAGTAGATGGCGCTGCTGTGTATGATAAAGCGCGACTAACACCACGAGGTGCAGCTAGCACTATATAAAGATTTATTAAAGGGAGAACGAAGGGATAACGCTTGTTACCCATTTCGTTTTGACTCTTGGGTCTGCTGTCAAAGATTTGTTTAGGAATAGCCACTTTGTATTCACGTTCTTTTTATGCAAAAGTTAATGTATACATTCTGACCTACCGTAATGACCAAGGGGTCAAGTTTACCTGCCCCTAACTAAACATAAATTATACATCAAAGTATTTTTTGTAAAGAAAGCAACAAATACATGTACAAATATAAATTTACATGTTTTACTCTAACCAAATACACGATCAAAGAGTCATTAAATTAAATTTGAAACATGTGAACCTACTAAGAAAAGTAATATCAATAGCTAGTTCAACAATTAAGTTACTTGACGTCAATTGCAACAAAATACTTGTCATACGAACCGCGAAATAAATAGATGATTTAATATACGAACCAGATGACGTTTTACAATGAAACGATGAGCTACTTTGTTAAGAAACAATAGTAATATATTATAGAGGAAATAAATAAGTACAACAAGTTATTACAAAGTAAATATGACTCAAATAAGTACTTGGAAAAAACCCAATAAACAACGCTTTAAATAATAACATAGATCAAAAAGGGAATTCTACCGAAACCGAATCTCCTGTTTTGGTTTCGGCCGAAACTGAGACTGATTTCGGAATCGAATTCAGATTCTTCCGAAGTCCAGCGAGCAACACGCGTTTAGGTGCGGTCGACGGTTCGCTATATTTTCTGCCAAAACCGAAACTGGTGCCGAAACTAGATTTTAATGCGAAACCGAAACTGGTTCTGGAACTAGATTTTTGGCCTAAACAGAAACTGGTGTTGAAATCGAAACTATTGCCGAAACCAGATTTTTGTCCGAAACCGGAACTATTTTCGAAACTCGATTTTTCGCGAAATCCAAAACTGATGCCAAAACCGAAATTAGTGCCACGAAACTCAATGTTTGACCAAAAACGAAACTAAATTTTTATTCCAAAACCGAAACTGGTGCCGAAACTAGATTTTTGGCCGAAAACGAAACCGAATCTTTGGTCGTTCACTAATTATAAAACTATAAAAAACAAGTACTTTGTAGTCTGTTCTAAATAAAGAAAGTGTGGACCAATTACGATCTGTGGACGATCCAGCTGTCTTTGCTCGGAGAAGTAATGATGGACAAACGTCTTGAAATAGTACTCGCCGCTCTATACATAAGATACAAAATAGTTTATTTTGCTAGCTCATAAAATTCAACTATTATTTCATGACATTACATTATTAATTAATTGGATTACATTATTACTTGATTTCACTCAATATCAATAATCTTTTTGTGGAAATATCATCGAACCGGATCTTAATGCGGATTTCAGCTTTATTTGTGAAAATGTCAAAGTTGATTGAGTATGCTTGGTGTAGCACAAAAATAGCGGTCTCAACCATTATATATATTTTGGTTTCCCTTAAAGCCTATTTCCATAAACCAGATTTCTTTGTAACACAGTGTTCTATTGAGGTTAGGTGAAGATCAGCCTGCGCTCAAGATATTAAACTTTAGGGGCAAAGGCCTTAGGCCATTTTATGAACACTGTTTCTAATATGTCCCCTTGACATAACATCCATATTAATCTGTCTGTTACGCTTTCACGCCCAAACCGCTGAACTATTTGATGAAATTTGGTATGGGTAGTTAAAGTACAAATAAACACATGCTACTGTTTGGCACGACATAACCGTGTACCACGCGGGCGGAGCCGCTGGCAACTAGTAACAGATAAAACAAAAAACAATAAGTAAATAAAATTAAACGGAAATCAAAACTACAACAATCTAGTCATCAATATTGCCATTGTTTTAAATTTAAAAAAAAAAGATAAAATGAAAAACAGACCCAACAGATTTAACAGACGCAACGGATTTATTAGATTGCACGCTGTCTTGGGAAGCAGACTTCATACGCCACCTCGCAAACCTCCGTTTAGAGTCTATCTTAGAACTGCAAACACAAATTTGTAAAAAAAAAATACTAAAAATAAATTAAAGTAGGTAATTGGGCATAACCCAATTATTGGAAAAGAAATCGATTGATGTAACTCTATGCTATGGGTTTAAATTGGCTAATCCATTTTTTTACAAAGATGTCTAATTCGAAAACCGTTTCGAGGAATAGGCTCAGGAAACAGTTTGCGGTAATCAGATTTTTTACTAAGCAAGTATTTTTTGAGATAATTGCAAAGAACCAAATGACTCGTCATCAGAAATATCTATAAGGCAGGTCAACGTGTGACGTAAGCGGCTTACTTAATTTTTTATTTAATGTTATTGCTGTAATCTGGCATTTAATATTTATATTTTGCACGAGTTTACCTCCGAAGACAGTTGAACCGCGTCGGAGAAGGCTGAACACTTCGCACGTTCGCACAAGTTTATTTCCGACGAACTGTTTCACCCCCATGCTTTCGTCTCCATTCGTAGTCACAATTAAAAACCAAAACACCGTGGGACTCAAAATCCATACTTCCATATCCATACTAATATTATAAATGCGAAAGTCTGTCTGTCTGTCACCTCTTCACGGCTAAACTGCTGGACTGATTGTGATGAAATTTGGTAGGGATGTAGTTAACGACCTGAGGTCAAACATAGGCTATAACCGGGCGCGATATAACCGAGTCCCATGCGGGGCGAAGCCGCGGGGAACAGCTAGTAAACAATAAATGTAAAATGTTTGGATATTCTGCCTCACTTACATCTATCCGGAAGAGAGTACTTTAAATAGAAGTACGTTTAGGTCTGTACGGAAGTTGAGATCATTCGGAGAAGACGACGGCCGTTCCGAGGAGTCGACTACCGATCAATCAAGTATATACAGACCTTTTTAACGACTCGACGTTAGGGGAAAAAAAGCGTTTTTTCAGAGTAGACGTGGCAGCGACTCGATATCAAGGGATCAAATTCTGTAAATGTTTAATCGCTTTACTGTTATACGTTCGCTATAGAATACTTACTTGGCATTGGACTCCTTCAGCATGCCGTTGAACTCGTAAAGGTGCCTATTGGGGGGTTCGCAGGTGATGGTTGCTCGGAAGTCCGCCAGGTGGAGACACGAGTCGAGGCGCGCGGTCTCCGGCTGCGCCTGGCGGATCTTGAGGTTCGTCTCCCCGTCCAGGTTCGAGGTCTCGATGAACGAGATGCCTCGAGGCTCGCTGGAGAACAGTGGATAAGAAATTGATACAAAGAATGTGAGATCGACTAGAGATAAAATATTACATCACTACATAGTATAAAACAAAGTCGCTTTCTATGTCCCTATATCCCTATGTATGCTTAAATCTTTAAAACTACGCAACGGATTTTGATGCGGTCTTTTTTAAATAGATAGTGATTCAAGAGTGAGGTATTTATGCCCATGCGAAGCTGGGGCGGGTCGCTAGTCTATACTAAATCCGCAAGTAGTTTTAAGTTATAAGCATACAAACAAATAAACAAACAAACTCAACCCTTATTTATACTTCTATAATAATAAGTGAGAGAGACTATTACCAGAGGGCTGGTAACTACTTTGCCGAAAGGATAAGCATTGCCATTCAATATGGCAATGCTGCCAGCCTTCTTGATACACTACCGCAAGGCGCGACTTTAACGGGACTGTACAATTTGTAGATAATAGGATTATAAACAAGTTATTTTAGGTTTTATTACCGTAATATTAGATATACTTTTAAAAGAGAATAAATAAGTTTTACAAAAAAAAAGAGAGGAAAGATTTGTATTTTTGAATTGAATTGTAATGAATTAACTCAAAAACTACTTTGCCGATTTCAAAAATTCTATCACCATTAGGAATCTACATTTACCCTGAGTGACATAGGCTATGTGCCACTGGCAAAGCCGGGGTGGACTGCTACTTATTAAAGAGTTTATTTGTTTGAACGCTTATAACTTAAAACTACAAGTCGGATTTGATAAATTATGTCTGCATATGATTGTATGTATGCAGTGTTTTATTGTCTGCCAATTTAGAATAGGTGATACCCACAATCAAACGAGTGTAATACTAGACTTCGAAAAGTGTAACACACGCACGCATTAAAAAAATAAAAAACCATTCGTTCCTTTTACTACACATTTTAATTATTTAAATTGCCTCTTTAGTGCATACTACAATACAGATTTTTTATTTATTTATTTATTTAGGCACATAAAACAAGTTACGGTTTATAATCCAACATAATATTATTAATGCGAAAGTGAGTTTGTATATTTGTTTGTTTGTTAGCTCTTCACGTCCTACCTACTGAACCAATCTTCCTGAAATTTCGCATACACATAACTAGAACTATTGAGAAGGACATAGGATACCTTTCATCCGGGGAAAAATCATTGTTCCCGAAGGAATCTCACGCGGGCTAAAGAAAGAAAGATGCCATAAACTTAACTAAACTAAAAACTTAAAAAAAAAATAATTATACCTTGACGCCAACAACACCAGGTCAGCAGGGAAGAATTGGTTGTTGAGGACCTTGCAGACATCGCCGACCTGCAGCTTCTCCCAGCGCACCGTCTCCCAGCGGCCGTCCCGAAGAACATCCACTTTCCGCCTGTTCGTCTCATCGTCCGCTCGGTGCCGTTTCTGTTACAATGGAGTTTATGTTACTCATCATCGTCATTTCGTATAGGTGGCACGATCAATCGACCATGCACACCCTGGTTTTAGAGTTCTTCGGAACCACCTCTCGGCCTCTGACGTGGTTCCTTTAACGAGTACCAGATCCCAGCCGGGTCCAACGGCTTAACGTGACTTCCGAAGCACGGAATCATCTTTATTATCAGACATTCAGACGGTTCACGCTTGCAATGTCGTAACCTAACTGGAAACAACTAAACAAAGTATGTTTCCCGTGGGAATCGAACCCATGACCCCCGGGTCTACAGGCTAACGCCTTAACTTTTATGTTATATGCCTTTATGTTACTGATATACTAGAAGATTACATTAACAATCAGAACATAGAGTAAGTTTTCTACCAAAAACATAAAATCATCAGCATCTGTCACGTCGGCTGGCAGCCTAAAAACAGGTAATAACATGCATGTAGGTCTAAGGTCGGCATAGTTACAACTCTCAAATGTCATAAGCTATTATATTCAAACCCTTGCACGCTTTACTTAGTAGAAGATCTGAGGGTCTTCCTCACAAAGTCTATTATCACAAACAATCTCCGTGCCAGCATGACACCGAAAATTAGAATGTGTGGCATGACGTGTTAGTCCATCGTACTGTGGAGGACACGTCAGGAATCTGCAGGGGGACGTCAAATAAGAATTTATTTAAGAAGACACTCACAAAGTCCTCAACAATCTCCTTGATGGCACTGACGCTTAGTATCAAGATGAGTGGTGTGAGCGTGGTCCATCGTCCGGTGGGGGACACGTCAGGGATCTGCTGCAGGAGGGCGATGAGTAAGAAGAAGCAGTTGGAGTATCGACGGAACTGCTCGAACAGGAACAGCGGGATGAACGACGGGAGACTGTGGAAGAAAGAGAAACAATCATCATCATCATCATTTCAGCCGCAGGTCGTCCACTGCTGGACGTAGGCCTCCCCCCAAGGATTTCCAGAACGACCGGTTGGAAGCGGCCTGCATCCAGCGTCTGCCTGTGACCTTCTTTAGGTCATCTGGTCGGTGGATGTCCGAAACAATGTTACAGGTTATTCAAAAACTACTACAGGCTGATTGTTTAATGCCTCAGCACCCATGCGGTCACTAGCGGCCGCGTTTTATTTTGCTCTCCGATAGCTGAGGGATTAAATTAGAAAAAATAAACTGCTTCAATCATATCGTATGATAAATCAACACTGTATATCATGGTCAGTTTTTAGAAACCTCACCTCAGAGTCTGCCGTGGATTCTTGAAGATATTAAATGTGAATGATAGATACATTTCGAATTTACGCGTGATGTTATGCCTGCATATTCCTTATCAGAGCGCGTTGCCTAGCACATCCTCAGCTTCCAATTTAAACTTTTAATCAGGGGCCTTAATTATTGCGGCACTGGTGTTGAGTTTATCTGTGGGCACTGGTCATCACAATGATGCGACTGCCGTCTTACCTTCGTATTTCTATTACAGGATCACGATCCGAGTGTCTAACACTTGCAGATTCAATCAAATCAAATTCATTTATTCATAAAACACATAGGTATCACAAGTAACAGGTAAACAGAAACACATGGTATACACACATACAGGAACACTGACCATGCCCCCGGCGGCGGTCCACCTCCGAACTAGACGTATAGTATTTCACCTCTTTTGCATCCTCAAATCTGAAGCCCAAGTTTAGTTTTCCGTTTTTCATCATAACTACACAAAAGCGAGGCGCCTGCTTCTGTTTCAAATCAATGTTCATAAATATACCTACCCGTTATTAGATCACGTAAATACGTAAACAAGTACACTAATCGATTACGATATAAAAACTGTTTTTAAGTAAGGTCAGCTGAAAGTCCGCGATGCATTATAAAAATTGTGTATAATCCGTCGTTATAGTTACGAAATACATAAAAGGAGTTTGCGTGTGTAATTGTTTACACAACATATGTAAGTGTAAACACGGCGTGTAAAGGGTGTTACAATTACTATAGCCGGCTGTGACATCAGAACATGGCAGTGTGCCAAAAGAACGCACCATGCCGTGGAATTCACGCCTGAACAATGGGCACGCGATATTATTACATTTTATGATCAAGACTGTTATTCTTCTTGTTAAATATTTTCGTCAGAGGCCGATAGGCGGTTCCGAAGAACTCTGACACCAGGCTGTGCATGGTATATATACGAAATGATCATCATCATAATTTCGAGTAGGCCTCACGGTCAATCGATCATGCACACCCTGGTGTCAGAGTTCTTCGGAACCGCTTCTCGGACTCTGACGTAGCTCCTTTAACGACTACCAGATGGCAGCTGGGACCAACGGCTTAACGTGCCTTCCGAAGCACGGAATCATCTTTATTATCAGACAATCAGATGATTCACGCCTGCAATGTCCTAACCAAACTGGAAACAACTAAACAAAGTATGCTTCCCGTGGGAATCGAACCGACGAAATGATGGAATAGTTCCTTCTGAACATTATTTTTGAATATTGACAGATTAAACAATTAAACAGAGTATAAAATGACGGCTAATGTAATGAACAATATCACAAAATGATTGTGCATCTGTACGTTACTCGCACCGTGCGGTCCCAATTAGTCCGTTCCAGATGTGTAGATACGGGTAATTGGCATGATTAACCTGTGCCGAGGCCGAATGTACATTTCCTTTGACCACAATTATCAAAATTTTGCAGAGATGTTTCCACTCGGATCATTACGCTATGGCTCTGTAATGTAGTAATTAAAAATTTTGAAAACCACCCGACATGATCCCATTTAATTACCCACTTTTGAAATCTAAACCCCAACCTAACATGGCATATTCAAAGTCATTGGTTACCTTACCATGTTCTTTAAATATAATTCAAGTAATACGGTACCAAATTTCGAATCGATAGGACATGACATATGGAAGGTAGTCAGATCCCTTTATCAACTATTAAAGTGCTAATGATCTTAAAACGGCTGAACAGCTTTCATGAATCATGGCTAAGAACACTCGGGATAAAATTATCTATGACACAAAAACAAAAACTAAACGAAAATCAGTTCATTTGGAAGCTATACGAACATCATCGTTTCGTGTATGTGGCACGGTCAATCGACATTACACACCCTGGTACGATACCATAGACAAATACACAGAAACACAGACAAACACGTTAAACATATAACAACCCTCTATTTTTGCGTCGGGGGTTAAAAAAGTTAACGGAGAGTTCAGACGCCGCAGTCGCTCTATTGTAATATGCCGTATATATAGGACCATGGTTTGCGTACCCTAGGCTTTGAAGCGTAATTTGAGGATGAACTTAACAAGCTCAACAGAACGAGAAAAGAAAAAAACATTGCAAATATTCGCATAAATAAACTTTTGCAACGAGTCCTGTAGGTGTCAGGACAAGTTAATGAAATCCCGTAACGGGCTAATGGGTTTTACTGTGATTCAGGAAGGATATTTTAAAGCCATTATTTCACAAACAATGGCATTCGCAAAAAGGATTGACGTCAGATCATCGCTCGTAAAACTAAAAACGAACTTTATGTCATATCTCATGAAGGAAAAACAATATGACATCGGGTCATCCCGGAGTATTGAGACGAAGACTTAGAATGCAATGTCTTATTTTCCCTTCTATCAAGTTCTACCCTACCAATACAATTTAATATTTGACTTCAATAATAAAAAGAGCTAACTTTAAGCCGTAGTATACTTTTTCTAGTCAAACTCGGTGGTATAAAAAATAATATCTAACTGTAGCGCTTGAACTCTGGCAAGTCATTTCGTTAGGCGCAAAACTTCCATTATGACAGTGGCTCCATAGGTATATGAGTGTGCAGGGTCCCGGGAACACTAGACAAGGAATAAGATATGCCATGGGGAGAGACCACACAATTGCAGTCCGAGCTGTAGCCCTTCATCTTTTCCATGCTTTAGCCGACCTAGGTCAAGAGTCTGTTCAAAGACTTCTATTACCAATCTTACCTATATTTGGCTGTGGATATCCTGTTGTGGACAAACTTGATGGGCTGAGGGCCGTTCACGAAGATGACCCGGCTCTGCTGGTCACCGGCCGCGCCGTCTGTCACGCCGGATGTTGTGGCCTCGTCCTCATCTGTAACAAGAGGATAAGATGAGTTGCTGATATAAATTACATAAATAAATAAGTTGACATAATAATACAAATAATAAAAAACTTAAAATAAAAATGGCCCTGCGGCATTGTACCGAAGACGCTGGCAGCATTTCCACGTTGGATAGCCAAACTAATGCGTTGGCCGAGGAAAGTGCCAGCTCTTTGAAGAGGCCTATTGCTCAGGGCCCCACGGACCAAAAGTTGCTGATTATGTACCAATCATAGAAAATGGATAGAATTATTGTTTAATGGAGAAACCTAACCCTTATAAAATTACCACCACCACCTTATTATAAAATTGGTATAAGGTTAGTTCGCAGGATGTGAAAAGGCTAGCGGAAGATATCTATATATAAGGATAGATAGAAAACAAGAAAAACAGGAATATATAAACTCAGTTGAAAATAAAATTCCTTCAAGCTTTTACTGACGTTTACCAAATAATACATTAATTATTAATATTCAAATAGCTAATGATAAAACAAATATCACCGAAATCCGAACGAAAGCCTCCAATTTACTGTCATTGTTTATTAATACAAAGCACACAGAATCAATCACAAAATTGGCTACCATTCATAAAAAATTACCATTACCCTACCCTATCATTTCAGTTTGGCTGGACTAGTCAAATGATATGTTACGACTCACGACATAATGTCAGGATAATGGAGCCTTCAGTATGTTGTGATTGTGACATATTGTTATTGTAATATATATGTATTGTATACTATATGACAGACTTTATCCATACTAATATTATAAATGTGAAAGTCTGTCTGTCTGTCTGTCTGTCTGTCTGTCACCTCTTCACGGCTAAACTGCTTTACCGATTGATGAAATTTGGTAGGGATGTAGTTAAAGACCTGAGGTCAAACATAGGCTACTTTTGGGCGCGATATAACCGAGTCCCACGCGGGGCGAAGCCGCGGGGAACAGCTAGTTGTAATATAGTTATATGTATTGTATACTATATGACAGACATTAATCTTAGAATTTGCAACTGAATGCTGATCATCAGAAATGACAAGGCTAAAGAGAACGCTGTAAGGGTGACCCAATTTTGGGCATCCAAGGGTACCTATATAAGGTGAACGTTAACGTTCATCAGAAATAATGAACGACGTCACTCGTGTTACCAATATATTAAAAACTAGCAGTTAACCCCGGCTTCGCCCGTGGTACACACAATACTATGTCACTCGGGGTTAGTGTAGCTTTCCAACGGTGAAAGATTTTTACAACAGTTTCGAAGCCTATTCAATACAAAGAACAAACAATCAAATCTTTTCTCTTTATAATATTAATAAGTATAGTATAGACTAGCTGGCAAACCGTAATTTAGATAACAGTGCATTCGACATGTATTTTTAACCGACTTCATAAAAAAAGGAAGAGTTTCTCAATTCGTCGGAATGTTTTATAGAAACCCATAAGGCAAAGAAGCGTAAAAAATATAAATGACAAAGTTCAGTTAGAGTTTTAAACGAATGGAAAAATTATTTGGTCCTCAAAAAAGTATTTGATTCACGGAAGAGGCTAGATTTTCTAAAGCAATAAGAATTATTAATCATAGATGTTGAGTTGGCTGGAGGCCAGGACAAGCCCAGCATTTTGTTTTCGCATTTACGAGGAAAGTACACTACCACAACAGACCATGAAATGGAAATGTGGATAAAAACCATAACGCTGATAAAGAAACCGTTTATTTTTGTTAACAGTTTAGTTGCGCAATTAAAATGTTATATTTTTGCAATAAAAAGTAAATTCGCGCACCAAGAGTTCAGTTTTTCTTCCTAGCTTAGATTCATTCTAATATTATCAATGCAAAAGTCTGTTTGTCTGTCATACAAAGCGTAACAACGCTTTCACGGCTTAACCACTGAACCGATTTTGATATGGATGGATTAGTTAAAGACCCCTGTCAATATAACTGATAACCACGCGGGCGAAACCGCGGGCAACAGCTCGTTCCAAATAAAGCTATTTTAGTATTGAAAACGCGTTGTTTGTATGGATACAGACTGCTTTAATTTCGGACCCGAACGCCGAACGCCAATCAATATCATTCAATTAAAATAGTTTAAATCGAAGTAGCTATCCACGACACTTCACAACTAGGTACCAAGTTCTAAACTAACTAGTTCATTTGATATTTTGATGCGGTTCTCACAATCATTTAGAGAAATTCTACCAGAAGAGACGTAGTAGGTATCATTATCACTACATAGTATTAAACAAAGTCGCTTTCTCTGTCCCTATAGGTATCCCTTTGTATGCTTAAATCTTTAAAACTACGGACCGGATTTTGATGCGGTTTTTTTTAATAGTTAGTGATTCAAATGGATTGTTTTTATGCCCATGCAAAGCCGGGGCGTGTCGCTAGTCTTGTATTTTGGTAATATTACATATTCAGTGGTAATATGTAATACTATAGATATTTACGATCCAAGCGCTTACGAACGAGGAAAATCACCGAGTACCTACTCCATCTAAGGCACACAAGGCCAATATTGAAAACTAGCAGTTCCCCGCGGCTTCGCCCCGCGTGGGTCTTGGTTATATCGCGCCCAAATGTAGCCTATGTTTGATCTAAGGTCTGTAAGTACATCCCTACCAAATTTCATCACAATCGGTCCAGCAGTTTAGCCGTGAAGACGTGACAGACAGACAGACGTTCGCATTTATAATATTAGTATGGAAGTATGGATGTACTACTTACACCTTTATACTTAGTAGCTTCGCTCAGTGACGCGGGAGGAGCCAAGTGACTCATTCAAGCAGAATACTGAAGGTTGATCAGGTTATTTTCACGATTTCTTTAAAAGGAATTGCTTGGCTTTATGCATAGGAATGCCGTGCTCAGAAACCATGTGGTCTCCGGCTGAAATAGACCACCTCCTCTCTTTCCGTGGGTGTTGTAAGATGCGAGTAAAGGAACAATACAGGTGTTAATTCACTATGATACAAAGGTATTATAAATTAAAGGTCGGACTGGACAAAGCATGCCTAATGAATGAGGCTTAACGTCGGATCAAATTTATATGATGCGGAATAATATAAAAATCCTTGTATTTCCTTATTCTTTTTCTGAGTAAGTCGATAAAATTTCCAAAACCATTAGGTAAGTACCTTGTACACTTAGATCACAATATTTCTCTTATTATGATCGATAGCGGGCAGCACTCAAGGGAAAACCCGCGAAAGTTCATAACATACAACACAAGGTAACTCGACTTTGGAATAACTTTTTGCTAGGTATATTGTAAGAAATTTTAGCACTTGAGTGGCACAAAATAAAGTCATTTGTTAGAAGTATCGTGACGTTGTATTATGAAGTTCATAAAGTGTCATCAGTGTGTTCAATGCTTAATCACTACATAATATAAAACAAAGTCGCTTTCTCTGTCTGTTTGTATGCTTAAATCTTTAAAACTACGCAACGAATTTTGATGCGGTTTTTTAATTGATAGTGATTCAAGAGGAAGGTTTTTATGCCCATGCGAAGCCGGGGCGGGTCGCTAGTAAAATAATAAAAGATAAAATATAAAAGAGAAACAATCAAAAAAAGAGGAAAAAGTGACCTTTAAGATAATGTTTTTTCCCAAGACTACGTATGGCACAATATAGTATTTCACGGTCTTAAGGCAGAGCATGAAAAATTCCTTCAGCAACGCGTTCTTGACACTTGGTGTTGCTGATGGTCACGCCCCATAGTCTACTCTTATCGGTTCTTACCAGGTAGGCCGTAGGCCTGTTTGCCTATTTAAAAACATACAAAACAATATCATGATATTATCATTTTGCACAAAATTGTTTTATTTATTACCGAGTACAAAATACCTGTCTGTCAAATCAAAATTCAATTTCATTTCAGTAAGTGTCCTCCAACTTCGACGTCTAGCCATATCCGATTGCCAAATCCGTCTTAAATCGCAAATGCACGTCAAGGCAAAGACAATAAACGAAACGAAATTTCAGACAGAACGCCTCTTGAATGCAAAACAAAGTCCAACTAATTTGGAAGTAGGTATGTACCTACGCAAAGTAATTTCGTAAGTAGGTAAGTAGGTACTTGTAAATAATATTTTAATGTGAAAACTTTTTTTAATCGCATTAAAATGTACCTATAGGAAAAGTAACAAGTCATAGGCCCACAGATCATCTTGCCGGATACGAAGTAGACTGCATACAAAGCCTGCACTGCAGAGAACCGGATGATGGTTGGTGGTGAGGTGACCAAGTACTGGTCAAGTCAATACAGGATTTTATACACCTTTATACATTAATGACTCTAAATGGAAGCGTAGGGACATATGCTTTTGACGTGATTATCTCATTAAGGCAACAGAATAACAAACACTCGGGATATTCATCTAGCGCTATACAAAAGATTTTCTTAAGGATGGGGCCGTTATGCCGCGACGACTAGGCGCCGCGCATTTGAGTCCACTAGATACACTATGAGACTTAAATCAATTTACTTTATACTAACACACTTTTATAATAAACTAGCAGTCCACCTCGACTTCGCCCGTGGTAGACATACATAGCCTATGTCACTCGGGAATAGTGTGGCTTTTCAGCAGTGAAATATATTTTTTAAATCGGTCCATAATTTTCGAAGCCTTTTGATACAAACAAATAATCAAATGTTTCCTCTTAATATTAGATTGATTAGTAAAGGTGAAATATGTAATTGTAGGCAATAGCACAAAAATAATAAAGTTAAAGATCAGCTCAATCAAATGACACAGAATAGTTTATTTTACTATACTACGTAGTAATGATATGGTAACCCAATGATTTCTCACCACACTACATCTCGAACATTTCTTTAAGTCTGTTGTAAATTTAGCCTGTCGGAAATCAAATCTACCTAACAATAAAGATATGAATCACACCGCATCTAAATTATCTTGCATTTTAGAATGCATTTACATTATCTAGCCTTGAAACTGCACTTAGTTGGGAACCGAGGTCTGCACTCGACGGCTCACTTCGACCAACGAGTTCCTGAGAAAACCGCATTATGAACGGGAAACGAGATAACTTTAACTGGTTCCGAGAGAATGTTGAAGGGAAATGAAAACACTGGATAGTAGGGCTGCCTGCCTTTTAACTCCCAAATTTGCCTACTTTAATGCTAGGAGTAATGTTTAGAGAATCAATTTGGTAACATACTACGATTTTTTTAATTTTTGGGATCCTTTTCTTGGTATCAGACAGTGAGACATCACTGTAGATTACTTGACGAAGCCACTTATCAATTATTAGGTAATCAGGGTTCTTCGTACGAAGTACTTAACCAAACTACAAACAAAAAAGTACCTATGACTTTAATTCCCGCAAAAATTGGGGCTTAGATAAAACACCGTGCAATAAGTTTACTAAGTCTCGTTTGGCGTAATGCAATATGCACTGAGCAACCTTGGAGACTTCATTTAGAGCGAGGAGCGAGGTCAAGAGTGTCGAGACTCGACGATCAAAATATCTTTGATTGCAAGATCCTGGGGATTATGTAAAATATGCGTCTCTTGGTATCAAATGAATTTTAAAGACGGAAGGATTCTAAAGACTTTAGATGTTACTATAATAAAATATATCTATCGTGTTCAGATCTAGGCTAGGATTAAAGTAATGACATTGTCATGGTCTCACCAAGATATATGCACATCGAGCCAATAAAATACCAAAGTGAAATAGGATCCGCCACACCCTCCGAAGAGGCTATACCTTATACCTAAACAGGCGATGGACTGGAAACCCCAAGGAAAGCGAAAACGTGGCCGCCCTAAAGGAGTAATCCGTCATTCCATCCTGCTTGAAAAGGACCCGCGGGATGGTTCGACGGAATGAAAGCTGGCGACGCACGGTGCTGGATGAAGCCAAGGTTCACAAGACCTGGAGCGAAATATAACGTGAAGCCTATCGACGTGGAGAGTCACTGTGGATGCCCTCTGGCCTAGATAAGGGACTTGGGACTATGTCAAGTAAGTCAAGCTCGATGAGCCCTTAAAGTTAAAAATAAAGAATGTGATTTCTTCAGCGTCAGCAGTACATACGTGAGTTACTCAGATGAGTGAGTGATATCCATATTATCCATATATCCATACTAATCCATACTAATATTATAAATGCAAAAGTCTGTCTGTCTGTCACCTCTTCACGGCTAAACTGCTGGACCGATTGTGATGAAATTTGGTAGGGATGTAGTTAACGACTTGAGGTCAAACATAGGCTACTTTTGGGCGCGATATAACCGAGTCCCACGCGGGCGGAGCCGCAGGCAACAGCTAGTGGTAAATATACAAAACAAACAGTATACGATACAAACCTATTAACTTACACTTTCATTTAGCTCTGAAACAATAGGGTAGGTACTAAGATGTGACACACTCGCTCTTTAAAGAAATGTCGCAATTTGTCAGGTCGTGCCGGTTTACAATTTACACCGCCGACTTTCCATTTCGATGGCTTTCTGAGTTTCTACAACTTGCTCTCACTAAATGTCTTATTCTGCGTAAAATATGTACCATTTTTCTAAATCGAGTAAAAACAATTTGTGTTTAATTTTTTTACGATTTTAGGGAAGAAAATATGAAGACTTTTGAGTGGATGGTTTCAAGAGGACTACTGCTACGGCTTTGCTTTACAGTTTTTCAATTGAAAATTGGTTACAAAGAACTTCTGAAGAAATTCAGAAGTAGACAAAATAAAATAGATGCAGTTAGTAACACAATATAAACAAACTGTTTTTTCCTTTCATCTCTAAACGACATCGTCTGATATTATGAGTCACACGGACGGAGCGGTGCGGCGTGGCGTGGCGCAAGGAAGCATCCAGTTACAGGTGATTGAGATGCCGATTGTCGAACAGGTCCGTTACTATCATCTCTAAAAACCATGGGAGATCCAGTGAGTAAGCGAGACAGCGAAATACACCATGTAAGGCGATATCTCCCTTACTCACTGGATCTTGCATGGTTTTAAGAGATGGTGGTAACCCCCCAGGTGGCACGATGAGGCATAAGGATCATCATCATAACATGTCTGACTGCTAATTAGGAGGCCCCGGGTTCGATCCTCGGTCAGGTCAAGATGAAAAATGATCTTTTTCTGAATGACCTGGGTCTTGGATGTATTTGTTATATGTATTTGTTATAAAATATAGTTTCATTGAGTTATCAAGTTTCTAACTTACTTTGGGGCTAACTCAATACGTGTAATTTGTCCCAAATATATATATATGCATCTCAAGCCAAATGCACCAAATGGCTTTGAAAGCGTCTAAAATTGTCTATTTTTTGTTCCTAAGGTGCTTTCGTCAGTAATATGACCGGCTACTAGCCTGACAAAAGTTTATTGTTGGCTGTTAAGTGTGGAACCCGCCACCAGAAAGTAAGGTATAAAGTACCTACAACCTTAAAGTAAAGCTTGTTTCCTGTAAAATAATGTAAATATACTTGTGAAAGCGGACTGTATGTAAGGCTGGTAAAATAATAAATCCACGACAGAAACTGCAAACGTGTTGATTTTATTCTTGAATCAAAAAGGAAGAGATTACAAAAGTTGCCAGTGACAAAATATTAATGTTGGGTTGCCAACATATTGCCGGGGCAAATAAAATACAAAATAGAAACATTGTCTATCCAATATTCTATGCGTTAACACAAAATTGCAGAATTACAGAAACAATGCATTTAATAAGTAGTTCTTAATAAATTATGTTTAATACAGTTGGAAATTTAGAAACTACTTTTATTGTATTATCATGAACATATAAAAGAAATGTATTGCCATTGAAACAAGTACATATTCGTTAAAATTTGAATTAAATATTTGAGAAGCAAAACAAATGTATTTTTATTAAAATACTCATATATAGGTACGGTACCTGCAGACATTTGCTTTTTATAGCAATATTAATAAACTTACATAAGCTTAATGTACTAAATGAACTTACATTTGAAATCATTAATAGTAAGTAATCGAACCAATAACAAATTATACCTAGTACTACTAGAGGGTAACAAATAATACTCAAAAGTGCTTATAAAGTCAAATGCTGTGTCTAGTCCTACGACATAATTATACTGTCTTGGAATCGGTGAGAACCACTAGACACAGCTGTTATTATCCTCACTGTCGAGCGGTAAGACACAAACTTTCATTACAGCTCTTCTATGTGTGTGGCCATTTGTAGTTCTAACTTCAACCACACGAACCTTCCCATCATCACCAGGATAGGTATTTATTACTCTGGCTAAGGGCCAGTACATTGGTGACAAATTATCATCTCTAAGTATTACAAGTGCATCTATTCTTATATTTGGTTGAGGAACCTGCCACTTTGCTCGACATTGTAACAAATTTAAATATTGCTTACTCCATATTCGCCAGAAGGAGAGTTTCATCTCATTACATGTTTTCCAAAATTGTGATCTAGATATCATAGTAACATTAGCATCAGGATATGTATTTAGAGCAGTGCCTATCAAAAAATGACCTGGAGTAATGCAGGAATAGTCAGTTACATCATTAGTTATTGGCATCAAAGGCCTACTGTTTAAGATAGCTTCAATATGAATAGCTTTGGTTACGAAGCACACGAACAGACAAACATAACCCTTTGTAATGATTGGCTTTCTAACACGCGCAATTTTCAATGATATTGCCCCAGTATAATCTAAACCGACCTTTTGAAAGGCGCAACAAGCTTTCACCCTATCAGGTGGCAGAGAGCCCATCAATTGCTTGGAAGCAGCAGCTTTCAATTTAAAACAAATGATACACTTATGAATAACTTTTTTAACTTCTCTAAGACCATGTACTATCCAAAATCTTTGTCTTATTGATGACAGAGTCAACTTAGGACCTGCATGAAGGTTTCTTAAATGTTCACTGTGTATTATCAAATTGGTGACACGCGAATCTCGAGGCAAAATGATCGGATGTTTCTGTGAGTATGATATGTTAGCATTATGCAACCGGCCTCCTACACGCAACAAACCATTGTCATCAATAAAGGGACAAAGAGATTTTAAATTTCCTTTTACAATTGTCTTTCCACACTTTAAAGCATGAAGGTGTAGCGAGACACTCGCCACTTATGAGTGGCGAGTGTCTCGCTACACCTCACAAACCTCAACCTATCGTTTGGCAACGGCTGCGCGCGCAATGAAAAACATCGACGGATCGCGGCGTTCTTCATTCGTCGGTTTTCTACCACATGATACGCGTCTCTGGTGTCGATATTCTTATATTGTAAACTGTGTTGTAAAATTGTAATATATCTATCTGTTTATACTATCCTCTTTTGCTATCAAGTTCCTCTCTATACCTTCTCCGCTTTCTACCTACTACTGCTTTGCCTGCTTCCTACTGCTATACTTAACTACACATCGTGTGCGACTGAATGCCGATCTTGTTAGAAGTTGGTTTAGTGGAAACCCACACGCCACCTTCTATAAATATCTTCTTTTAAAAACTTTTGTTGTTCATACATTACAATAATTGATAAAGAATTTTCAAGTTCCTGACTGGTTACATAATTAAGGTTATTCTTAATACCCTTTGACCTTGCATTTTGACAAAAGCGCAAAACATAAGCTAAGACTCTTTGCATTTTGTTTATATCCGAAAATTTATCTAGAAAATCGAGATATAATATTTTTGAAACAATAGTAGTGCAACAAACCATAGCGTTCAAGCATGTGGAAGGGTTCTTGACCTCAGGTAACTCTTGCGGCATAGTAAAATTTAAATTAGGCTTATACTCACTTGAATGAATGAATTGTGGCCCCCTCCACCAGAGGAGGTGGCCAGCTAGCTCGTGCGGCGTCATTCCTCTGCTAAGGCAATCCGCCGGGTTCTCCTGGGAGCTCACATATGACCAGGTATGCATTTGTGTAAGCTGATGTATAGTTTTCACACGGTTTCCTACATATGCTTTTAATGTGTTTATGTCAGTTTTAAGCCAAGCCAAAACAATTTGTGAGTCTGAATAGAGATATACATTTTGAATTTTTATTTTGACCGACAGCGTGTCATGGACTCTGCTGGCCAATTTAGCAAGCAATAGTGCAGCATTAAGTTCTAGTCTTGGAACAGACAAACTCTGAGAAGCAGGATTTATTCGCGACTTCGAGCATAACAAAGACACCTTAACGTTGCTTGCCTTATCGGCAATTCTCAAATACACACAACAGCCATAAGCAGTGGAGCTAGATGCATCAGCAAACCCAATAATTTGAGCAAGTTTGAAATTGTGCAAGCCTATGTACCGTTCTATTAATAATGGTTTCATTGAAATAAGACTATTGTAAAACTCATGCCATGCTCGTGCCAATTCCCTCTTAGGTGGTGAGTCCCAGTCTAATTGAGCTTTCCAGAGACGTTGCATAATAACCTTAGCACTAACTACCAAGGGCCCAGCAAGACCTAATGGATCAAAGAACTTGCTTATGAAACTTAGAATCTCTCGCTTAGAGTGAGGCATAATAAGCATGGGTTTAGGACTTGAAACTATAAATGAGTCTGACTGAGTATTGTAACTCATACCTAATGTCTTCATTGAGTGGTTGTTTGTATGGAGATCGACCTCATCAAAATGCTGTCTATCTTGCGGGATGCCTTGTAATAATTTATTTGAGTTTGACACCCATTTATGTAACTGAAAACTACCGATGCTTAACAGCTTAATTAACTGATCTCGGGCTTCAATTAAATTCTCTATAGAACTCTCAGAGTAAAGTATGTCATCAACATTGTGGAATTATTAATTATGAATGCAGCTAATGGAAAGTCATCTTTGTATTGCTCAGCTAACCATTTCAAACACCTAGTTGCTAAGTATGATGAACTTTTCAACCCATATGTAACAGTGTTTAGTTGAATGCATTGAACACTTTCATTAGTAGTATCTCTCCATAAAATATTTTGCAGAGACCTGTACTTTGGATGTAAGAGTATATTGCGAAACATGTTTTTTATGTCTGTTATAAAGAAGTAGGTATCCACTCTGAATAGTAACAAAACATCTACAAGTTCCTTTTGTACTACAGGCCCATTTAACAATAAATTGTTTAAAGAAGTTTTATTGCTGGTCTTCATTGACCCATCCATAACAACACGACATTTTGTGGTCTTCTTTTGTAAATTAAGTATTGGATGATGTGGTAGAAAGTACACTGGATCAGTTATTAAATTGTATTGACTGATATCAATGACTGTACCATGACCTTGATTTATATATTCATGAATGAAGTCTGAATATAATTTGTAAAGACTAGAATCTTTTGAAAGTCTGTTTTCTAAATTGTGAAATCTCTTTAAAGCTAGATGAAATGAATCTCCTAAGGAGTTATTGAGAGATTCCAGAGGTTGTTTTAAAGGGAGGACAACTTGCAATTTGCATCTTTGTTTGTCCAATTGAATATTTTCTAAGAATATATTTTCGCATAATTCATGCTCAGAATGTGATTCTACAAATGTTTCAGGAACTTTTTCACACTGCCAAAATTGAGAGAGTGTTTGGTTTAAGTCAGAAGTACAAGTCTCACAAAATAAAGAGGTGACGGCTTGTGTATAATGTATATTAAAATTATTTAACTGTATGCTACCTGCAATTACATGACCAAATTTTGTGTTAAGTAATGGAGGTGATGCGGTGATATCAGCATGCTCCACAGGGCCGGACTGGAATGCTGAAGGCTCAGGCGGCAGCAGCACATAACAAGCAGATCTTCTTTGCAGGGCTGGCAGGCTGTGAACTCTTCACTGTAGCCACATTGACTGACTTTGGTGCCGAAGAGACCTTATCCCGCTCCACATTCTCGAGCGCCAAGGCTCTCTTCTTTTCTACGCTGCCGTCGTCATCGGGTGCTTCGGGGTCCATTGCAAGAATCTCCAGTCCTAAGTCTTCGAACTTATTAAAGGATGACTGTATGCGCTCCTCCCGCACTCGAAGTGCCTGGAATGGAATGCGCTGGAAGCGCTTGAGTGGGTCAAAATGTTATGCATCTTCGTTATTGCACCCTTCACAGCTGCACGCTTGCGACGCAGGGCCGCCAAGTCAACTGACTCAGCAGGAACAAAGTCATCTTTCGGCATTTTGTTTGTTTCACAATAACACGCACTACAATAACACCATACTCGATTGCGTTTTGTCCAAGGAGAAAATTATGGTTTTATTTTGTACGCCGAACGTAAATATGCGTTTTAACTTGTATGTAGAATTACACAAAATGGCGGACGCCGCGTCGATCGCAGCACAGACAGCGGCGGCACACGAACCCAGCGGCGACGCCAGCGCAAACAAACCGCGCCAAAATTCGGCAACTTTTCGCTCGAGGGGCGCGCTCGTTTTCAGGAATAGCACACCTAGATTGCTGGAATAATTTATATGAAATTTTTTACCAACACGCCGGTCTTTCTGGTGGGTTGTGATGGCGGCTTACCGGCATAGGCATAGGTCTACGCGATAATATATTATGCTCGTTCACCACTCCTACAAATTCGTGGATTATATCAATGGCGAAAGGACCATGTAAAATAATGTAAATATACTTGTGAAAGCGGACTGTATGTAAGGCTGGTAAAATAATAAATCCACGACAGAAACTGCAAACGTGTTGATTTTATTCTTGAATCAAAAAGGAAGAGATTACAAAAGTTGCCAGTGACAAAATATTAATGTTGGGTTGCCAACATTTCCTTTATCGCCTTTACAACATCTGACAAGAAAAGGAGTAGGTAAGTAGTCTTTCCTTAGTTTTGTTTTTCCAATGTCGTAATAGGTAAGATTTGATAAAGAGCATTTAAGAAAAGTTAAGAAAACAGAGTTTTAAGTCTGTTTTATAGAATTTATATGAACCCGCGTGGGACAACTATATTCATACCAAATTTCATAAAGATCGGTCCACCTGTTGAGCTGTGAAAGTGTAATGACAGACAGACTTAGCAGTTATAAAATTAGTATGGATGTGCAATAGATAATAATTGTAAGAATAGATTATTTTACCACTTATACAACTTATTATGCTTTCTACATCATCTTCTCATTTTTTTTTTATCCAGACATCCTTATTTTTATTGAAATTTATTGAATAGCTCTTTTGTATTATTGTTCAAGTAATTTGAATAAAGATTTTATTATTTTATTATTATCTCAGCATTTTACATAGTGCATTCCAAGCCATACTAATACCAAAGAAAAAATTACACCTAATATACATTGTTAAATTTTTAAAAAGATTTGCATTTTTACTGTTCAAGTCATTGCAGTCAAAAATTGTGTAAAGCAGAAATAAGAATTGTATTTGATCTAGGTACATGCACAAATTTAGTCATTCTAATCAATCACACAAGCGTTACGATAATTTAGTTATCAAACAGTTGAAAACACACAGCGATATAAATAGGTAGCTAGTGGAAAATGGTTGAATAAAATATGCTGATTGAAATCAACCCTATGTGGCAAGGTCGTGGAACAGCGAGACTGGTTGTAGGTCACGGTCTAACACCATGGTCAAATTTCCTAAGGGCAACGGGTTAAAATAACACTTAGATCAATAGTTTTAACAACCTTTATTGAGTGTCTGTGATTAAAAATTTTTTTTGTATTCGTAATCATTATCATCATTTCAGCCGCAGACTGTCCACTGCTGGATATGAGCCTCCAGGAAGGATTTCCAGAACAACCGATTGAAAGCAGCCTGCATCTATTATTCAATTCTAGTATCCAAAATATTTATATTCTACCTAATACCTATTATGTGGATCTCGTGATGGAAAGCAGTTACCATAGCCTCCTGTAACACCAGGATCATTGATATCCTATAGGAATCTATTCACACCCATCTTAAAAACTCTGTGTTAAAAACTGGAATAGACTATCTAGAGAATTAGTCTGAGCCCCATCATATTTTTTAACACATTGCTGGACAGTTTTGAAAACACAATGGAAGTTTAATCGTTATAACATCTATAGACGTAGTGTGTCCAGCAATGTGTTAAAAACCAAATGGTGATGTGGAAACAATTCAATGTAAAAATTAAAATGTAACTTGGTAGTCAACAGAGAAATTGATGAATTCTTTATAAAAAATTGTTTTGACAATATTTTAAAAAGTCTGTATAGCATATCAACCCTGGCTTGCTTTTGTAAGGACACTTATTAGATTATAAAATAAGATTGATGAAAAACATTGATGTTACTCCAAACAGATGGTTTTTGAGCTATTTTCCATTTAGAAATTATACTTAAGGTTTAGATTTTATGCATGATAGGTACTTAGATTAAGGTGCTACCTCTGTGAACACTAGCGCCACCGTCATTTAAAAATTATTACTCACTGAAAACACAAGTTATCAAAAATCCCTCTGCTGTAATTAAGGTTCTGGATCTGAAGTTAATTTTAAACATATTTAATTATTAAATTATAATTCCCTATAGTTACAAATTGCGTTATTGCTTAAAACGGCCACTTTTAGCAGATTTGTAACTATATGGAACTATAATTTTATAATTGAATATGATTAAAATTAACTTCAGATCCAGAACCATAATTACAGCAGAGGGATTTTTGATAACTTGTGTTTTCAGTGAGTAATGATTTTTAAATGACGGTGGCGCTAGTGTTCACCGAGGTATCACCTTAAGCTAAGTACCTATCATGCATAAAATCTAAAATTTTAAAATACAAATACATACAGTCCAGATACTTATCGACTTTGCTCAAACACCATCACTAGTGGATTATAGCGCCTAAATTTAGAAGGTCGTTTTAAGGAAAACTTTGTTGCTTTCATGGAAGTACTTTACAATTTTACCAGACTCAAGAAATTTTATTACTGTTAGTTCGTCCTTAGGTCGACTACTTGTCTGGCTTCAAAAGTATGAAGATATAAGAGGAATTAGCTACTCACGCCGGTTCATCTTGAGCACCATGGCTCTGTAAAGCCTGGAGAACGGGGACATCGGATTGTGGTTGTGGAAAAACCGGTTCATATGATCTGCGAACGCCATTATCACCCCTGAAGCTTCACTGCACCACTCTAAACTAGTTCACGATTCACCACTCTGTTTACACTATTAAAACTCTAAATTTGACACACATTATCACCTCGAACAGTGAATATTTTCAGAATATCAAACACAATGCTTTTCCACATTGTCAATTTTTTTTTGTATGTACACTGCGCCACCAATTTGTTCCGAATATCGCAGTGACATTTTACAAATAGTTAGATGTTTCTTTTCAAAATTTTCTACTCTAGGCGTTTTTACATGTTGACATCACAAACAACCGCTATGCGAGCCAGCACGATCGATTGTCGCTCCGCCCACACCTGTCAAGTGATGAGAAATAAAAATGTTTTATTTCGTATCGATACTATCGAAAGATCTACTTATCTATTCCAATCCGATATAACAGCTGAAACTGAATTTAGCTGAAGATATAAAAAAATGTAATGACAGATACAGCTACTTACATTACTACAATACGTCACACGAACACAACACAATAGGGTGCGCAATGCAGTGCATAAGCAGTGATATAAAATTAATATTTAATTATATGTAGGTACCTATTTTGTGACATTTTCCCATTTCTATTTTATTTTGGCACATTACCTACCAAGTCTTTATTTACATTTCTTTATTTGCTGACTGCTGTCGATTTACTGTCATAGTATTATTTCTTTTAAAATTAGTGATGATGAGCTTTTTGAAAAAAACTATGTACATTTTAATTTTATTAAGGTTGTATTGATCGATTCTGGACAACGTACAAAATAGGATAATCGTTTTGTCGATAGCGTTTTATTTAAATCGTTCTCGTCACTAAACAATGGCTTCACTGCCTCCACTCCACCTAGCAGCGAAAACTAGAACTCCTTGACATTGACGTTTTCGCCTCTCGAGGTTGCCATTGCCAGACAGGGTTGCCAATGTTGCCATCATATTTAGCTACTCTTGATTTATTTTTCGTAGGGTATATTCCGGTTTAATATATATATTCGGTGGTAGTATAGAGGATACAATTTACGTTGGGAGTCAAGCGTACACGGCCGTACGTATATACAGCATTGTGTATGTGTGCACGCCATGAGAAAATACTGTATGTAGGTACTTAAGTATTTTAAATAAGTATAAGGTACGCTGTACTGTAGAGTAGCTCAGATAGCCGAGCTAGGTAGATACATCATTACATATAAGTACCTACATATATGTACTTTGTGTATGCACGCCATGGGAAAATACACATGTTGTCGTTTTAATATTATCATTTCAATCAATGCCGATGTTTGTGGTCGTGTCGTGATGTTGTGAAGCATCCGTAGTAGGTACTATGAAAGGTTAAAATTAGTAAGATACTAATCGCGACCCACAAAACATCAATGAATGCTTCAGCAATACCGAGACTGCGATGCATTAAAATTTACAAAAATAAAGTATGATAAAAAAATTATATTTTCTGTTATATCTAATAAATACCCACAGTCGTCGGTCTAATGCTGGGTAAGTAAGTATGAAATAAACTATTCGTATAATGCCAGAAAAAATAATAATAAGCGAGTGTACGAACGTGTACAGTACACACACGAACGATTGTATGAGGTCAGTGCATCGTGAACTGGTTCCTTCAGCGCCAGGGTTCACTTTCTCTCCACCATTTCCTTCGGTCTTTGGAATCCCCTGGTTGTAAGATCAAAAATTTCATTCCATTTTAACTGCCTCCGTAGTCCATTGGTTAAGCCATTTGCCTGTAGACTCGGGAGTCGTGGCTTCGATTCCCACGGAAACCATACTTTGTTTAAGTAGGTAGTTGTTTCCAGTTTGGTTAGGCTAGTCTATTTATAGGTACAATAGATATAAAGTTGAACAAATAGTCTCTCTACATTACATTAATTTGTATGACTCTACCATTGAAAATTAGTCGACTCATTTCATTGATAAGCATCGTATCGACCGAATTGATTCGCGATATGACCTTGGCTAACTTCGATTTACATTTTACACTATTCTACGGAACATCGGAAACAATAGGCCCACTTAAAATTTGTTTTCAAGTGTAGGGTGAAAATTTTAAGAGTATGTGGGGGAAATGCTCAGATCACATCAAACAAGGGGGAAATGAAAACTGTCCTATTAGAATATCTCCACTTAAATCACCTCTTTTAATGGAATTCTTTAGACCCTTATTATTTTGTATAAATTAGATTGTCATTTTTTTCTATTAAAAAATTTTATTCAATAAGATGATGTGTTAAGCAATATTTTAGAATGTTAGAATACTATTTAGTAAATATCAAGGAGTTTTTGGAGGGAAAGTAAACTGTCGCTATGTCCGCGCTGTATTTAATTCCCAAAACTTAGGTTTTTTCGAGTATTTATGCTTAATATTGGTGGATTATTATTCGCAAAGTGTCCGGGAACAAGCGTGAGTGTTGGGAAGTGGTACAGTGTCGATTACGTGACTTTTACCTTTGTCACCAAAATCTCCAAATTATAGCTGTTAGCTATCCGACCGAATTACCCATTCGTGTCTAAGCTTTGGCACTAATCACGGTATAGATAGGAGCACCAACCCCGCTCCTATCACTGGGATCCAGCCTGAAGCGTACCAATCCCTCGTCCGTGCCTACCTATGTTAATCTACAGTTACATTTGAACACATATTAAAATTATCAACAGCAATATCATATCAATATCAAGTACTAATAAAGGCCATGTTAAATCACTAGAGCACAATACACGTCTGCACCGCTCGGCGAACCCAAGGAGAAGAGAGCGTTACACTCATACTCACCCCGACACTACTACTGCCAAGAGGGGTTTACCTGTAGTGGGGCGATACCTGTCACGTGATGTTACCGGGCGCTAACATAGCTAAGTGAAATTTTTCCACCGCTTCACTTAGCCATCTGACTCTGACTCATGACTTGACTAGACTACTGACTTGACTTTTTGACTTGACTTGAATAAAGTAGGACTGAAGAAGATTAATAAAATGAAGAGAGGCCTTAAAGGACTAGTTTCCATGGCCGTAAAAAGTATTTGAAAAAAAAAGTAAATATCAATAAAGAATCAAGACATCCTAAATATTCATTATTTAAGTATTGAATTGAAGTTTTGGAATAGTATTACAATTTAAAAATACAACACAAAAATACTTCTAAAGCTTCTTATATCTAAGTAAGTTTATCTTTATTTCCCACATTTTAGGGAAAACACAACAAAACTTCATGGGACGAGTGGGTATTTTCCAAAAATAAAAAATAAGTTGTACAATATTTCAACTTCAATGCAGGCTGCCGAAGAGCTGCAGCAATGGCTTGTGCGCATGTGTTAGATAGATGGGATTTAATAATTTGCTTTACTACAATGGACTTGAGCCAACAGGATTTCGTTTGTTTATTGTAGCAGTTTATCGTGGAATACTGGTCAATCAGAGCACAGATTAAATAAAGCTATATCAGAGTTACCATACACGTTGCCTAGATTGAATAAAGTAAATCCTATAATGGTAGTCACTCCATAGATCAAAACAAAAAAAAATGCCAAGACCGAGACCTTGCCGAGACCGCGCCGCGCGCGATTTACAAATTCAAATGAAAATTTTGTAAATTCAGTACCTACCTACTTAGCTTTTTTTTTTTCAAGATTCAAAATTTATTTGTAAATGTTAGTCATCATTAGTATACACGAAGTGCGGATGATATGTTAATTAACAGTTCTTCACGCTTTGCCTAAATAAACGTAGGTACATACTTATACTTACAAATAATTTCCTTATAAGCTACGTAGTGATGAGTGATACCGTATAGAATTTTGGGCAAAAGGTAATTTTATCTAAGAGTTGTTACATAGGCTAAGTTACTAACAGAACTATAAGTATGGTTAGGCTTATTGTAGCCTGAAATAAACGTTATTTATTTATTTACTAGCGACCCGCCCCGGCTTCGCATTGACATAAAAACCTTCCGCTTGAATCACTATCTATTTAAAAAACCGCATTAAAAATCCGTTGCGTAGTTTTAAAGATTTAAGCATACATAGAGATATAGGGACAGAGAAAGCGACTTCGTTCTATACTATGTAGTGTTTAGTACTACCGTTTATAACAGCGTAAAAACAGCAGTACTGTTTTCTTTTTCTCAAAAATAAAGCCGTTTAACAAACGGCTGTATACCTGAACATCAATACTAAGTTAAACTCCGGAATCGGGTTAGTGTCCGGGCCGGGAGTCCGGTCGTCATGACTGCAATTAGTTTATCCGGCATCGTTATTGGGAACCGGATGAACTGCGCCCGGAGAACTCTGCACTTGTTTGGAAAACATAGTACCTACCTGTTTGTATATATATATACTTATAACTAATAATCATAAACATCTTATTAATTCATTAAAAAGTACATATAGTTAATGAGAAAGGAAGAAGTTATGTATGGTCGTGACACTCGCAATGAATCTTTTATTCGTAGTGGGTTATTTACAAGAATATAGTTCAAGTTTCGTAGTAAGTATGCAAATAATAGTGAAAAAGTATTACATTTGATACTATGTGTATCAAATGTAATATTTTTTCCTTAAAATTTCATTTCATATGATATTGATGTCAAAATAATCAAGTTATATTAAAAGGTGAGGATTAAGTATAAAATAAGCACAAAATTCCATGCTTATTTAAACTTAATTTTAATTTGTTAATTATAAACTCTTTAAAACTATAAAAACATTTAGACATAAAAAAATTGAATAATGGACTGGAAGAGATTGCTTAGCAATAAGTCCGCCTTTGCTCCATATGTTTGTAAAGGTTTTTACTGTAGTTTATAATATATTCTGTATGTGGGCAATAAAGATATTTTGTATTGTATTGTATTTGTATTGAATAAATTATAACTTATCTTTCAAATACAATTGTTTACAATGAATTCCAATAGCCTTAATAACGGCACGAACAACGGTCTGTTTATTCTTTTTGTGTGGCTGTGGACGGATGCAAATTCAGCACGCGCCGGCCATGGCGCTCTGCTCAAAGGGACTTGCCGGATTTGTTTTTATTAGGGTTCCGTACTCAATATTTATTAATATTGTACAAATGTAGCCATAGAAATATAAAACCGCGGCCGTTAGCCTTTCTGTCAAAGAGCCTATCTCATGAACTTACAATTTAATATACAATACTAATCTTGATAATTTTTTTTACAAATTGTGTACCTTTTAATATCAATGTGTTTATTTATATAATTTTTGGTTTTTGATAATAATAACAAAGATTGTTCCAGTATTAAATATGTATTTATATTATCATTTTATCAATAAATTAAGAAAAAATGTTTGAAATAAGTAGGTAAGTATATAAAAATGTTTTTGTTTATACAAAACTGGCATTAATTGTATACAGCGCCGGCCATAGACTTTGATCGGGGTATAGCGAGATTGTCTTTCAGAGCCTTTCAAAGTGAAAGCGTTAATTTAACTTTGGTATTATGTTCTCAATAATTCCCATAAATAGTCAACTTTCAAAAAGCTCAAACAATTTTTTTTTGCGCTGAATATTATTTTTCGCATTTTGCTTTTTGGCAAACTTTTCCCCCTAAAGCCAAGAGCGACCGCTACTCTAGCTCTACCGTAGGGCTGATCAAATTAAAACTCATTTTCAGGATTTTAAGAAGCTAGTTATTATCGTAGGGAACCCTTGTGTGAAACACTGTCTCGTGCTAAACCAGTTTTATTTTGTTTTTATTGAATTATCTGATGAATCGGGTCATTTGTCTGTGCAACGCCGAGCAAACACGTTTATTTGCAGATTAAAAATATATGTATTTTTTTTAAACCAAATTTGATAGTTGATTAGGCATATTAGTGTCTTATAGTTGCGCACGGCATTTATAATTCCTAACGAAACTAAAGTTTCGAAATAAAAAATATGAGTTCAACGAGGGAATGTTAGTATTTACTCCCAAGCGTAGAATATAATAGACATTTATTAAGACATTCATCACCCATACAAATCTTAGTAATAGGAGTAAGTATAGTCAAGTCAATATTTCACTTACCTCTTCGGATATCCATACTAATATTATGAATGTGAGTCTGTGTCTATCTGTCTATATTACGCTTTCACGATCACGACTAAACCGCTGAAGAGATTTTGATGAATTTGGTATGGATGTAGAAAATAGAAATATTATATAGATATAGAAATTTTACCAGGGATGAAACATAGGCTACTTTTGGGTGCGGTATAACAAAGTTCCACGCAAGCCCACGGGCAACAGCTAGTAGTAGTACAAAGCATAATAATTCCTCTACAAATTTTTCGTAGCGATGCTACGACCGCTACAAGTCTTATCTACGAAACTAATTAATTCGTAGCAGGTGCTACGAGATACGACGTATCTTCTTGTTTACTAATCATCAAGAAACTCAAACTTTTAATTAACTTAATAAAAATTTAATTAAGTAATTAATGCTTAATATGGAATTTCATTTGACTAATCAATTGTTTCAAAAACCTAAATAAACAATAGAAAGATACATGAAAGTACAGAATCTTGTTGAAAATTTAATTTAGTTAACAAATTTTGTGCTCGTAACTATAACATTTAGTTAAAATACATTTTACCTAAATGTTATGTAGTCATAGGTACTGGACCAATTTACATATATTCCAGCGGGACTCGGGTCCTCTTGAAAATTAGTTATAATATTAATACGCAAATTGAAACATACACCCAAAGAGAGCTAGAGCTCATAATCAACTGGCATAATCAAATTTTGTATATCTTTTACTACTTACACATAACGGATGTAAATAATGAGGGGATTTGGGGTGCGTTTCAATGATGCTTTCTTATCTTAACGCTTTCTTTCACAGCTGGTGGCAACTCCATAGTATCTATTTCCAAGAGAGTATAGGTCAAGCAGGCAGCCGATCAAAAAACAAACGATGAATCTTACACTCGTAATTGTAAATAATCAGAAAAGCGGCTAAGAAATAAGATTAAGAAAACGTTGATATTAGGTTTATAGTGGTGTATTCGCCCACGTGTCTTAACAGTTGTCTCGTCAACCCCGACAGGTCAGTCAAGAGCGATCGATCGCGGGGCTTCGCAAGGCCAAGACAATCCTGTCCTCATCTCATTATATCATGTATATCGAAGCTGATATGTCATTTACAATAAGTAAATAATTGCAAAAAAAAAGGTCTGATAGGACTGATAGAGATAGATAATGCTTCTAGTATTCAGCCCGCCTATTGTATTATACAATTTATATCTTTGTAATTAAGTTTAAAAAGATAAATAAACTAATACATAATTTTTATTTAAAAACTAGCTTCAGACAGCGGCTTCGCCCACGTGGATGTTCGCTCGATCCATCTACATAACTATAAGAGCTATGCTCTTGTCGGTGGAGTCTCTTCCAGGTGCTTCTATCTTTCACTATCCTTATCAAACAACACGACTGATGTCAGTTATCATGACCTATGTCCTTACTTATAATTTGAAGTACCCTCATGCTAAATTTCATTTTATTAAGTCGCTCGCACGGACAAAAAGCTCACTTTCACATTTAAGTATAATATAGAATAGAATAGAATAGAATAGCAAAAACTCTTTATTGCACCAAACAAATGTATACATAATTTTGTTAAAAACTAGTAAGGTACAAAGGCGGACTTATCGCAAATGCAATCTCTTCCAGTCAACCTTAGGGTGGATGGAGAACAAAACCAAGAATAATCAAAAGGCGAAGGCGCAGTATATATACGTAAATAAATAAACATACAAATATATAATATAATAAAATAATATAAATTTCACAAAACTGTAAATAAATATATTTGTTCTGTGATAAGTTTGGATTTACATTTAAAATGATAATAACTTAACTTTAACAAATGGAAATCCTTACTCCTAAGGGAGACAGGCAAAAATAATTAAATCTATAATTCAGCCATTTGGAAGCCCTATGTTCATGTACATTGTCGTTGTTATAAATTCCACGATTAATTTTCTAAACCACATTTCTATCAGCGAAATAACTGTATATTATTCATGATCAAAACCACTAATTAGGTAAGTATAGGTATATTGTGGTGTTCTATATCACTAATACTACATAGTATAGGTAAAACAAAGTCACTTTCTCTGTCCTTATATTTCTATGTATACTTAAATATTTAAAACTTCGCAATGAATTTTGATGCGGTTTTTTTAATAGATAGTGATTTTTTGAACTTTTGCAGTTATAATATTAGTATTGATACAGTTCTTAACGTAATGTGCGAATTAACTGTGATCAATGTCATTTGTTATTTATTGATTGTTTATTATTAGCGACCCGCCCCGGCTTCGCATGGGCATAAAAACCTCTTGAATCACTCTATCTATTAAAAAAACCGCATCAAAATCCGTTGCGTAGTTTTAAAGATTTAAGCATACAAAGGGACATAGAGACAGAGAAAGCGACTTTGTTTTATACTATGTAGTGATATAATATAGGCTACGGTGACCGCTCTCTGTCAAACTGTATAAAAACATAGTTAAGATGGTTCCTTAAAAAAACGTTGTATATGTTATTCTCGTGGGAAAGTCGGAATCAGGTGTTATCTAATCGCAAATGACAGCACTCGAGGAGGTAGAGATGACAGCGCGTAATGTAAGAGATATTTGTAATACTCGAAGCTGTTATTTATCCATTATACTGTGCGATTACTGTTAATATCTGTAGAGACATGCCCCCTTACTACCATCTCAAAAAACCATGCAAGATCCAGTAAGTAAGCGAGACAGCGCAATACATGATGTAAGGCGATATAGCTCCCTTACACTGGATCTTGCAGGGTTTTAAGAGACGGATAACACCCATGAATGCAATGAGCATTGCGTATGGCCACAGATTATAGAATTCTATGGCATTCATCAGCGTGGATCAAGTTTCTATGTCCAAGTCTTCAACCAGCTTGGGTAGGCAGGTTTTAATTAATACCTACATTTTCCCTATTCTACCGGATATACAGCGAAAACCGATAAACTAAATATTGCAGCTGCTAGAAACAATATTATTGCTTTATACATACAGGTTTAGTTAGTTTGATCAACCAAAACGTTGATTCGTTCGTAAAAAAGTCGTTGTTCCGTTTCAAGTTCTTCCTCTTAGTTGGTCGGATAGGAATTTGCTTACCACTTGGAATAGAATCTTACGCTTATATATTGATGATGGTAGCTAGGCTTTACCGTGCAGATGTCACACCAATTAAAGACAAGACAAAAATTTTTTTGCACCAGCAAAAATGAGGAAATTACAAACATATAAATAATACAATAGGCGGCCTTATTCGTCATGCAACCAAACAACCTAATTATTGAGTGATTCTTACAGCAACCATTGAATGATGCAGTTGAGACCATACCCAATTTGCAGTTTCGTTTGTACCACTAATGGTGCAAATGAAATTAATTAGTGTCATCTGCACCATTTATGGTGAATTATTTATTTAGATAACTTACAAAGCCGCTTGAACCTCCGAATAGCTCCTACAATCCTCAGCATACCACCAGTCCCCGGGACCACACCACAGTCAAATAAAATTCAATAACATGTACAATATAAAACAATAAACACGTCGCGATATACATGTACATGAGAATTTGTACCAACATCGTGTTCTGAGGAGAGCTGATCCGCAACTGGGGACGGTAGCGAAGCCCTACGCCTGTTAGCAGGCTGTCGCACACAATGTTTCTTCTTTAAAGTCTTACGTGATAGATATTACTTATGGCTTTCTTTTTAAGTAGTAAATATTCAGAGCATTTAGAATTTGCAAAGTGAAAATGACAATTTCATCTGGTCAAAGATCTTTTCAATCTTCGATTTGTTTCTTTCGAAAGCCAATTCTATAATTTACGACATTGTTGCAAATACATGCATAGAATTATACTAAATCGCACGCAGTCTCTACGCAGGCATTTTTTTAAAATCAATGCTTAGATGTCAAATATCAATCCATGGAAATCTTTAAGCCTAATGGCCCTAGGCTCTGTCTACCCCGCATGGGATAAAGACGTGATTATATGTATGTATGTATGTATGGAAATCTTTAAAACACTATAATTTAAATACACTTGTACCTAATCATCAAAATTATGGATTCAGTTATATAGATACTTAAAAAGGGAGACAACGGCGACCCTCGCGCGGGCAGCTTTCTCACACGCTGGATAGCCATCGCTATCCAGCGAGGGAGTGCTGCTTGCGTGATGGAAACTCTGTCCAGAGATTTTAATTTATCCTCAGTTTATAAGTTTTTTTTGGATCTTTTTTAAATATAATTAGTGATTAAATATTATTGCGATGTTTTCAACCAACTTTCAAAAAAGGAGATTCTATCGGCTAAATATTTTTTTTTATGTTTGTTATATCCCTTATCTTACTAATATAATATCTCCGTCATTTTTGGACCGATATTTAATATACAAAATTATGTCGAAATTCTCTAGTTTATTATTAATGGGATCTCTTTATTTTGTATGTGCCCTGAATCCAGGTTAACATCCCGAGAGGACTGCCAAAACCACTTGTCGCGGTATTTTATGATGGAATATATACAATAACGGAGACAGCAGTGTGCTTACAGCTTATTATGATAGATAAACGCTAGACTTTATCGTGGTGAATATTATATATTTCACAAGCTTCAGGTGATAATATCAGTTATAAGAATATAAACAAACCGTAACTAGGTACATTTAAATATGACAGTAGAGTAATAGATTACATGGCCAGCATATAATAATACAACCTCCAATATTTTAATCAAAAGCCTGAAAATCCATATCCATACTTCCATACTTCCATACTAATATTATAAATGCAAAAGTATGTCTGTCTGTCTGTCACCTCTTCACGGCTAAACTGCTGGACCGATTGTGATGAATCTTGGTATGGATATATGTTTGCACTAGAAGTCAAACATAGCCTACTTTTGGGCGCGAGGCGCACGCGGGCGGAGCCGCGGACAACAGCTAGTTTTATATAAAGGGATCATGATCATGTCCCTACAATAAAAGATGGAAAAAAGTAATCGAACAAAATGGCACCTACATACCTTAGTTAACTGTAAATAAAGTGTAAAAAATGTTTTGAATTTTCTTAATTCAGCCCTGAATTTAGCTTATACAAGTATATAATAAAACCAGTCAACTTAGAATGATGAGCTCTAAAAATAATATGGAACAAAGTCCAGTCGTTTCACTAGTATATATCACGGTAAGACGTTATATCAAATAACATAATAACCCGCTGAATATAAAACACTAGTTAGAAAGATCAGAAGCAAATCATTTGTATAAATCATATACATCATACAATGAAGATCATACCTAAACTAAATGCCAATTAAAAACGTTGTACAACAAAACTGTTTTTGTTTAGTAAGTTCATCTTGTCCGAGTCAAAAGGGCTATAGACGGCGCTCTACGGCACTATATCACTATAAAGAAAATTTGCCCAATAACTACTTGACCACCAGTATTGCCTAATAAGTGGCAAGTGAGTTTAATAAAGCAAAGAAAAGGCAACTCACCAAGACATCTGAACCTTTGAACCACGGGCGTCACTGTCCTAAACATGACATATCACACCACAACAGAAAAATAATAGTCAATAACATGAGCCACATAGAACAATAGACACGTTGCTATGTACATAAAGATGAGGATTTGGACCAACATGGTGCTTCGAGACAGGTTGGGGCGCGACTGTGGCCGGCAGCGAAGCCCTGCAGTGTTAAACCGACGGTTTCACACTGATTAGCTTACGTAAACCAATGAAATAATTAGTCGCGAAAATGGACTTACAGAGGTCGGGTGGTTAAGCGTAAGCTGAATAAACCTCTTACAAATGCTGAGGAGGGAAATTTCCACATTATAATCATAAGAGCTTGGAGCTCGGTAGCCTAGCAGGGCGGGTCAAGAGTGGTCGGTATTCGGTTGGTCGCTACTAGTGGCATCTTGACCTCCTCCGTGCTTTGGATTCCCTAAATGATGAATATTTGGGTTATGGAGATAAAGTTTGAATGTTCAACTAGTTTCACTATTTACTATTATAATCATGATATTTAATTGATTATTTGTGGTAGAGGGTGACTCACCACTCAGTGACGATTGATGGCGAGTGCCGTCGAGTTGGATTGGTCGCCAAAAGTAGCATTTCTCTTGAGCTCCTCCGTGTTTTGGTAGGCCGTTGGTCCCATCTGTTATCGCTAAATGGTAGTCGTTAGGCAGCATTAATCTATTCGTATTTCGTTATAATTATTTGGAAAAGTTGTTCAGTATTATTGGTCTAAATCTGCCCTTTAAATATTTGCAGATGATTTGTGCCTCATAAAAGAGAAATTGCAATTTTCAAGAGTTGAGTTTATTAAAATATATATATTTAAAAGTTACATTATTTCAGATAGACCTTAAGTGGTCTGTGGTCATATAGCAGCACTATGGTAACTGTCTTTCAGCCAGACGGATAGGAACAGAGTAGAAAAAAGGCTAGGGTCAATCGACGAAAAAACATGTAAGTTAGCGATATAAATCACATTTTTGTCACCACGTAGGTATATTCGGTTAATTAATTACCATGTAATGAATGTGTAATGTTACATCCATATTCATGTGCGACCCGCCCACTGCCCCCTCGCTTTTGTCTTCATTGAATGGTAGTCGCGTTTCAATAATGAGATGAATGTATGTTGTACCCAAACATACATCCATACTTTACCCACCTACTTACTTAATAATATAAATGCGAAAGTCTGTCTGTCTGTCTAACGCTTTTAGTCTTTGTTGGTCCAATTTTGTTATAAGGTTACTTACAGTACATTAAACTTGCACATTTCAATTCCGTCTTATTTTTTTTTTGTATTCCGCATTAAAATCTGTAGTGTGCTTTTTTGTTGTACTGTAATTCTATTTTTGTACAAATTGTAAATGGTTGAGAATAAATCATTTAACTATCTATCTATCATTCATTAGAGATTTTTTAACGCTAGCTATCAAAATGTAATATCCAATCTAATGGACAAAAGTCAGTATGAACTATTATAGATACCGCAACACAATATAAAGATAAACCTATCACAGACTATAAAATCTAAGCCAGCTTCTTTACAAAGTCACGATCATAAAAATGCCTATCGTAAACATTGTATTCCAGCAAACTATATGATCCACATATTTTATATATAATATTTCTCGGCGTGTGGTTTTGGGCTAAAGAATAGACCACTCCCTTTTATTATAGTGTATCGTAACATGCGACGAAGAGAAGAATTTCATATTTTACGTGGTAACGGATTCCACAATTAGTATCTAGTATAATAATTATTCCCAAGGGGGGATGATTTCAGGAAGTGTGAAAATAATTGTTTTTAATTGGTTGACAATTCGTATACTTTCATAAGTAGCAGGTAAGGTATATTATCTCGGAAATGAAGCTAAGTATGCATGTATGTAAGAAACTTTGTATTTAGATAAAAAATCACTTTTTAATTTTTTTAATAAGAGAATTAATTAGGTTTTTTTTTCGTTCAAAAAAGAACTCGACTTTCGTAAACAAATTAATATACTTAGAAATGAATGGAACTTATCTAAAAAATAAATATAAATGTGCATCCCTAAGGCAGTTCAAGAGATATCTGTGCCTCAAGTGAGTAACTCTCCAAATTACCCAAGTTAATTACACACATTTAACCATCTCAGCTAAACTAAAAGGTTAATTAAAGAGCGCGGCGCCCCAGTTGGAGTCAGCTTGCACCGAACTTCTAAACTAAACAGTCTATAGGGAGAAACATATTTTAGGGCATGTGTCTTCATCAAAAACTTGTTGTAAAGTTATTTACTCTGATAATAAAAAATTCCTTGCTTCGGAAGCCACGTTAAGTCGTTGGTCCCGTTTGCCATCTGGTAGTCATTAAAGGAAGCATATCAGAGAACGCGAGGTGGTTCCGAAGAACTCTGTCAGCAGGGTGTGCATGGTCAATTAAACCTGTCACCTGCATGAATATCATATTTTTAAAGTCTTGTTCCTGATAAGTGAGGTCCTCACCACCATAATCCAAATCCCATCATATTCTTGATAGTTTTAATTAAATCAGCAGCAATGTTGCTGCAAAATTTCAAACATCAGGCATGGAAACCGATGTTATGATAACCCAAATATAACGGTCCAAACCTGGTAAATAAAATAGCCATCGATTTTAGGGACCTAAATACCTGGTTACGTTCTCAACGTTATTTTACCGTTTGAGCGTTTCAAAAAAAAATCTTGTCGCTGTAAAAATATATAGACGGAAAAAAGAGCCGGTTTTTTATTAAAACCAGGTTTTCCGATCCCTGATAAACATTAATCCCTCAGCTGCCAGGGAAATCATACACTCATAACGTTACGCTGTCACTGTCGAGGTATAAACAATCTAAGACTTACTGAGCCTGGTATGTCCATCGACGACAGTCACTCCTGGTACCGCAAGAGTCTCCGGTTCAAGCTGCTGCAGGGGCAGTTCCACAGCCCCCTCGGAGCCAGCTGGCCACGCCATCGACACACATCACTGCACATCCATTGTCACCACGAACACTAACACAATGGAGTTCACGAGGAAATATTACTATTTTCTATCCGTATTTGCTTAAAATTTGGACACACAAGCAAAATACTTTACACTAATTTTTGATTGTGTCAGATACAGATTTTATCGATTCACGCTTTCAAATGATAAACGTATTTAAAGTCAGATATAGCAACGATATTGAACTTGCTTGACGTATTCAAAATACGAATTTTTAAATAGTAAAAGTATGCAGTTAAATCGATTAATTCACACTTCATTGATTGTATAATTTTAAAATGTTCCACTGCCACTTTTTTTCAAAACAGTCAAATATACTTTCAATCGCTATATTAATGATATTGTCTGCTTTAGATGTGAACACTTTCGGATACGTTTGTCTAATTTAATTTCAATAAAATATAACAATATCAACAGTGTATAATAATAGTTGCTTTGGAATTGTAGAGAGAAATCAGGTTTCGTTAGTCAATTATATAGGTTTATGATTCTAAACTCATTTAGAAAAACTGGTATTTTATTGAAGATGTACGACGAATAACAGTTTTGGTTGGTTGCTTCTGATAGACTAGGATAATTAGGATTTTATGAGTTTAATCATTAGATATTGTTTATTTCTTTGCCTTCAACTCAGCTCCCAAGTCTTAATGTAAAAGCCAATTTATTTTCAAAAATGTTTTTTATACGACCATTAAAGTACTATTATTAAAAAGATATAATAACCATAACAAATTTTAATCAAAGCCATTTCCCATTACAAGAACATTACAATAATTAACCTTCTAAAATTCAACTTTCTGGTCCCGAAGGACAATAAACAGAGATGTCACTTCGTTAGTAATTGTTATTATTTATAATGAAGTACAAATTAACATGTATAAGTAATTCTCATAAAAGCCATCTGTACAGTAGACCACGCATTTGAGTCACATCAGCAATTTTCGTAGAGTAGAGCGCCTACCGCCGCCGACTTAAACCGACACCAGTGAGTGCAGTGTCAATTGACCATATAATTATATAAATGAAAGCACAAAAAAAAGTTAATTTCATTTATAATATGTCACCAAGTTCACCGCACTTCACCGTCTTTGTCAAAATTATTTTTTGTCGCGTCTCGTCGCCATCGCCGACATATTTTACTGAAGATGTTCCCACACTAACTTGGAAACACTGAGATAAGATAGTATTTAAGCAATGATAAGAACTAATGCCGTCGACCGTTTAAAAGCCCTATGCCCATAGAATATAGATAGATAAAATAATATTGCGTTATGTTGAAGGTTTTAAACTAAATTTGATTATTTATATTCGTCCAAGTCGAAGTAGTACAGTTATTTAAATAGAGTAATTAAGACCTGAAAAGTAACAGAATAACAGACATAAAGTTAAACAGTAAGTATCTTTTCTTGCAAAAAAATAATATTTTTTCTTTGATAGTCAGGCATACGGCCCTTGAAACGCGCGGTAACATAGCCCTTTTTACGCTTATAATTCCTTGAGAATATCACTAGCGCGCTACTAATTAGAGCCCAAGGATGTGTTACCACATTATCCATTTATTTCACTGTCAACAATGCAAGCACTGCTTGGGGATGAAATAGGGAAGGGTGAGGTTCTCAAGCAGATGAACTTGGTGCAAAAATCTGTAGGAGGTAAATATTAAAGAAAGCGAAATTGTTTTTTTTGTTTTATTTTTTTATCAAGTTTGAGTTTTATACTTTGCACTCATTGATTATTTAGAAGTTTGTACTATGATATGCACTAAAACGGCCGCTTTGCAAGTCGTAGTACGTGTTTATAATGAGCCACAATGCTGATTTTCGTATAAAAATGGTTTGCCCAAACTTCTACATCACGCATCGGCCAGCGGCTCATTCCATTTGCCCTCAAATCAGTTATCAAATCAGAGCCCACACCGCAGCGAGGAGTGCCCGGGTGTGGCAGGCGTGTGGTGTAATCACATCGTGGACTATATCTGTGGCTGTGACGTCACGCGCGTAGACACACGCCTTCGTCCTAGGGTGAGCATGATGTCAATAGTTAGGTGGACAAACTCGATTTTTTATTGCAACTCATGCTGCTCTGCAAGCGAAGGCCGAAACGCCTTTCTTGAAGTAGATTGGTAAAATTGAGCACGGAAGTCGGTCATATCGTGTGGATTGTAGGACCAATCGACCATGCACACTTATGTTAAAGTATAGTCTATAAGACGCCTGCAACACAAGGAGTGTGGCGAGGGCGTGGCCGACTTTCAAAATGCTTCGAAAGTTAACAATTCAAGATTTTTTTGGAGAAATTACATTAATACTCTGATGTTTAATGTATATTATACGAATTAATATAAACATTTAATATCCGTTTTTTGAAGAGATGATTTTTAATCCTAATCAATTAGGTTATCAAATAAGTATCCTACAAATTCACTAATGACCACACATTTTAATTTATAGTTACCAGCATTCTATAATTTGTGATTAAACACAGCTTGATAGCTATTTCATTAAATTATAGAGCTTTTCTTAAATGTATCCTTCTAAGCATGTCCCAAGTTGGATATTTATAGCTTTCGCAGTGTGAAACTTGCACTTAATAGCGATCGCATACAGCCTGCGCTTGATAAAAGCTTAAATAATGGTAGCTTGGGCGTATCCATTTATCAATTCAATTTATGGAAGTTAATGGAATTTTAGAGTGTTTTGAATATTTGATTGAAAAAGTTATTTTTTTCGGACTTTTAATGACTGTTTTAAATAATTTGCAATGGTAGTTTGTTCGGATAAAATTTTACAAGTTAAATTTAACCTACTTCCGTTTGTCATATACAGTTAAAATTTTACACATATATTGAGTGTCGATGAAAATGCATTATTATGAAAAGCATAACCTCATGGTGCACCCAGAATCGGCTCCCAACGAGGAAACTCCTCAACTGTGAATACCAAAAAGAATGATGGCGGAATTTTTACGAATAAAAAAAAAAATACGGATGAGTTGATTTTTTTTTTACAACATCATAAGAGTCCCAGAAATACATTTCTGTAAATAAAATATTTTTAAACCCCCGGGAAAAAAACTAGATTTTTATTATAAATTATGTTACCAGAACTTAAATATGGCAATGTAGAAAGTGAAACATTCGCATAGAGCCACGACTTACAACTGCCAATGTCACTGTCATTCAAACTGACTTGAACTCTGTAGATTGCGGTCTACATAAAGAAAGTGCAAAGCAATAAATATATTGACTTTCCTAATATCCTAACCTAGTACTCTACTATAATCAATTAAATCAACTGTCAATGTCGATTTGACAATGCTAGCAACTGTCAGAGTGACATGATGTTTCAGTTCAGTTGTGGTTGGGTGGGTTTTGTTTTAAATATGGCGATGGAAAATGAAACAAAAAGACGACTTTTAAAAAACGGAATAATTAAAAAACCCCGGGGTTTATAATTATTTAGTGGTGGTAAACGTGTTATTAGTTAAGTGTTCTTGCTAATGCGATTTGTTTCAAGTTATCTATATTTTTTGTTTTTTTTCGTACAAACGATGTATGGGGCTTCGCCAGGATTCTTTAGTTATTTTCAGTTGCCTTTTTGACAGTCCCGGGTGCCGTCGAATCTATTTTTAACCCTATAAGAAGTACTATGTATTTTGTGTCACACGAACAAGATTTTTTTTATCCTGTATTATCCGAAAGTGTGGTGAATGGTGACGAAGTGGTAAAACTTAGCAATGAAATGACAATGGCCGGTCACTCCCCGAGAGTTCGGTCATTAAATGAGGCAACCCGCGGGCGAGGCTATAGCTTAATGGTAGCTTCGCAGGCGATACCTGAAAGGGTAGCGTGTCTAGGTTTCCATATAACTATTTTTAGATTTTCGCAATGACTATTCATCATGCCGGTTCTGTAAATAATTAAAAAAAACAAAAGGAAAGCACTAGAACGTTTTTCCGGTTGCGTATTGCTTCGGAGCACAAGGAAAACTTGGAAGATCTTATTTTATATCCTTAATGTAATTATTTAAGTTTGGTAAAGTTAATAATACTCCTCTGGGGTACTATTGTAGGTTCTTTCAACATTTCAGCCGTAGGATGTCCACTGCTGGTCATAGGCCTCACCAAGAATTTCCAAAATGATCGGTTTGAGCGCTTAGCGGTAGTTTCTTTCCGAGTTGACAATTTTGATATATTTTGATACCATCGATGTGAAAAGAAGAAGAGAAAATCCAGGAAGTTTTCTCTGTCGACATATTTACAAAACTAATAACTACAAAGTTCGTATATATACGATAGATACGTACATATACAAACTTTGGCAAAAATATTTAAGTGGGGTTTAAAAGCATGCATAAAGAGTCTACCGCTAGAGGTCTTAACATAAAAGTCCCGCTTACGTAAAAGCTTAGCTAAAGCTTGTGTGAAGTAGTAGATTTTAAGCCTATCGGAGAGCTTCCTCCCTCCTATCTTATGAGCCGGTTAATTACTAAGTTCGTTAGCATTCAGATAGTATTTTAACTGCTTTAAAGTAAGTAGATTTGGTAATTTAATTTGATCTTTTTGTATGCCTAAACCGATTTTAAAAGCCCTCTCACGATAGTGTTCTTAACAAAACCCCTATCATTACGGGTCATGTCTCATAAACAAAAGGTACTTATCTATATTTTCTAATTTAAAATAGTACAATCGTTCAAGTCATTTTGAGCCTTGATCTTAGAGCTAAAAAATCGTAATTTGGTGGAACAATGGTGTTTTACATATATAGGTAATACACGGTGCCCACTTTCTGGAAACGATAAGAAGGTAAATCCCTATCACAGAATAGTAATATAGTACTACTGTACCTCTATCATACCTACTTATACTGCCAGTAGGACTGGATAGAACTATGATATATCTGACCATGTCAAGTTATCATTATCAATTTTATAATAAAACCCGACTTCGTTTATCTGGTTAAATATACGTATAAGAATTAATCTTATGTTATTTATCACAAGGTGTATTTTCGAAAAACAGAATGTCTTCTTCTTTAAATGTATGTTATCTAGTACATAGATTAGTATTTAATATCTAGTATTATAAAAATTAATTACTTAAGAATAGAAATAAATATATATCTGCCTGTCATAGGTTTTTGATCAATTGAAACAAAATAGTTTTTAGGTTATTCTTTAGACTAGGTTTTCTTATTATTTTGTTTCAATTTATCATACTAAATATTTCTTAAATATTTACTACTGCAAAGTAAACCGCTACTTATAGTAATTGTTACTTAGTTACAAAATAAAATGTTTTGTATCGACCCCATAGATTAAAAAAATTTTAGGCCTCAATTACCGCGCGCGATTCGAACTTCTTTGATCGACGCTGATAGTGCATTAGCATAGTACTCAACCGCCCGCGGCGACTCGATTGGCACTGTTGACATAAATTCATGCTCGGCCATGCTGGAAGGACGCCAGCCAGTATAGGAGGCTGGCCAATTTGTGCTTACCATTGAGTTTTAGATACTAGTAGTTCTGTGAACAGTAGACCTCGCGACCCTCCTCCGTTAACCCCCTCACCCAACTATAGGTATTTCCCATTCTGGTAATTCCCCATACTTTTTTTCTCGTCTATTCTCAAAAAGATTTTTCCATAGATACTAAAAAATTAAAATAACACAAAAAATAAAAATAAAACTAAACTTATCTATTACCGAAAACGAAACCATAGCGCATATTAATTTGTAAAAAAACCATCTTGCGGCCAGTGATATATGCAATATATAATATAGCAAACTTCCCCCTTTTTCCCCCAAGCCAAAAAGCTTAAGACATAAAATTTCAAAAAAACCAATGAACACCTGTGCCAAGTTTCATTAGGATCCGTCCGTAAATAACGTCACAGAAAACTTTCCTCCTTTCCCCCCCCCCATTTTCCCTCCAATCAAAAAAAAATCGACAAATATTTGCAAAATAAAATAAAGGAACTGCGATCTCTAGCCCGGAACAAACAGACAGACATCCGGACAAACGCAAAATTTGCCAGTCTCGAAATGGAGACTCGCTCGCTTCGCTCGCTCGGTCAATTAGCTGACAGCTTCAGTTGGAGTGGTGCTGGAAAGACTGTCAAATAATAAGTTGTGTCGTATAACGTATGTGCCAACTTTATCCGTCAAATCTTTCAACAAATCCATACCAATAGTGTTACATCCATACTAATATTATAAATGCGAAAGTCTGTCTTTCTGTCTGTCTGTCTGTCTGTCTGTCTGTCTGTCTGTCTGTCTGTCTGTCTGTCTGTCACCTCTTCACGGCTAAACTGCTGGACCGATTGTGATGAAATTTGGTAGGGATGTAGTTAAAGACCTGAGGTCAAACATAGGCTACTTTTGGGCGCGATATAACCGAGTCCCACGCGGGGCGAAGCCGCGGCGAACAGCTAGTTTCAATATAAAATTGTGATAAATGTCTCAATAAATACACATTCTACTCGTATCCTTATATTTTCAACCAACCTTCAAAAATTTGGTTCTCAATTGGGTGAATTTTTTTTTGTTGTCGTTTCTGGACTGATTTTGCAATATTTTTTTTTATTTGAAAGGACAAATCTTCAATTTTTAACAAAATCTGTATAGTATTTTAAATGCAATAATGAACTGGTATATATATATTTGTGGTATTGGTAAATCCCAATACCACAAACTTCTCGTGGCTGGTGTGCAGTGGCGCGTACAATCAAGATGGCATGCAATTAGAAGGTGCTCCCAGCGCGCGACATCCGAACACTTTGCCGCATCGGTGCACCATTTCTGAACGAATTAGGAATACGTAAAATATGAATTGATTGGAAATACTATATCCTATATTTGTGTCAAATTTTATCCGTTGAGTCGGTCTCATACATTTATCATAGTTTATTTATTTAGTGCTTCGGAAGGCACGTTAAGCCGTTGGTCCCGGCTGCCATTTTGTAGTCGTTAAAGGAACCACGTTAAAGGCCGAGAGGCGGTTCCGAAGAACTCTGACACCAGGGTGTGCATGGTCGTTTGACCGTGACGCCTACTCGAAACGTTGATGATGAGTTTATTTATCAAATAAAAGTACAATGTATAAAATATGTAGTATACATTATAATTATAACGATAATATCTAACTAAATAATTAATAATTAGTAATATAAAAATATTTTATTTAAGACATCATTTTTTTTTTCATAACTGTGTTATTTATTTATGTATTCATTCACATGCATGTGTTATTTTTATCCATATAATATTCACTCTGAAATAAATAACCATTTTTAAAGAATTACGTAATTTTACGTACGACGAAAGTGAGGTCTAGTAGTCTATAGTTTGCGAGAGTTTAGACTAAATCTAAACTTACTAACTTTTTGTGAGCACGATCCCACACACACGCAGAGATAATCCGCAGAAAATGTGATTAAAAAAAATTGTGACCAATGTACAAAAGTCTAATATAAGGTCTACGAGTTTATGAAAGGTCTACGAGAGTTTGCAAATGAATCTACGAGAGCCTACGAAATTGTCTATAAGAATCTACAGAGGTCTACGAGAGTTTACTATAAGGTCTACGAAAGTCTACGAAGGGTCTACGAGAGCCTACGAAAGTCTACAAAGGAGTCTATAAAAGTCTACGACAGTCTAGATGATTAAAAAGTATTACAAAAAATATTACTGAGTACAGAAAACTTTTAGTTTGCAAATGGAAAGAGGTTACAGTAGCCTAAGACCACCTATAAAATGAAAAATAATTTCTTAAAATATTGACTATGGCCTCTTTATACTCGAGATTCAAGTAAAGTTGTTTATGTCATATATCAAAACCTATACAACTTATTTACCAAGTTTTGTTAAAATCAGTCTGCAGTGATTATATAACTCACTTTCTCATTAAATGCCTTTTAAAGTGAACTTAACAGAATTTATAAGTAACACTTAAGGTGATACATATTAAGATAAAAGTTTACTTAATAAAGCTATAAGTCTAGGCAAGATTTCCATTAAACTAAGCTACAGTAAATATGCAAAGTGCGAGCGTGCATTCACATCAGAGCGAACACAAAAGCCGACGTGATATCATTGCATATGGTCGATTATGTGAAATGTGCCGAAACGCTGCCAACATTCGGTATATTTGTCTGAATTATTATGAAAACTGGTAAAGGCACCAATATTAGGAAATTAGACGAACGACGGCCTTGATTCTGTAAGCTTTCATTTTAAACTTCGAATCTGAATCCGCTGTGAGGTTCTTGATTGGCAATTTTTTTATTGTCTTATTCAAAACTCGGTTAATAATTCGAATCTGTACTAGCGCTACCCTTGCGAGCGTGTCAGCAAGATGAACTAGATTGGACGTGAGATTTTGTATGAGATGACGTAAGATGTTCCATTTTGTAAGGTGTTTTCACCGTCACTTCAAAGCTCACTTCTCACTTGTCATTTTGAACCTTATGAGAAGTGTGTGATAGCGACGACGTGAGAAGCGAGTGTTGTTTGAAATTTATAGAATCGACAGGATGTATCACATCTTGTTTATTCTTTCATTGCGTGAAGGTAACAAAGTCAATCGACTTTGCATACACTGGTGTTAGAGTTCTTAAACCACCGTTCAGAATCTGACGTGGTTCCTTTAACGAGTACAAGATGTCAGCCGGGACCAAAGTCTTAACGTGCCTTCCGATTCATATTAATTATCAGACAATGAGAAGATTCAAATTTGCAGGCTTGTCCTAACTAGACAAATGTATTCGCATGGTAATGAACGCACAACCTCTGGGTCTATCAGACAAACGCTCTAACTGTTAGACTACAGAGGCATCACATCTTGTAATGTAATGAGGAATTCATCCTCACAACTTGGATCCTAATCTCATGAACAGTGCGTTTTAAGATATTTTTTCTCCCGCGTACACTAAAATAATTTCATGAAATCCCTTCCACTGTTTTCCCTAATAACTGTAATATTTAGTGTACATATTCAAAAATGGCGTAAAAAATAATGGTCTATTCACCTTTGGTGTAACAGGCGTCTATTGGCTGCAGTCACCGCTTTCCATCAGGAGGGCCGTATGCTTGATGTCCTTCTTAATAATATAAAAAATATCTTTGCAATGGTCACGTCTTGAGCCTGAGTCTCCTTTCCTGAGGGACAGACGTGGTCCTCAGGGTCAGACGTGATGTCTGACGTGCCCTGAGGCATTCCGCAACGATGACACATCACGTATGTATGGTAATTAGGTAATTGGTAAATTGCTGCGATTAGCTGGTTAAGGCACTCTCAACAATTAAGGATAATGATGCATTTTATATATTCCGCTAGACTTTTTAACAACCTGTTACGACAAGACTCCCATTTTTTACTTTACTTTTTAATGTAGTTCTTCCTATGTAATAACCACTTTACCAATTAAATTTGACAGAAATTAAATTCGCACTATTCAAAAGTATTTTGACCTCTATTTAAAGCAATTTGAAACATTAATTAGCATTTGATGAATCGCGCAAATAGATTTTTTTATGTTTGGCATTTATTACTTTGCGTTTTTGGTGTTTTGCGAAAAAGGTCAAATAGAACAACTTGCATTGTAGATATGCAATACGAGTGATTAAAATATCGATTTCTGAAGTGAGCTTACTAAATAATTCGTGATTGGTCGCCGTGTTACAACTGGTGGTTAAGTTGGAAATAAAGAAATTTGCCTTCGACCGCAATTCCACTGCTTTTTACAGCAATTGCATTAATTAATGCTAGTTAAGTAAAAACTTGGCTGAATTAAAAAAATATATTCTGCTCTTAGTAAGTAAATGCAATCTTGTTATCATTTCCTAGAACTTAGAATAAAGTTTCGAGATTATTCTACCGTGAATTTTAAAGTTTCAATTCAAATTTTTACTACTGTTTATGTAATAATTAGGTATTGCCCGGAGCTTCGCTTTCGTGGGAATTCCGAGAAAAAATATAGCCTAGAAATGTGTCCAGGGTCTAAGCAATCTCCATTCCAAATTTCAGTCAAATTGGTTCAGCCATTTTCCGTGAAAGAGAAACAAACATACACACCCACTCACAAACTTTCGCCTTGATTATATTAGTGTGATACATATTTTTATTTCTTGTTAAATACTTAGCATATACATATTTTAGGTCTTTATGTTAATACATTCTAGCTTTTGCCGTAGGCTTTTTCTGCGTAGTACTGCTACGCCCAACTAGAATAGAATAATATACCTTTTGAGTGATTGAAAAATTTTTCAAATAGGTGCAGTAGTTTCGCAGTTTACTTTCCACTTACTTATAAACTCAAAAACTCGGGCTCTCGTTTTGTTTTATAAGTATAGCTAAATAACTTGAGGTCTTTATTCCACAGAGATTAAGAGTAAAACTTGTTTATATTTAGCAATAGCATAATTATATTCGCCGAATGGGGAAATCATGACATAGGCGATGCGGCTAGCAACCCATCACTATTGATTTACTGTTTCAACTACCATTATGCTAAACGTGGCCTAAGGTCTTATGGCCCTAGGTTCTGTCTACCCCGCATGGGATAAAGACGTGATTATATGTATGTATGTATGTATTTGACAATCACATCGAATGTTTGAAAATTAAATCAATATAGTTAATTACTTCAGATTAGCTTCAAAATAAAATAATAATAATACGGGACCAATCAAAATTAATATATTTTATTATCATCGTACTGTCGTGATATAATATTTTTTATAAAATACCTTATAAATTCGATTATCAAAATCTAACAGTATCCAGCTCTAAATATGATGGTAGAGATGCTCTTAGCCTTAAGTCAGCCAATTGTATAACCCCTTTTTGTTAAGCGTATTTTAGCTAAAATGTGTTTCGTCTTGTTCTTTCACGTGAAGTGTCGGGTAAGAGAGAAAGAGCCAAAACATATTTTAGTTAAAATAGGCTTATCAAACGTTTCTAAATACGGGTAAGTGTTTTGTACTGAAACAATAAGGTAAGACTCGCCTTTTCAAAATGTTAATTCATATATTGTCTTGTGTATTTCGTGATCCGTAAATATAAATAAAAAATAATACAGTAAAATTTGTCTTCTTTGAACTCTAAATGAGAATAAGATCAAACCTCCCTCTTTATTCCGCATGTATCGGGATACATATCTTCAGAATATGAAGCTCGCATTATTATATTTATTTGTGTCACGAGTTCACAGTGAGATCTCGATAAAATGATAAGTTGAAATTAAAAATAATACAGATGGACATTCCTATCTATTTGTATATTTATAGAATAGTGGCTGTTGCCCACGGCTGCTCTCACTCTTTCTCATGCAGCTTCCAAATCAGTCAACGTGTAAATTAACAGACAGACTAACTATAACGGCTAACTAACTAGCAACTTTCGCGCAAACTTATTAACCATGTAATATAAAATACAAAAAATTGTTTCGAACGATATTTTAAATATTTAATTTTGCTGAAAAATTGTGTTGCTGTGTGAAACTGCTAGGTGTGTGTTTCACTTTTGTGGTATCGCTATTTTAACGGATATGAAATATATACTTAGGGTGGGGTGGGATACTTTGCACGTGTTGGGACATTCGAACTGGAAACTGAAAATAAAGAGTTACGTCTTCGTTATTTACGGGGCAGAGGAAATTCAAAGAGCTATTACGTACAAGCAGCCCCGGATGTAGGGGGTTAACCTGCCCAGGGCGACGGTCCCAGGGGGCGTCAATAATATATTATGATGGGAAATAAATTATGCTTATCAAAGAGGTTAGCATGCGTTAGCTCTTTCTGATCAGGCCGCTTAAAAATCTAAATGACGTCAATTTAAACTAAGTCTCATTTTAATTACAAAGCACAATTTCTTACCTTGCAGTGTGACTTTGTTAAATATAAACTGGTAAGCTCCGCTCACTAACCGTCAACTTCTTATTAAGAAAAATGCTAACCATTATAATAAAAGTGAATTTGTTCAGTCATTTTTATCAAATAGTGGAGTGAGGGGCGTCAGTATCAAGGTGTGCCTCGATTCGAAAAAAAAAAAATGTAGAACCGCGGTTGCGTCCAAATAGAAAAAGTCTCGCCTTTTCAAAATGTTAGTTTATATATTGCATTATATTAAATACACACTACATTGTTCAGCATTACTACTTATTTCATCAGGGTACTTTTCTTTTCCGAAGTTAGGTTAAAAGCAATAAAAACTGCCCTAAATATATATCATCATACATTTAATTTATGTCGTCGATGGAGTTCGTTCAATATTTGTGTAACATTTGCGAGTTCCTTCATTTCTTGAAACGATAAGTAAATTAAATACATGTAGAAATCTAAAGAAATACATGTACTTACTTATACATACATGTTTAGTATATTGATTCTAAAAATAAGAAGATAACATTTATCTTTACGTATCAAAATGAAACGGGAGCAAAAATATCACTAGCTTTAAAAACGTCAGAAAGTAGGTTTGTTTGTAAACAAAGTAACGCGGCGTGGCGTAGTTACGATGTCTTCAATTCAGCCAAAGAATAGCAAAGACCGACGAACAAATACTTACGTAGCGAAGGCACTATCATATGATTGGATAAAAACATGTTGGTTTTACAATATTTGTTTCACCTCAAATAAAAGATGCTGTTCCAAAAATTGGAACCTTATAATGAGAACATCAGTTATGCATTCGGTTTTTCAGAAATATCACCAGCGATCGTAACAACTGAAAAAGATTCTTATCAAATAAAAAAGGATATTTGAGTCGTTTTCATAAACTGCGTTTTGACAGTTGTTTTTAACAAAATCTTTGAATAAATACGAATTTCCAATAAACTTTAAACATACATAAAATTTTGCATTCGTTTATTAATTTATTCAAACCTAAAAAACCCGTTTTGACCTTAAAAAACACTCAGCATCTTTCTAAATTAAAATCAAGCTTGAGAGCCAAATATAAAAGAATAATAAAATATACATCTCCAAATCTATTTGCCAATGGAACTAGTGCGAATGATCTAAATAAAATACTGATAATTAAAAATTTCAGTCTCGAAATTCAAACGTAATTTTGCTAAAGAAAATTACCTCTAAATTCTAATTTCACGGCTCTACTTCAACAAAATACCAGTACACATTGCTTAAATTTTACAGCACCACTTAAATGTAGGTTCTTAATAAATGATACGTGTGTCCGCGTGTACGGATGATATGTACGGAATTCTACCGGACGGGTGCCCGGACCGCCGCGCGCTCGCCTACTACCCCGGCTGGCCGGTCTTACGCAAATATGTATTTTTATTGTCATTTTTTTTTATAATCCTTTGTGTCCACGGTATTTGTATTAGGATTTTTGTGTCGTAGAATGAACTGGATACAGCGAAAAAAGTCCGATGCATGACCTATTTACTATATTTTTTTGTTTGGTCATAATCTGGATTGACTGGCAAATTAAGGCACTAAGCATATTATTGTATTTTTTAAATTGCGATATAGTTTTTGTTAATAAAGTAAATTACCTAAGATATAAGTACATCAGTAATTAAAAGCTCTCGTTTAATACAACCTTATTTTGAACTTTATTCTAATAGCTATATTCATTTATTTTGTTTATATGAGTATAAAAAAATAAAACATTCCGACGAATAACGAAATCTTTTTTTTAAGTCGGTTGAAAACCAGGCTAAGTAAGTATAATATCCTTACCAAAATTAAAAGTAAAAAAAAAACATATATTACATTAGTATTATTATGAATGAATTCTGTGGTTGCAACTATTGCCGATGGACACATCACAGACGTGCACAAAATACTGAGCCGCATGAGCATTGTACAAATTTCAATAAAAGAGTCACTGTTGTCTGAAAATAAAACATTTTTACAAAATAACTATATATTCCTTGTAATTGATTGCTGGATATCGGCTGTAGCAAAATAGAATGTTAATGAAATCATTAGCATTAATAGTGAATTAGGTACAAATCGCGCGCGAGGCAAATTCTTTAATCTATGGGTACAAACAAACTAGCTTAGATCATATAGCTGGGATATATAAGGTGAATTTAAATCAACCGCAAATATTTTAAGGGCAGATTCAGACCACTAAACCAAACAACTTTCCCAAATAAACTTATGTCGAAATACGAAAAAAAATTATTGACCTCCCATACAAATTTAGAATCCGTTGATTTGTGTCCACCTTGTAAACGACAATATTAATCATCATCCTAAAAAAACTAGTCTCTCTTGTCCGTGTAGTTCCTTCGATTTTTCTCTGTTGTAAGAGTTGTTTCATTTTCTAACTAGCTTCCGCCCGAGTCTTCGGCCGCGCGTTTTTGGCGCCAAAATGTATGACAAATGCGGTCGGGTATTTTGTTTTTTTTTAAATTAACTTGTCTCCTTTATTTCTTTCAAGTGACTGTGCCTTGGTCTACCTGAACCACTTCCCACTTTTTTTTAACTACTTTAAAAAGTAGACAGTAACTATCTACAAAATACCAAAGTCCGAACTTGTAAGTAATGGATATTGGTTGTTAAAATTATTGCAACTTGTATTTACCACCGAACAATATAAATATTATATTATTACTATTATATTAAACCCACATTACGATCTTTGCTTGACCCAAAGGTTGACTGTTAGATAATGCTTTTAGCATTAAGTTCGGCTATTGTGCTATACAACTGTATTTTGTACAATAAAATTTAAATAAATAAATAAAATAAAGTCGCACACGTACATATATACTACAGATTCAATATCTATCAACGTAATATCAGAGTAATATAATATCATATTTAATACGTCACAGTAAATGTAGAGTTTCTAGAAAGCGAATATGGCCATACACCGACAGATTCTCGGAAATTAATTTAATATCTTTTGATGTCACTCTACAAAGGCACTCGTAATGGTCTCCTCAAGTACCTATATCATGATCTGAGCAAGAGTTCGTCATTTACGTTTAAAACCATAGAACTAGGAACGCGGCTCTGACGCATTTTTTTTTAAAATCTATGTTTAAAACCAAGCAAATCGTGATTCGAAAACCTTTAGTTTTCGAATCACGCTTGATTTGCTTTTCACGTGCTAACTAAAGGTTTTAGACACAAAATCCTAAATGGACCTACTGAACTTAAGTATGTAGTTTCTTTATTTATGTATTTATTTTATATTACTTCTTCTCCACTTGCGCTTTGGAAGTGGTGGTAAACTTAAAATAAGTAACAATTGACGTCAATAAGTGATAAGAATATCCTATATTGAAAATAAACAATTTGAATTTGTAAATGTGATTTATATATAAACTTATAGCAAAAATTAAACTAAAATTAAACCTACTCTTAATTTAATTAAAAAATAGAGTCCAAGTCACTGTCATCACATGGTAAAGTACCCAAAACACTGGCCGCATTTCCTCTTTGTATAGCTAAACTTTCTTTATGACACCTGAAACTCCTTTAAGTTATAGTTTACTAACTTTCACCCGCGGCTTTGCCTGAGTAAATTTCCCACGGGAACAGTGCTTTTTCCCGGGATGAAAGGTATGTCCTTCTCAATACTTCTATGTGAATGCGAAATTTCAGGAAGATTGGTGCAGTAGACAGAGCGTGAAAGCGTAACAAACAAACAAACTCACTTTCGCATTTATAATATTAGTAGGATTTGACTTAGTACCATGGGCAAATCCAGTGCGATTATGGGTGTCATGTCATATCAAAAATATATTTAATTTCATTGACAGTATTCAATAATCATCATCATTTCGTGTAGGTGACACAGTCAATCGACCATGCACATTGCACACCCTGGTATCTGGTATCAGGCTGATACCAGGACCTGGCTTTATGATGACCATTAGACATGGTGATTAATAATAGTATAGCTTAAATCGGCATTGAAAAATCTATTAATAATCTATTAAATTATATAAATTAGGTATATCCTTGATATCCGTCCGTTTCCACACCGAAGAAATTATCATTTTAACTATTTCTAAAATTGAGCATATCATCGACACGACGCACCGGCAGGCGCAACGTCGGACGCCCACTGACCAGGTGGTCAGATGACCTAAAGAACCAGAAGAAAAGAAAGGCCAAGGTTTTCCATGTAGAAGCGTAAGTTACTTTGTGGTACCCTATGGACGGTCTAAGAAAACAGGGTCACCGATTAACCAGATGGGAAGACGAAATTCGCTTAACACTTGCCCCATATTGGACAAGAGTTGCTGCTGACAGAGGACAGTGGAGAGAGTAGGAGGAGGGCTATGCCAAGAGGCACACCGAGTTGAGAGACATTTTGTGAAGTGAATTATTATAAATGTTCTAACCATGTAATTTCGGAAATAAATTTTTTATTATTATGATTATCACTACATAGTATAAAACAAAGTCACTTTCCCTGTCCCTATATCCCTATGTATGCTTAAATCTTTAAAACTACGCAACGGATTTTGATGCGTTTTTTTAATAGATAGAGGGTTACAAGAGGGGGGTTTTTATGCCATATTTATTTTATGTTATGTTATATTTGTAAAAAAAGTAAAAATTGCATTTTTAAAAGTCATCAGCGACGATAAAATCATTGGCGAACGTCCGCAGGTGTCGACGTGTCCTTCTATATACGGTCGATACCATCAAGGCTTATTACTCTTCAAAATTAATATCATACGGTGCATAATTATGATGCGCAACCCTGAGTTACAAAGAAAAAACGTTGTCTGCCTTTTATTTATTTGTTTTTCGCACGTCTAACAGCTTAATACAGTATATAGTTCATACAATTAGTATGTCGGACTGAGCCAATAACAAGACTCAACCAATTAAAAGTTTAAAAGAACGTAAAACGTTAGGTAATGAAATAAACAAAAATAACATCATCATTAATTTAACAGCTAGGCTTTTGTCGGTGGAGTTTCTTCTATCTCTGTCTGTCATTAGCAAGTTCCTTTATTTTTTGATACGACACGACGTTTGTTTTCTCCTTTATCTGTTTCATAAAGCTATGCCTCGGTCTACCTGGACCCCTCCTTTTTTTATCTTTCCTTCAATGATGTTTTTTATCAAACTCTACCGATTTTTATAGAATCTGTCGTTAGCCGCTATTAAATTATTTTAAAAATATGTAGCTGCAGTTCCGATAACCATCTTTCATCATTCATCGTCTGTTACGCTTTCCAGGCTAAGCCGCTGGACTGAATTTGATAAAATTTGTTATGAATATAGTTAAGGACCAGGGGTCAAATAAATCCTACATAGAGGCTCTCTATAACTGAATCCCAAGCGTGCAGAGCCGCGGGCAAAAGCTAGTTAGCAATATTATCGTATGGTACTATAGCTGGCTATACCTAGGGATTCTGTAGATTGACGATACAAGATACTGGTGCATCCTTTGATGCATAATATAACAAAGTGCATGGCACGATACCAGATTAAATAAAACTTGTATGAACATAGGCTGCCAAGGGTGGCTTCCGGGCTAATAAAAATTAATAGAATACACGTGAAGTGTTGAGTAGGCTATATTTAGACTACCCGCAATCAATGAATGTGGCCTTGGAAGTTAGACTTAGTTGATTAGAAAGTAAATTCTTCAATTGTGAGCCGCGCAGTCATTTATTTCAAGTTGGCTAATTATAATAACACATTATTATTGTTGTAATGGGTGAAAAATCGTTTTTATCACAATAAATAAATAATTATTTCAGCATATTATATTATGTAGATGCAGACCAAACCATAGGGGGTTGAGAAAAAACATACAAATTAAATAAAAGGGACTTTCCTTTAATTTGTATGTGTAAAAATATTACAAATTTTACATAACCTGGCAAGTGGTCTAGTATTGTATGGTTGTACGGAACCCTCTAGAGCGTGAGTCCGACTCGCACTTGGCTGACTTTTCATGCTAAGCAAACTACATCATGACCGATAAAAGCCAGTAGCCGGTGGCTCATAAAAATATTGTCTAACTCGCCGGAAGGGGCCGGAAGCGGCTGCCCGCACCTACTTCCGGCCAATATCGCTGCCATTTTGAGCTTTTATTACTCGACTGACGAATGGAGAGGGTAATGTTTTAATGTGTCTGCCTGTAGCTTGAATTTTGGTTTATTAACCGCTCCCATTAGAATTCTGGGACAATATATAGCCTATGTGTTGGTCAAGGGTCTACTAAGCAATCTCCATTCCAAATTTCAGCACAATCGGTATAGCCATTTTTCTGTGAAAATAACATTATATACCTATACTAGGATAATACAAGTTCAGCAGATTAATTCGTTTTGATCAATTGACGACCTCCGTGGCGTAATGGTTAACATGCATGTCCGCTACTCAGAAGGTCCCGTGTTTGATTTCTGGTCAGGTCGAGATGAAAAAAGGTCTAATATTCTCTGTATATATGACACTCTTTATATAGGGGGCGGGTAACACGAGTTTTTTTAGCTGTTTATGTCCCACTGCTGGGCAAAAGCATCTCCACTAACCTTTCATGTATCCCTAGACTGGCGAGAAAATGCCACGACTAGGAATACATGGAACACCGCGGAACGTAGTTAGTAAAAATTAAAAACCAAATAAAATCACGTGTAAAAAAGGCGGCAATATCTACATTTCAGGGACAGGACAGGTGCGGCCATGTAATTACAGTAATGCCTGCCACAGATAACGTCCGCCGGGCGGGGTTGCCAGTTTTAAAATAAAGACCGAATTAACAACTGTGATTTTAACGAAAAAAGATAAACGTTGTTTAAAATACGGAAAATAAACACGAATATGTTGCTGGAAACAAGTTAGGTACGATGTTAATTTCGTTGTATTTAATGTCTCTTTCTAATAAATCGCTAAAAATAATTTAATATGAATTATTAGCAAAAATGAGGATCTGTTCGCATAATATTTCAATCACATAGAAATAACAAGAGAATGTGGATTCCTCGATTTGCCATTCTACGATTTGTGCTACGATACGATTTTAAAGGCTACGATATAATAATTTCGTAGCTTGCGTAGTACTTTCGTAGATTCTTCGTAGCAGTAGCAATCCTTTTCATCTCAATCTCAAGTTCTCAACTAATATTATAAAGCGAAAGTGAGTTTGTTTGTTTATTTGTTCGTTTGTTTGTTACGTTTTCACGCCCTTTCTACTGAACCAATTATCTTGAAATTTTGCATACACAGTTAAATGTATTGTGAAGGGAAAAAACACTGTTTCCGAGGGAAGTACACGCGGGCGAAGCCGCGGGCAAAACCTAGACCCAACTAATATTATAAATGCGAAAGGGAGTTTGTATATTTTTGTTTGTTTGTTTGTTACCTTTTCACGCCCAATCTACTGAACCAATCTTCCTGAAATTTCGCATACACATAGCTAGGAGTATTGAGAAGGACATAGGGCATACCTTTCAACCTTGGAAAAAGCACTGTTCCCGAGGAAAATTCATGCGGGCGAAGCCACGGGCTAAAGCTAGTAATATTATAAAGCTTAAAAGTTGGTTTGTTTGAACGCTTATAACTTTAGATCAGCTGGTCCAATTTGAAAAATTCTTTCTGCATATGATAGCCTGTTTATATAGTGCATATACGTCAAGAGCGAAACCACGGGGAACAGCTAGTACTATATAGATAAACATCCAAGACCCAAGTCAGTCTAAAAAGATTATTATATCTTGATTGACTGAGGGTCGAATCCAGGACTTCATCCTCATGTCTTCAGGAGAATTGGTATTGACAACCCTCACAAAAAGTGACCTGACCCTGGTTAGTTAACACGAACGAGATTGTACATTATATAATGATAATTGTTGTAATGTCCGCGTGTTTCAGAAGGGCACAGAGGCGCGGCACACGCACTAAAATCTCTAATTATTTCAATAGTGTTTAATTAATTTAAGCTATCGTGATATTCAGCACTTCGCCTTATTTTAAACTTCCGCACCAACTAATGAAAAACATGACAAAAATATGATGATGAATTCTACTTACTTACCTATTACTACTTAAGACTATTGAATAGCTAATTATCCTTGCACACGCTGGTGTCAGAGGGGTCAATCGATGCCGTTTGGGTCTATCATGAGATTTCATAAACGCAGACGCTAGCGACTGCGTTTAGTTTTGTATGAAATTTTCAGGTTACGTAAATATATCGCCAGGGGCGCTGTACATGTTTGTCTTATTAAATCGGTTAGGCAGCAGGCTGTGTTTCTAAAATCTCATGGTAGGGGTACTGAAAATTATCTAACTGCCACAGTTATGGTATATTTGTACTCTCGTTTCTAAACAATCCACAGTGCCTTCAAGTTGGTCACCTAAATCAAATAAAGTCCTAGATTTTAGATTTTTAGGATGAAGATTATGCCCTTTTAAAGATTCTGAAACTAAAAGATAGAACTTATTGACGTCAGGCAGAAATCAGATATTCCATGAACTAGATAGTTGAACCTTTGTGTTCTCTTTCTTCTAGTGTCGAGTAATAATATAGGTAAACTTTTATGCTCAATACTTAATCCCTAGGGACCAAACAAATGTCCCTACTTTGAGCAAATGTCAGCGAACACAGCCCCACATTTTTGCTATTATTCGTAAATGCCAACAGATTATTATCCCTACTGATATTTGAGTAGCGTTTATACTGTGTGATTTCCGGCTTGAGAATAGACCACTTATTTATTTATTTTTACTAGCTGTTGCCCGCGGCTGCGTGGTACTCGGTTATATCACGTCAAAAAGTAGCCTATATTTGACCCCCGGTCTTTAACTGTATCCATACAAAATTTCATCAAAATTGATCCAGTGATTTAGACCTGAAGAGTAACAGACAGACAGACAGACTCGCTTTTATAATAATAGTATGGATGTAGACATAAATAAAAACAAATGAAACAGTTGATTACAATAAAATTAGTATAAGGGTCTAGGTACGTATATTTCAAAAGAAATCTCTTCTAGTAGCCATGTGAGGGGAGAAATTAGAGGTAGATTCGACTGGCGTGTGCAATATGCATAAAATAATACAAACAAAAATATTCGTCATATGTTTGCTTAGATTTCGTAAAAGGAAACGAGCAAGCATGACGAGAGGGATGAGTGTGGAGGAAGCAGGGAGAGGGAGGGAGTCTGTAAGGATCGTAGCAAGTTGAAATCTTTTTCTTTAGTCTCTGCCTACCTCTGCGGAAAACATACATGTAAGAAAGTTTTAACTGGTAGTGGTGTCCACCAGCAACGGCATTCCGAATGATGGTTGACGTCATATGGCTTACTACCATCTCTAAAACCATGCAAGAACCAGTGAGTAAGCGAGACAGCGCAATACATGATGTAAGGTGACATCTTACTCACTCGTTTTTGCATGTTTTTAAGAGATGGTGGTAAGCCACCAGGCCGGGTATCAACGGGAGATTGCGTTCCCCTAGTATTCCAAAGTAATACAGTTTGTGCTATAACCGGTAAGTCGACCGCCGATCTCGATTTTCTCCTCTCGTAATGGCTACTTGTATCGCTGAGCCACATTTCGCTCCGCCTAACACACAGAACGCTTTAAAAAAAAATTTTTATTAGTGACAACGCATTCGACAATACCTACGGGAAAGCGCTGAGATGAGAGAGAGCGTGGACGGCGTTAACTGTGCATGGTTAACTGACACCCGTGTGTAGTCAAAGCAAATTAATTTAACCGATGCCTAGTTTTACGGTCGTTTCGGACACATGGTCTCAGTAATTAGTAGCTCGATTTTTACGGCACTTTGAGCTTTATTTCAATGGAGTCATAGTTTATTTTATGTCATTAAGGCCTAAATACGGTCAACAAAGAACGATTTATATACGTTTTTCGTTATTTAAGGCTTCGTAATTTTGCGAAGGTTGTGTATATGACCTTAATAGACAAAACTTCGGGAGATCGATAGCCCAGCGTCTTTGATTATTTAATAAATAATCAAAGCCCAGCGTATACATGTATGTTTGTAACGAAAGAAATAGAACTTCTAAGTGCATCTATCTTTCGCTAGCCTTTTTCCATTCCGATTCAACACGACTCCCACTTTTTCTTTTATTTGTAACAAACCTGCATAAGTCTCCACTAATCTCTTCTGTTTTATATTTCCTTTAACTTCTAACTTATACATCATTAACAAAAACTGTTTTCAGTAAATAGTTATTATATCTTTCCAACTGATTCCATGCTTCTCCAACACCAAATTTCGTGATTTTAGGATAGCATTTAAATTTTGTTTTTAACTTTCGTTTTCCTACTGCAGTATAAAACCTTCAAACCTACTTTAAACAACCTTTTCTCACGGACACCACCTAATTTTAAATTTAGATTAGTTTTAGATTTATATTTATTTTAAGTTCTTTTTAAGTATAGTTTTTAAGGTTTATTTAATAAGTTTGTTGTTTTTACTTGGGTCGCTAGTTGCCACTAAAATATAGTCACAAAACGGTCCCAACGAAAAACGGGATCTATTCCTTATAAAGTGTGTGTTTAATTTACCTAAATTACATTTTCACAAGTAACCCGACAGATGTGAAAAATTTAGTAAAACAATCACATTTTCTGCTTGGTCAAATGGTTGACTGGTAGTCACCATTTGTACACTTTATTTTTAATTTGTACAATAAAGTATCAAATAAATAGATGTTTCACATTAATTAATTTATTTTTTTGTTTCAGTTAACCACGTGGCTGCCCACGAATAGAGGGTGTTTCTTTTTACTCAAGCTCATCGAGTATAATAATGAGAAAACTGCTAACATGATCATAGCAAAAATCAAACCTCATGCGGCTATTTTGAAGAATAACTCCTCGGAAGGAGCGAAATTACTAGCGCAGAAATTAAATAAATAAACACAGTTTTCTTAAATTGTTATTTATTATGATTATTCCTACCATACTTAATTTTAATTATACACGTCGAAAGGTTTCAAAAACACATACTTGATTGGACGAAATACAAAGTTATTTACACAAATATTTATATTTTTACTATTTCGGTTTGAACTGCAAAGTTTACTTACTATCTTGACATATATCACCCGTATACATAAAAAATACATAACACAAAAATACCTTAAATTAAATATTTTCCCTTGTCTAGCATTTTAAGTTTATTATTTGACAATTTTGTTTGTATTTACAAGAATTTCCTATTATTTTAAATCTGTATAACCAACTGGGGGGCTTACTTATCATCTCTGAAAAATCGGCTAAGTGCGCCTCGGACTTGCGCCCTGATGGTTCCATACCACCACACAATACCAAAAGCCTTAACAGGTTACTTTAAGATATCGCTTTTCTCATTTTCTTAAGGGTTCCGTTTTTGCCTTATGTAGTATGGGGACCCTAAAAACCATGCAAAACTTCTTCTATTGTGTCAAAGGCTAAAAACTATGTAAAAGCTTATTAGGATGCAACATTCACGGCTGAATCAGAGGCCACAGCCAGATCAACCTTTGAACATGAAAAAAGGGCAGCTAGGCAAAAACAGCAGGTGGTCCATCATTTAAAAATATTAAAAGAAGCCACCGGAGTCTTACATCATGTATTGCGCCATCTCGCTTACTCGGTTTTCGAACCTTTATGGAGGTCATAGTAAGCCCCCTGAAATATAAATTGACAATCTATGATCACAGGACAACATAGATATTCTTCTCTCCCAACTAATTTCTATCGTCTATAAAATGGGTGAATGTTTTCCTTTATGTTTTCATTGCATCAGCCCTATAACACCGCCTAGGGACGGTAGACAGATCAAATTATTATTTGTAAAAAATAGTTAGGTATCTCTCTCTACGCGTTCCTGCGAAAACAGGTCTAGCCAGACATTTTCCTGTAAAATTTCTGATCCCTTTAAAACCAACGCAAACATTGTGTTGGGAGGTTGGGACGGACGAGACGCACTTGCAAACAATAAACTTTAAACTAAAGGCCTATTTTAAATAAGTAAAATAGTGAAAGAAATAAACAAAATTCCATTTTTCAAAATGTTTTTTTTTTTTGTTTAACATCTATGAAAACTAGACAGAAAATATTTAATTAAAATTGTTTAACAAACGTTTGAAGGCGGTAAGTCCAACACAGCCAAAAAATGGTAAAAGAGTTATGAACTGTCAAAATTCAACAGTTCACAGTTGCCCTGATTGTTCACGTTTCAATTATTTTCTGCGACTATTAATTTCAACTTGAGCCGACCTGGGTGTGCCAGGTGGGGCGGCGTTTTAATGAAAATGTGGAAAAAGGGGTCGAGTTCACTGCGAAAAAATCTACATTAGAGTGGTACAATTCGTGAGGAAACGTAAGTATGTTTTTTTTTTATTTTCTATTGTCCAGCGAATTCGAGACTGGATGGCAACAAGCGACGAGTTAAAGAAAAGACGATAGGAAGAAAGGAGGGGAGGCCGTTGCCCATCAGTGGGACAAATAAAGCCTTATTTGTCCCACTGCTGGGCAAAGGCCTAAAAGAAAATTGTCCATTGATTGACCACGATCCTACGTACCCGATGATAATTACAGATGTGGTGCTCGCCAGCATAGCACATTAGCCATGAAAAGACCCAAATTATGGGTACCTACCTGTGACCGAATATAAGTCTGCTGGCAGGGAGTTCCATTACATCGACGTAAGTATTATAATGAGGATTTAAAAAGTTTTGTGCGAGTTGATTGGATTTCGACTACATGCGATGGAATCTAGGTATCACCGGTAACGAAACGGAGATGGCAGAATAATGGAGTTCTTGGTACACTTTATGAAATGCAACTTGTAGAAGACGGTTAGTTAAGCCACACGGCGCCGAATTGAAAATTGACGTTCTGGAGAATGCTGCAGTGGAGTTTTAGGCGCCGCTTCTTCTCCACTTGCGCTTTGAAAGTGGCGGTTAAGTTAATAATATCAGTGACTAGCTGTCCCGGCGAACTCCGTACCGCCTGAACCTGCACTTTACTTACCGTTTAAACCTTCCCTGAACTTCCACAAATATTTCAAGACCAAAATTAGCCAAATCGGTCCAGCCATTCTCAAGTTTTAGCGAGACTAACGAACAGCAATTGATTTTTATATATATAGATAGATGATTGACGTCAATAAGCAGAGATGTGAATTATTTGAAATACATATATTTCAAATGCAAAATACCCATTTTTATTTTATATTTGAAATACTTTTTCTAAATGTATTTTGTATTTTATTTGAAATACTCTATATAAATATTTAGTATTTATAAAATACAAAATAGTTTCGTTGCATTTTTAATTCATTTTTACAATTTTTCATTCTTAAATCCATGATTTCCTTATTTATGAACACACTGATGGTGCTTGATAAAATAAAGAAATTTACAGAATCTTATTATATGTTTGTTGAGGACTCCGATTCTTCAGCAGCCAGTGATAATGTTAATACAACTACAATAGATCTGGAAACACTACAATATTTAAAAGATGAAGACAATACCTTAGAATCCTTGAACAGGTATCCTACTGTTAAAAAAACTCTTCCTTAAATATAATACCTGCTTACCGAGTTTTGCCCCTGTAGAACGACTATTATCATTTGGTGGAATGATTATGAGGCCCCATAGGCGGAACATGAAAGATGAACTCTTTGAACAAATACTAGTTTTAAAATCAGTTCAATAAATAAAAGTGGTTATGCTTAACAATATATTTTATTTTCAAAACCTATTTTAAAAATACGTATTTTGCATTTTGTATTTAAATACTTTTATTCAAAACTATTTTGTGTTTCTATTTGAAATAGTGCTAGCAACTATGCATTTGCATTTTGTATTTAAATACTTTTACTAAACTATTTTTCACATCTCTGTCAATAAGTGATAAGAATGTCCTATATTGAGAATAAACAATTTGAATTTAATTTGAGACACCGTATTGACATGGTGGCTACTATCATCTCTAAAAACCCAAAGTTCTCTGCCAAAAACTATGCAAGAACGATTGAATAAGAGAGATTTTTATTTATTCATTTATGTTAATAAAGCACCTTTACAGCTTAAATGCCTGCTAGCATGTATGCTAGCTTTTAACAAAAATATCAAATGTCGCCTTACTCTTAATCATGTTTTGCGCCGTCTCGCTTACTTACTCGTCTTTGGATGGTTTATAGTGGGTGGACCACATGGTAAAATTATAAGTGAATTTCATGTTTTGTCCAGTGCAGACCATCCTTTACTTGTTCTATCAGCGATGTGGCGATGGTCGACATGATTAATAGCATGCCCCGTGATTTTTCGTGCCATTTTCACAAACACCTAGTTTTGTGTAGTCATGTTAGAAGGCAAATAGGGATGTATCATGTAGCTATACGTACTTATCTATAATTTGGTTATCTACCTGTTTGTTTTTTTAGGGTTCTGTAAAAAGCCAAAAGTAAGCTTTTGGCACCTACCCCTATATAGTTGCATTTTGGTATTTTTTTTGCCTTGGGTTACACAGACATACTGTTTTTGTGTACGTGTTTTAAAAGCCTGACCGGTCTCGTATACACCTGGGGTTGATCTGTGGGACAGATCCACGTAGGTAGGTACTTAAGTACTTATATCCGTGTAACCCAAGGAAATATTTTTAAGTAAATACTTCATTTGCTCATAATAGATACCTACTTACTAACCTACTTATCGTACTTTGGTCAGAAGCTATTCAGTAAAAAATAACAAATAGTTTGTCATCCACAAAAATAAAACTCACCGTATCTTCCCACGAACTGCAGCAAAAGCCGAGTGAGGCGATGTGTATTCGGGAACCCTGCTCCTTGCCACCAGTCCCTGACACCTGGATGTCACAAAACATGATGAAAACCACTGAATTAAGTGGATCCAACTAATATTATAAATGCGAAATTGAGTTTATTTGTCTGCTTGATTGTTACCTCTTCACGCCCTATCTACTGAACCAATCTTCCTGAAATTTCACATACACATAGCTAGGAGTATTGAGAAGGACCTTACCTTTCATCACTGTTCCCGAGGGATTCTCACGCGGGCAAAGCCGCGGGCTGTTATCGATAGATGGTAGTCGTTAGGCTATGTCAGATGCCTGCAGCCAGAAAAATCTGTCAGTATTAGCCACTATTACCTACACCCGGGTCATGTTCCAGTGGGTCTGGTTTCCCTGGAAAATGGGTTATGGAGGTCAGACTGCAAGTGCTCCATAGTAATAACCAGTTGCACCAAATCAGGACCATGATTAATAGCGTACCCAGGGCTCTGAAGCGTAAGCTGAAGATGTAACCGGGAAACGCTCGGCCGAAGAAGTAAAGGATTAATTAGCTGTAAGACTACTTAAATTCCATACAGGAGCATTAGTGTAGATGTACTTAAATGAACTCATACCAATTGACGTGGTTATGAATAAATTAGACAAATCTCATGATTTCAGTAACAATGAAATCATCCTTCCGTGAATACTTACATTCTTTTACGAGATATATATTTTTAAAACGAGTTTAATGTATCAAAGCAAAGCATACACACGCATAATCAATGCTAGTTGCAACCAACCGTGTGTGAGTATGTACCTATAAACCCAAACAAACTTGATAACGTTATCACCGCTCGATTAAAACCTAATAAAGCAAACGCATGATACATTTCTGTATCATTCTGTCATATTTACCTCTTGTGCCGAAGCTGAAATAACCTCCATCTCTCCAACACGAACCACTCATAATTAACACTCACATATGAAACACTATTAATGAGATTTCGATGCATTTAATCCCATAATCGACGCTGTACGTGTAAATAACACAGATAGCAGACACAACGCGCTTCGCGATTCAACCGACACTGCAAATAAGTTCATAGGTTTAACATTATCTACATACCTACATGATTCATTACTATCCTACAAACATAAAGTTGGAAATCCCCTCTGAAAATGAGAAATGTTGTGTTTGATAGGACGCAAAGATAATCAACCTTAATTTTTTGGCTCGTAAAATCTGGATTCTACGTCTTCTGTCTGGACACAAAAAGAACTAGAACTATTGTAATGTAACAGTAACCAACGAGGGTAGGTTCATGTGGTCCCAGCCTAAGAAATTGATTTAGTTCTTTTTCTTGCTACTAGGTGGCGCTACCCGAATTGAAAAAAATAGATTTAGTCAAGAAACCGCTTATTTTCGGCAAAAATAGTGTGTGAATTATTGAAATACGATTTTATAAAGAATTTTCATGCTATCACAAATTGATTTAGTGCTTTATTTATTAAGTTATCAGGTTTAGAATCACGTTGTCCCAAGTGATCGATAGATGGCGTTAATATGAGCAAAAAATCGGCGTCTTTGTATGGCGGTTGAATATCTGCGCTAGTATAGCATTTTGTAATCTGTGGTATTATCTAAGTAATCGTTTAGTGATCGACATATTATATCTACTGATTATCAGTAAAATGAATTACTGATTCATGATAAGAAATCCTATTTATTGTCGTGATCGCCGTAGTTGTGTAGTCTTGATTGATTTTATCTGTTTTTTTACATGAAAAGTTCTTATCTGGGATTGCAGTCTGTTGATTGGCTTAGATGTGCATTTATACTATTAAGTAGGCAAACAGGCATACGACCCACCTGACCAGAAGTGGAAGCAATGAATTAACAATAAAAACAAATATAACTTAGGTACTGTGTTAGCGTGACTGCTTATGACAAGAAGCAATGTCAATCGGCTTTGATTACCAAGTAACAACTCACAACACTTAAGTCGTAATTTACCATTTAAGTATAGGTGTTCTATTAAATCTGGTTTAAGTGTGTTTTTTACACAATTTAGTAGGCAAACACGCATACGGCCCACCTGATGACGAGTTGTCAACGAAGCTATGCGCCTACTCCTGAAAAACCAGAACTTTTTACAAGAAAAGTAGAAAATCTTATTGCAAAACCAATAAAATCAACTTTTAACAGGTTAACGATAAAATAGGCAAAAGAAAAACAAACAATAAGAGTATTAACATTTTTATTCAAATAGGTAGGTATATAATAATAAAATAAATCACAATAGACCGTCTACTCTAAGTAAGCTGTGCCATACAATCAATAATTATCCAAATTATACAGTCCAAGGTTTCTTCAAATTAATAATATCAGCCTGAAACAATATATCAAAACAACACGTTTACATTCCATCCCAACTAATATTATAAATGCGAAAGTGAGTTTTGTATATTTGTTTGTTTGTTACCTCTCCACGCCCTATCTACTGAACCAATCTTCCTGAAATTTCGCATACACATAGCTAGGAGTATTGAGAAGGACATATACCTTTCATCCCGGCAAAAAGCAATGTTCCCGAGGGATATTCATGAGGGTGAAGCTGCGGGCGAAAGTTAGTTTTCATATAAACGTGGGCTGTGTGAGGTGTCACAAAATTATCAAAACTAGATATAGTAGTCTTAATTATTCTGTTTTATGGAGCTAACAGGTAACTTAAAATGTTATTTATTACAACGAATGTAGTTTAATTTTCTAAAAAAATTGACGGGCAGAACATAATCAGATTTTACGCTTCTGCTTAGTACTAACTGCGGTGCGTAAGCTTGGCATCTCTAGAAAAATAAAGTCCGTTTTCAAATTCGAACGTAGTTCAGAAAATAATCAGTTTAAATTGAAACTTAGTGAGAAAAAAATAAAATTAAGAAATTAAAATATTTTTAAATTAAATAAATGAAATGCGAGCGTGTGGAGACAATAAATAACAATGTGAAAGCATTACAAAAGAGTGAATTAAATAAATGCAATTCGGATTTAACTTCGGTGCGCACTGGAACGTTTTAAATTTTTTAAGTTCATCAGTTATGGTTATGAGCCACGGTTAAGGTGATACCTCGGTGAACACTAGCGCCACCGTCATTTAAAAATCATTACTCACTGAAAACACAAGTTATCAAAAATCCCTCTGCTGTAATTATGGTTCTAGATCTGAAGTTAATTTTAATCATATTCAATTATTAAATTATAGTTCCATATAATTACAAATTGCAAAACTGCTAAAAGTGGCCATTTTAAGCAATAATGCAATTTGTAACTATAGGGAATCATAATTTAATAATTTAATATGTTTAAAATTAACTTCAGATCCAGAAACTTAATTACAGCAGAGGGATTTTTGATAACCTGTGTTTTCAGTGAGTAATGATTTTTAAATGACGGTGGCGCTAGTGTTCACCGAGATATCACCTTAACTCCGAAATACCATTTCGGCATTTGGAAACTAGAACCGCTTCATCTTTTTTGGGTTAGAATCTTATCTAAGGCTCTTACGCCTAAATCACTATCACTACATAGTATAAAACAAAGCTGCGCTTTCTCTGTCCCTATGTATGCTTAAATCTTTAAAACAACGCAACGGATTTTGATGCGGTTTTTTTAATAGATAGAGTGATTCAAGAGGAATGTTTTTATGCCCATGCGAAGCCGGGGCGGGTCGCTAGTAGAACTATAAAAGGTAAAGTGATAAGTATCAGTACATAAATTGTTTAACATGTATTTACGTAGTTACTGACCGATTTGTACAAGCAATTATCCATTCCATCTGGGCATTACTAAATAAAATAATATAATAATTTATCACATATTTCTCGCAGTCATAATCATAACTTATATAAGATCAAGATGAATTATATTCTGAAAAGTATTACTTCTATGTATAGAAGAATTTTACTAACGAATATTTTATTCGACTTTACTATTTGCTGTTATAGCTTAGAATTATTTATTGGTTTTATTTATTATATTTTATGTCTTTGATAATCAGTCAATATGATTTGATATTTTATATAGTGACTTAATTTTATTCTTACAAAAAATACAGTTCCTTATAAAATAAATATTTGCCCTGATATTTAAACAATATGCCCAGGCATATATGCCAGTCACTACTTTTAATCTCGATCCCTATATTTCATATTATAACTGATGCTAACTTAGTTTGATACACAAAAATAGCATTAATGAAAAAACAGTGCGCACCAATCAGTATCTATCGTTCGCATATCGGTAACATTATAATAATTTATACTATAGGTCGCGTCATGTAAAAAGAACGCTGGCTGTTGAGCTGCGCAGTAGGCGATGTATCGATGTATGCGGTGAGCGCGGTGCGGGCGGGGGTCGTCCTAAGCACGCGATTGGTTCGTTGGCTTCCCGTTTTGCGCAAGTTTACCCCCTCCTCTTTCCTCTAGCGTTCTTTTTATAAGACGCGACCTGTATTTATATACTAACTTATACTATTATTATTCAATAAGGGCGCAGTGTCTTCGGCTTCGGATTTTTCGCTGTCACTCGTCGCTGTAAAAAAATCGACGATTAACTGAATTAAATAAATAAATTATAGTGTTATCGTGAAAAAGAAAAATAAGCGTTAGGAATAGCAGAAATAATGAAAAACATGAAAACTAAAATACGCTAAGCGACAATGACTACCCGCTACCAAACGAACACACATTATGGCCTTTCATGAATGAAATTTTATTTAAAGGAGTTTTAAAATAAATGTATTTATATCAAAATATATGTTGTAAACGATAGAACGATTCTCTAAGTTTGTGCTGGAGTTAAAATTTATATTCATATGGATATATACAAATTTTATTCTACAAGACTAAAAGAAAACTATTTTAAACAAAATTGATTTATACTTTTGCGGACAGTAAACGAGATAACAATAACAGTTAATAGTTATCTACGTCGAGAGGCGTTACTGCCAGCGAAAGTGTTAAGTATATTAAAGGTTTTTTTCAAAGACGTAAGAAATAAGAGAAATTTTTTGTACATATTCCCTATAACGTGGTATTGTAACCTAAAATGTAAAAATATTATATAACATGTAGGTAGGCCTTTTGGATACATAGATATCCAACATAATTATTTGTCCATTTTAGACGAAAATTTAGTCAAAACTTTCATGAAAAGCCATTATATATAAATATTTTTCAAGCCATCACTCAACTAACCTGCCGTCCTTATTATACGTAGCATTTTAACCTAAATCTGAAACATTCCAAGCCCATACCATGTGTAAATAAAAAAAGATCTTTGATTTTATTAATTATACATAATTTCAATGACCCATTGAATGAAACACGCATAGAAAATGTACATTTGCTTATATTTCACATAAAAAATACACGTCACAGTACATAATATGGTACAGCGGGCTTCTAACACGACATATAACATATTTACATGGCTAAAAATATTTCTACCAATACTCGGAGCGACCTGACCATCGCACAGATTACATTGAGCCATTTTTAAATTAAACCAATTTTAATTTCATTTTAACTCTTTCCTAATATTTGCTCTTTATAAAATAACAATTCTGTATACATTGAAATGTACATTAAAAACAACAAAAAAAGGACATTTATTAGCATTTAGCTACTTATTAAAGTGGATTATTTCCAGGCTCAAAGAGCCATTGATGAAAATATACCAATTAAGTAATTAAAATCAAAGTCTACTTAGGTCAACTATCCCTGTCGGTCTTTTCCAAGTTTTAATATTGTCTATCTTGAAAGTTGGTACCGAAGAGTAATCCATATTCTAAAGGTATTAGGATTGATATTGTTTTACACACAATTAGTAAGTTCACTACTAATTAATTGTCGTTATAAACATCAATCTTACTATCATTAGAATAAAGTTAATTTTAGTTTACCCTGTAATACAAGCTGTCTAAAGAAAGCAGCTAGAAATAACTCAGAGAACTCAGAGCTAACGAGTGTACAAAAAAGGCTTTGAAATCAAGGTTATCAGTGCAATTGGTCTCACAAGATCGCTACATCGACGCTAGCGCCACCAAGCGGCAAATTACTGAGACTAGACTTTTTATATAAAACACCAGTCCCCTAGCTTCCCTACTTTGATTCCTAACAGTGCTTTAGCGGTAGGTAACCAACACCGAATTCGACAAAATGAAAGTGTGTTAAATAGATAGTACAGACTGATTTGGGCGATACACATTGACTGCGGCACCCATAACCATAAAACATTGTTCTATAGAAAATACATAAGATGTTTGTGTATATTAGAGTTACCACAGTCAAAGCGTTAAATTAGCGTTGGCATGCATTGTGGTAGGTCTTATGCTACGTATTGAAACCGCGACTCGACTAGTTATAGCCTATAACTAGCATTTGACGTTAATGTGTACAACTATTAGACTATTCTTTGGCGCAAAACCCAATAAAAAAAAGGAAAATCACACGTTGTACGTCAGAATTAACATAAACTCACCGAAAATCATTGAAAACGCGCACTTAATATAATGAGGAGCGAACAAGACAAACAGAACTACACTCGAATACTCAAACGCTACTCAATTTTGAGAGCTGCTCAAGTATCATGCTGTCGCGCTGAACGTCAGCGATATGACAGTGACAGCATGATACTTGAACAGCTCTCAAAATTGAGTAGCGTTTGAGTATTCGGGTACTATTTTCTCAATTTACCCTCAATAACGTTTTAATATTTAAATTGATCTAAAGTACAGGTTTGCGCTCTATCTGTGTCTTAAAAGTCTTTTTGGTTTTCGATAGCTAGAAATGTTTAATGATTTTATTTATGTCTGTATTGATTGATAGAATTTTATAATTATGACAATCATCCGATATTTCATTCTAAAGATGCAAAATTTTAAATGTACAAAACAAAGATTATGTATTATTAATACGAGTAAGTAGTATTCTTGAATTGTTCATAAAATAGACATTTAAGCAAGTAAATATCAAATAACCAAAAGTACCTCGAATTGAGTACCTATATGTTAACATTTCGAAAAAAAGGGGGGGGGGGGGGACAAGGACGGGACAACACAAGCACCCGCCACTTACTGTTCGGTTCCTATGTATATTTCGAGGGTATTGCTCGCGGGATCTAGAAAAACCACAACGAATTCTAAGACCTAAATGACTGAGCCCCACGACAGATTTAACTTGTCACATTAACACGACAATGAGTCGACGTTAATTTATAGAAAAACTAGCTGTTGCCCGCGGCTCCGCCCGCGTGGGACTCGGTTATATCGCGCCCAAAAGTAGCCTATGTTTGACCTCAGGTCGTTAACTACATACCTACCAAATTTCATCACAATCGGTCCAGCAGTTTAGCCGTGAAGAGGTGACAGACAGACAGACAGACAGATAGACAGACAGACAGACAGACAGACTTTCGCATTTATAATATTAGTATGGATAATAGCGCTTTACTCTTGACATAACTATAGTAGGTACTCTGCAAAAAAATATATATCTACTTTTGGATAGATGCTTTTCAAAAGGACGGTAAACGGTATTAAAGAGCCAAATTATCCTGGTAAATGGGAATGGGGGTATTATTAAGTCTAGTTAAGGGTTAATCTCTAAATACCTGGTCGGTAGGGTAGCTGTTGAAATATTAGCATAAGATAGACTGGTTTATGATTTTGACCAGGGTGTTCCTTGCTAGAACACGGTTGACTGGATTAGATTGCATTAGCGATAAGTCCGCCTTTGTACCTTACCTAGTTTAAAAAAAATATGTTTACATTTGTTTGGTGCAATATAGTTTTTCTATTCTATTCTAGTGTGAAAGTTTTAAAGTTAAAGTCAACGTCCGAGAATAACTCTCTATCCAAAAGGTTGTGGGCATTATTGCTGCAAAAGTAAGGCAATCTGACATTACAGATTGTTAGATAACCATAAAGTGCCTACAAAAGCAAAATTCAGAATATAAAGCTAATTGCTCAGGCGCCATTATCATTTCGCCATTTCAAGCACCAGTTTTGGACGAAAATCGTATCAGATAAAGCTGTCTTTTTTTATTTATTCATCAGTTCGAGTCATTGTCGCGTTAACATGTTAGTGAAAAAAGTACGTTATATGCTTGTTTATATAATTAATTAATTGTTGCAAGAATATTAGTGGAAAGCAGGTTCGGCGGTTAAGATTGGGTTATTGTAAGTACATTTGCGTGCTTGTGTCTGTAATTATACGCAAAATTTGTAACAAAGCGTGTTTTCGATCCACCTTCTTTTACAGATAAATAATTTTAAAAAATCAAAGAATTATTTTTAGCAATTTTATTTTGTTCGCGATAACACGGCATATGTCTTCAATTATATATAAAAAAAAACAAGGCAAAAAGTTATAGTTTCACGAAAAAACGCCAAGTCACACTCCTATACTTTCCTTAAGTCGCCAGATGGTTTATAGATAATAACATAATTAATATACAGAATAAGTCACAGTCTGTAACGAAACTGGAGGCCGAAAACAAATATATTACAACATATATTTACAAAAATACTACCTACACTACATTTAGGATATTTTTAATAGAGGTGTGGTGGAAGCGGTCACATTATAACAAAATTCCTGGATATTTTCTTGCAATTTCACTAGCATAATTGAGTTTTAATTTTTTACATATACCAAGTTTAATTCAGTCCCAAATTAAACTAAGTAATACATGCCATAAAAATTGGGATCTTATAAAAAAACACGCCCATCCCATACCTGTACGACTCCTTTTTTCATATACAATTACGTTGCCCCTAAAATATATGCTAAACTTAAATTATAATAAAAACATATATATTTTAATACGCAAAGACGGGTTAAACCATTAATTTGCTTTTCTCGCAATGCCTCCTTTTTAAGGTAACAAATGTTTTACATTTATTTGCTGCGACATTGCACTTTATATTGTATTTACAAATATGTCCGCGTGATGGTAAGAGGTTACCTTAGCATCTAGACATCTATAACTGTACTTTGAAATTTACGATCTTACAAAGTGACCAGTATATTGGGCAGTCACTAGGTCGATTTTATTGTTATTTTTATTCAAAAATTAATCTCATCAAATGTGTTACTGAAACGGTAAAATTTTGTGTCATTAAAAATCGCGCTAAGATACGTGCTATAGTTAAATAAAGTTTATTTTATCCAAATCTGTCCGATCTGAATAAGAAATAATACATCAATATATAAAAGAAAGTCGTGTTTTTTACACAATTTATAACTCAAGAACGGCTGAACGAATTTGGCTGAAATTTAAAATGGAGATTGCTTAGACCCTGGAACAACATATATATTTTATCCTGGGATTCCCACGGGAGCGCAGCCCGGGGCAACAGCTAGTTTTTTTATGATTTTGACGTTTATTTATGTGTCTTCATAACATTTAACAAAATTTTACAAAATAAAATAACGCTTTGCGTCACCTTTACATAATACCTACATAAAATTTATATTTTTAAAACCTATTTTATACTTTAAAAGACTTAAAAGTAAATCAGACTACAGCAATATAATTAATAGGGATTACGTAAAACCTTTTAAATTTTGCCCACACATATTGTAACAAGGAACAATCACAACTTATAAAAACTTTCCCAATTTACCTCCGCCTCGTCACAGACTATAACTAAGAAGAGAACAGATTAAAATTGAAAATGAGTGGTGAAAATCTATCCCATTTAGAGGTGATATTACTCACAAAATCAAATTATATATTTATTTTTAAACATTTTTCGGTGGTAACGTAACTTTTTTAAATGGTAATAATAATTAATAACCATGGATTTTTTTGCTTCTACTTGTTCACTCGCCATAACATTTTACGAGCCATACGTATATTATAGAGTGAGAATAGAGATATGTATGAGATGACTGTCATATAGCAGGCAAATGTAAAGTATATCAAATAAATTAAATTCAAATTTATTTATTTCGTGAACATAGGTAGTACAAAATAGATTATTTACAAAAGCGAGTTTCTCTATGTTCCGCCATAAAAAGTAAATACATGATTACTTGATATTTTAGATGTTTTTATGCCATTTTTGCTCAAGTTATTTTTCAAGTGGACAATTTAATTTATATCTTAAACCTTATTATACCACGCACGATATAGCGGCTCGTAACAAGTGGCCAGTAAACTGGACAGTACAAATCAAAACTCTAACTTCCATCCCATCGACTAACAATCCACCACGCATTTCCAACTAGCATGAAGACTACACAATAACCTAGCAACGACAACGCTATACAAGAGTGTGCTATGTCTGAGCTGATTGTCGTTTAGAGCTCCTTGTGGGCAAGCGTCGCACGCTCGTACCGTTGCGGTCGGCGTGTTTGCTGGCGGCGGCCACAGCCGGCGCACGCGCTATCCGAAACAGCTCAATGTTCATGTGATCGCAAATCTCTAAGCAAATTTTACCGCAGTAGCTGAACAACTCGAAACATGTCCATATCTGAAAATAGTTAATATATTTACTTCCTCTTGCTTGGAAATAGCTTCATTATTTAAAAAAAAAGCAATACGTCAATACTCATTACTAGTCTAAGAAAACTGTAATTTACTTCCTCTTGCTCGGAAATAGCTTCATTATTAAAAAAAAAAACAATACGTCAATAGACTAAATACTGGCCTAAGACAACAGTGTAATTAAAAAAAAACCGGCCGCTAATGGAGGTTTTTTAATGTACACGTTTTAATACATTAGGTTTTTTAGTTTCACTCTGGCCAGCCTTCCAAAAAAAAACCTATTCTAGCGGTCGTAAATGGAAATTGCTGGACACTTTTGTTAGGTTGGTACTAACCATTAATTCTTTTATCGTTTAAAAATATGTATTCGAACATTTCAAAAAGTCAAATGCTGACTTATTGTTGATGCCATTATAAAATTTGATACGATATTGTTTCGTCTCAAGAGGATTTCAGAGAAAGTAAAGTACTATACAAGCCTCGGCCGAAATTGCAATTTGCAATATAACTCGGCCGTAAATGGCTTTGATTCTGGCCTCGACAGATAATGTAATAATAATAATAATGTACTATTGTCCTTAACAAACTTTTACATACATACATATAATCATGTCTTCATCCCATTCGGGGTAGACAGAGCCTAGGGTTTTACGCCCTTAGACCACGTTTAGCATTATGGTAGTTGAAACAGGAAATCAAGTGATGGGTTGCTAAACTCATCGCCTATGTGATGATTCCTTCATTATATGATTCCCTCGGTCGAATTTTAGACCTTGCGCGGTAAGTAATGCAGCTGATACATTCTACGTTTTTCTTTTCTTCCAGACCAGCATGGAATTGTCTTGTTTGTTATACACGACTTTGTAATGTATTGTTTGATGCATTAAAGAGTTAACTAACTTTAAAATATATATGTGTTGTATGAGAATTAACAAACATTATCTAAAATAACTTTTCACTCCGCAAAAAAATTGTTGATTGGTAGAGAATGCTTTTAGCATCAAATTCGCCAATCAAATAATTATGATATTCTTGTGATGCAATAACATTTTAACAAAATCTATATTCTATACTAATATTATAAAAAGGAAAGACTTGTTTTTTTTTGTGTTAATCACATCCACCCTAAGGTTGACTGGAAGAGATTGCATTAGCGATAAGTCCGCCTTTGTACCTTACCTAGGTTTTAAAAATTATGTATTAAACAAATGTGTTTGGTGCAATAAAGTTTTTTATTCTATTCTATGTTGTAATGAATAAACTTACAAAGGTGCCGATTTCAAAAATTCTTTCACCATTGGAAAGCTACATTCACCCTGAGTGACATAAGCTATGTAAGTACCACGGGCGAAGCCAGGTGGACTGCTAGTAACAAATTTAAATACGTACTGCACACAACCACAGCACAAAGTATTCTGGCAAAGCGTTGTTAAAGTACTGGTTGAGGAACAACATGGCGGGACCTAGGAGGGACCAGTCGAAGTATTCCATCTCACTCTTGGTCATGTGAGCCACCTGAAATAAAAAATAAGTATTTAATCTGAAAATCATCATCATCATTTCGTGTAAGTGTCGCGGTCAACCGACCATGCCCACCCTGGTCAGGTCACTCTAGCACAATCTGAGTTGTACGGAACCGCCGCTGATGTGATTTCTTTAGTGACCATCAAATGACAGGCAAGACTAACCTTGGTTTATAATAATGAACTTATTGCAATCCATACTAATATTATAAATGCGAAAGTCTGTCTGTCTGTCTGTCTGTCTGTCTATCTGTCTATCTGTCTGTCTGTCTGTCACCTCTTCACGGCTAAACTGCTGGACCGATTGTGATGAAATTTGGTAGGGATGTAGTTAACGACCTGAGGTCAAACATAGGCTACTTTTGGGCGCGATATAACCGATTACCACGCGGGCGGAGCCGCGGGGAACAGCTAGTTATACATAAATACGCAAATGTAAGTTCGTCTGTTTTGACTCAAAAGTAAATTGACGTTTTTGGAGAAAATGCTGTGGAGTGGAGTTTGTGGCGCCACTTCTTCTCCACTTGCGCTTATTGTGGTGGTTAACTTCATGAGTAATGATTGAAGTCAATAAGTGATAAGAATGTTCTATATTGAAAAAAAAAAACACAATTTGAATTTAAATTTAGTGTTCTTCCAAGCCTTAATGTACGGTCACGATCATAATTGCAGTCATAGTTTGCAAACCAAAGTGCACCGTATTGTAAACTTTTGGAGCTGTCAAACTATTACTGCAATTATGAACGTGACCGTACCTTTTGAAGCACAAACAAAAAAAAAAAAACACTTACCACAAGTCTGTTGGTGACTTTAGCGGCGACCATTCCGAATGCGATCAAATAAAGAACCGGGTGATTCTCGTAAACGTTGGATTCACTCTTCTGGAAGATCACGAAGGCGGGTACAACTACCATAGAGAATGGTATCACCGGAGACAGTATGCTGGTGCCCTAGTGGAGAAATGTGGCTGTAGCGAGTTCTTAGAGTAATGTCTTGAATCATAGAATAGGGGTAGGAGTGAAAATTTTTAAAACACTTGATTTTTTTTCTGTCGGTAGGAATAAGGTTCCTTAATACCAGAAATAAATATCAGACTTTTAAAATCAGCCAATGGTTTTGGTTGTCAAGAATGTCATTGTCATGTTGGTTTTGGTTGTCATTAATGTCATTCATTATATTTTAATGACATATGTTTTTTTTTTTACCGAACGAAGCAAAGGAGTAAACAACAATAAAATTATATGTATTTTAAAATGTACCGTTATCTACTACTTGGAAATTAGACTCTAGGGATACTTTTAATAAATTATCAAACAAGAAATCTTAAGTAAAGATCTCAGTATGCAATTAATAATTTTAAGATTAGTAATAAATATACGAAGTGATCAGCATGCACTAATTTCAGTGGTTTTTAGAACATTGTACAAAATTAGTATGATTTTGCAAAATTCTGGAATCAATATTTCATTCTAAAATCTACTTATTGTCTTTTAAATAAGGATTAAATCATTTCAAAAAATTCTATGATCCAAAACTTAAAGGTTTAAGGCAGTACCTACACATGTCATTAATAGGGAAACTAACACAATTTCAAATAACAATTTATAAACGTATCAATGTTATAAGAAATCAGTTTCAAATCCCCAATTAACTTTCAACGCACATTTGTGCTATTCTTACTATAAATTTTATGCCTCCTTTGAATCATGCCTTTACAACGAGGCACAAATAAGCGTTCAGTTTAAATTCTACTATAACTACCATTCAAAGCTACAACTAAAAGCATGCTAAAAAAGCACAAGCACATGAAATCAAACATGTTAGTAGACAAACACGAAAACAGCACAAATATGACTGGCCTCATTGATACAGCGTATTGTACGGCCGTTGAGCCTCGTGGCGTGACTGGCATAGTAGCGTTAGTACTATACATTACAATTTACATGAACTTAGTAACTATTACTAATTGTATTTCCTTGTTTTGAAGGCAGAAATCCATTTTAGTCTAGCTGTAAATGAACTACCAAATATAATTTTTGGAAAGCATTGAGCTTGAAACTTGATACCTATAATTTTTGGACCTTTATCAATACATTTTTAGGATTATATCTTGTGCCTACTGTCTAACAACACGGTAGCTCAAATTTTTGTGAAACAATACAATTAAACTCTAATTTATTCAAATTATCTCAACTCGACAGCCAAGACTGCTTAATTTGAACATAACGATGTTTTAGATAATAATAATTTGAAAATGTAATGTTAACTGCATTTGAACTTAGGATATTCAATCTAAGAATTGAGATAACAATCTAAGGATTGTTTTTACACAAAATTACACAAATCGTTTTAGGACTTTAACCAAGTAAAGTATTTTCACTTGCATTCATTAGTTGCCAAGTGACACTTGTCACTTGCCAGCAACCAACTAAGCCAATAGCTACGAAGTTCATGTAAACAGCGCATCATACACGAAGTGCATTTCTCATGTTAGTGGCACAAACGGCACAATGCTTAAAACCTTATGTCCTTACTGCTACTGTGGAGCCATTTTTCCCGACTCCTCCCCTCATAATGACCGTAACGTATCCAAGTATAAGGTAGACAGCCAACGCGACCACACCGATATTCGATATCAGATTGAGTGGTACGTTTATTGTCGGTAACTGTTAGGAGTCATGCGGTGTTGACGCGTGATACGTTCGACGGCGGTACAGCGGCCAAAAAAGAAAGATACAAAACATGCCATTAATATAAAAACCAAATGATAAATGAAACTGCGTAGTTGATGTCAACTCTCATGTACCACACATAAAAAACTGTTAATCACATTTTTAATTAATGAAAGTTCACAACCGTAATAATATAGTTGGCAACGAAGAGTAAGTTTACCAAATTAAATGACCAGGTTGCCCTAATATGAAAAATTTATATCCAGATCTTAAAACTACCCGCAACATTGGATGACGGTAAAAGTGTAGAGCTATATAACGTTCGCCAAAATGAGACAACCTTACGAAACAAGCTTTATAACGAGTAAATAATTTATGGTTAATTAATGAAATGTAACGATCTACTTGTATATTAGTTTTCCTTATAGAAATATAGTACAGAAACATACAGAACAAATGACATTTCACTATACTATTAAAAGTTAAGAGAGTAATTTCTTATATTATGCAAATGTATGGTAGTAATTCGAGAGTTTTAACTTGCAATGATGAGGTCGAAATTCCATAAATTTCCATAGTACAATAACCTATCGCTCTGACGTCTTAGCGGCGCCACAGTCGCTTGTTTCGTAGGCGAAAGGGACAGCTATCAGCTGTACAGATGATATCGATGTGTATGTGTGTGTGTGTGCATGAGAGATCACAAGCAAACACACAGGGTTTAATAAAATCCGAATAACTGCGTGTGCCGTCTTCACTCATTGTTTTTTTTACCTATCTCTTAAGTTTAAAGCCGTTCTACCTTTCAACCTTTGTGCTTATAAAACTCATTAAGAAAAACGGTGTATTTACATTAAAAGGCGAGTGTTAATCACAGTTGATATATATCAGAATGAAGAAGTAGACGACTCAGTCACAATGTTAGAAATAATGAAATGGGGTTTGGAACATTGACATGTTTTTCATAGACTTCATATAATAAATAAATAATACATTAAGAAGCGAAACCACTCTTGCACAATTAATCCAACCAAAAATGCCATAAAATTTTGTAGGTAGTCTTCTGATCATGCCGGTAAAAAAAAATGTATTTTTTATTTTTTTATTTTTCACATTTACTTTGGTGGTTAGTTAGTCAATAAAGTGTTAACGTGAATGCCTATAATAAATGTAGATTTAAAAAAAATAGCTCTAAAGACATTATCCAGTAAGAACGGGTAAAACGGGGCATACAAAAACGTCCGGTAGTTTATCCTCTTTATCGTAATAGTATTTAATTAAAAAAAAAAATCATTTATTTCAGACAACAAATAGGTACATAGCAATTCTCAATCAAATTAAAATCAATCAATTTTTGTGCGTTCCAATTATGAATGTTTAAAAAAAAATCTTGGCTATACCAACACAAGATAGAAATATGTTGTGACCACCATAATTCTCCATAGAGATAACTAAACCGTTAAAATGCTAGCTAAAAGTCCATAATACCATGTCAATATCCACAAACTAACTAGCCAATGATTGAATCGTCAGGTTAGTCAAGTAGGCCGCGTGAAAAGGCAATGTCCGGCAGCTTACGGCTACAGTTGATCCGTTTTTGCCGCACCCCCTAATCCGGAAGGTGACCAAGAACTTGGCAACTAGGTATATTTGCGCTGGATAGGTCATCGAGCTGATGAGAAGGCTCCATGGCGCCGCCAGGATGGGCATCTGCGCCACAATCAATATTAAAAAAACAATTCGGATACACTTGGTAACCGATTTTTACATAATAAAATAATCGTCATTGTAGCCTTCCTGTCTAGCCTTTTATCTGAACTGTTGAGAAAACTGTAGATATCTTATAATCATCACCATTGAAGCCTTCCTACCTAGCCTTTTACTATCTGAACAGTTAATAAAAATGTGGATAACTCCTAAAAAAAACAACTAATGCTTATAATGTCAGGTCTACTAAGATTTTTTGCATTTCAAAATGCCATTAGAAATAACATCAATTTCAATAACATTCACTATATTTACATATTATTATGTTTAACTTATAATTATCTTTCCCTAATCCATATTAATATTATAAATGCGAAAGTCTGTCTGTCTGTCACCTCTTCACGGCTAAACTGCTGGACCGATTGTAATAAAATTTGGTAGGATGTAGTTAACGACCTGAGGCCTATGTTCAAACATAGGCTACTTTTGGGCGCGATATAACCGAGCCCCGCGCGGGGCGAAGCCGCTGGGAACAGCTAGTAGTGCTATAAAATTATTGTGTGGTTATCAAAGATTAGTGTAATGGTTAATAACGCCGCTATTTCTAAACTTTTACATATTATAGAAACATTAAAAAAGTTAATAGATTAGTTGGAAAGAACAAACAAGTGTGCTTCCGACACAATAGTAAAAAAAAGACGTTGTCACGTCAAAAAGGCTCGCATTCATTTCAATACTAATTTAACCTGCCTATAGAATTCACGTAAATGCAGTGTGAATTATGATATAAAGATATGAGTGAAGACCCACTTATGAAATAAACAAGATAGTTCACAGACATCATTTCACGAGACTGAAATGACACCCAAATTATTTCATGAAGTCAAAATAATGTTGAGCATAACTTTCCTTTCGGAGTGAGCTAGACATGCTATTAAAAAAACCCACATGATAAAAAGCGATGGATAATTCAGAACAAATCGAAACGCTCATTGGCACTTATTGCCTCTTAAGACGAATTTAAATACAAGTTCGTAATAATACTCAAATATATCGACGCTGGAGTTAAGCCTTCAATGTCGATAAATTTTGAGTTATTTTATAATCTATGAAAGTGGCAACAAGAACAAATAATACAAAAATCAAAGCTAACAATAAAACCTTTGATGCTAGTTGGTTGATTCACATATATTCTAGATCGAATGATTTAATTGCTAATGGAAACGCGTAAGCGCCATCTTGATTTACGTTATGACTGATAAAAAAATTTGCATACAAAAATGCCACACAAGGTTAAAATATTGCCAAATCTGTGGCTACTTTCATAGAGTATTGTTGTTACGTTACAATATTAATAAACTAACTAATTAATATCCCGCGTTAATAATCCCAAAAAGTAGTAACGGGTGCAAAGGCTAACTAACTATTTATGCCAATTATTTTACGTAAGTAATTAATAACTAATCAACTGTAATCTATGGTTATAACAAAAATGTCGTATTAACTTCACAGAAGATACATAAGCCCAGCGCATTCACGAATCCTATTAGAGTCACGGCTGTCGGATTGGGAGGTACGAAAACTATGGACTAACACTAAAAGTAATAAATTCTGACGATCAAGAAGGTGGGTAATGCAAGTAACTAGAAAAATCGTGCATAAAAGAAAAATAAAATTTATATTCCATACACGGAAATAAGAAATAGGAAGATGCAATTTGCTAGAATTGGAGAATTATTAAGCTGCAAAGCCATTTTTTAACAGATTGATAATCTAACATTCAAAAGAAAAATGAGCAGGATATTTTTGTGTCTTTTGTACAGATAAGCTCTTAAGGCTTTATTCAAGGATATAGGCTTTTGGCAACGGCCGGCCACGGCAAGCAGATTCAATGAGAAATAAAAACTTTACCTACACGCTGTTTTCTTCTTAATATTAACATTTAAGTGATCCATCCGCCCTGTAAGTTTTATGTGTGCCTTACATTTTGGCCATTGTCACTAGTGTGATATCATGATAACTTCCAGGCCTTTAAAAAGCACATTAATTTTGGGTCCTGAACGCTATTATAGAATAACAGGTGTTTATAATTTTCAGAATTAAAAAAATCTAAAACCAGTTTTGTACTACCAAATTGAAATTGCCCCCTTAACACTACTTGCCGCAGCAGTACCCTTTTTTCCTTATATATCTGCCATTATTGTTAGGGTACAACTCTCTAAAAAGATGAGGGTAAAACTCGCCAAAACAGGGCACAACTCGCCCGAATCCAAATGCAACTAGGGCGAGTTTCACTTTGATAAATCGCGAAACGTTCTCCCTCCCAATCCCCGGCCGTGAACCGTTTACAAGCAGGGGATCCTCACAGCGACAGTGGAGCCGTTCTTGCCGACCCCGCCGGCGATGATGGCTGCGGCGAGCGCGCCTACTGTCAGGGAAGCCCCGGCCACCGCGGCAGCCGCCAGCGAGTATCGCGCTTCGAGCGCACCCACCACCTATATACCGGGTATGGAGGACACGTTACCACAAAAAAGATCGTAAATCTGTTACTTATATCCCAAATTTCCAACTTATATTATTTATGCGAAAGTTTGTATATTTTGTTTGTTTGTTACCTCTTCACGCCCTATCTACTGAACCAATATTCCTAAAATTTCGCATATACATAGCTAGGAGTATTGATAAGGACATAGGTACTTTTCATCCCGGAAAAAGCGCTGTTCCCGAGGGAAATTCATGCGGGCGAAGCCGCGGGCGAAAGCCAGTAACACATATAAAACAATAAATATATTTTAAACTACTAATCGGACATGGAAAAATATTTAATTTTTACGTTTTTAGTAAGAAGTCTGATATGTACATTAGAATGTACATTCAACAGCGGTGCAAGTGCTCATAAAAACGTGAGCGATTTTGCTAAAAAAACGAGAATATAAGCCTAGCGAAGACCGTTTAAGTGCGAGGCCATGAGAAAAGACCAACTTCGCCCACACAGTATTTTTGAAGTTTGCAATACACTTTTTTGTGGTAACACAAAATAGGTGATTTAAGTATGTCCCACATTTGACGAAGAATAGAAGTAAGTACTTAACGCAATTCAGGAGAATATAAATTAAAATTATGAAATAAATAAGATCCGTTCATTCACACCTATATCCAAACGGTTAGTTAGTTTGACAACTTGAAACAGGTGGTAAACTGAAAAGTACTTTATTTCAAAACATTAAAGATTGATATTACTTTGGCACACAAAATAACCTTTAACAATAGTTTTAAAGTTCGCCTTGGAATAATAAAATAAAAAAATCAAAATACCAATTATAAATTAGTGCCATATCATTATTTTGTATTAGTTCAATATTATTATTAAATCTGTTTTAGATTACCACTCGACCAAGCTGGATGTAGATAAAATTGAATTAAAAAATAATTAATTAATAATTGCGGAGATAACAGTTAAATAAATATATACAAAAGAAATCTCATGTGGGTATTTTTAAAAAGTTTCTATGATCAGAAATATATCTGCAAACATAATTAGCTATGTCGCATTTAATAGTAGGTACAGAATCACGACTTCATATATTATAGGATGGACTAATTATCCATCATATACATAACTCATACCCAGTTTTATTACTTAAAGACTCATTTACACGGCTCCAGTCACTAGCACCAATATATCAAAGGCATACCATCACTCATACCAACGATGTTATAGTCGTATAAGAATAGCACGCCAGCCAGTATGCCCATTTAGGTAGGCTAGTAGCTATGATTACATTAATTTATGCTAATTTTGTTTGCTCATCGTGAATCTCATATACTTTTAAATGTATAAATAAAAGTAATAATCTGAAACATGACTAGGATTAGACTCTGACGCCAGAAATAAAATCAGAGAATAAGTAATGCATTGAATAATTATGTGATCACGGTTGTTTAGACCCAGTGGCAGCTAATTTGATGAATAAATAAAATCAACTTATATTAGCGTTTCACTAAGCGCTTGCAATCGTTTAATTGCTACCAGTGCTGGCGCCAGCGATTGGATACTTGTAAATAAGCCTTCACTAATAACTTGAACACGTGACGTCAAGTGTCTAGACACAACTCATTCTGATAAGCGTAAACATATGCTATGCCTTTATACATAAATCTGAGTTATACCTTCATATCATTCATACGTCACTTATCCACAATATGTAATATCATCGTTGAGATGAAAACTAATACTGAAAACATCTTGGTGAAGCTATATCTATTTTATTTATTTCAAAGAATGGATACATGTTAGAAAATAGGAATATGAAGGATGAATATACTAAATTTACTAAATTCTATATATAGAGGGATATTATCTCTATTATTTATTGCAACCACTTGACGATATTTTTTTTTTTGGTTTACAACAACATAATTTTATAGTGTTGTTGACAACAAATAAAAAGTAATAAGGACTCCTATTTCTCGAGATTTTCCCCTCATGTGTATAATGTAAACTAGTGAATTTTTCAGCTATCTAGACGATCTGTTTTTTATGTCAACCTAATTTAAATGACAATCAATTTTAAAAGTAATAAAAAAACAGCTGGACAACATTACCTGAGTGGACCAGAAGCTGGGCCCTAGTGTAGCGGATATCAGATGTATCGCTATGATGGAGTATTGGGCTTCTGTCACGTCGATTCGGCCCATCTTGAGAGTGCCAGTGACGTAGGCTTGCCAATGCGCACAGTAGAAGAGTGTCATTGCGCAGATGCACTGAAAATTGAAAAAATAAATACGTTAGTATCGTTATTCATTGCTCTTTTGGTGAATTCACATTACTGATTTAAGGCCAGTTACGATTTTAACCCAACCAATACAACCGATCATTTTGGAAACCGGTAAGTGTAGCATCGGACACCTACCGACCTGATGGTCAGATGACCTGAAGAAGGTCGCATGCAAGCGCTGGATGCAAGCCGCTTCCAACCGGTCATTTTGGAATTCCTTGGGGGAGGCCTATGTCCAGCATTGGACAGCCTGCGGCTGAAATCTGCATGATTTGTTCTTAAGTTCTTGAGTTTTGCGCTTAGCAACCCTTTAAGGGTTTTCTTTTTATTTAAATATAAAAAGAAGTAATATAAAATCATATTAAATTATACTACATGTTTTCATGAGTGGTTTATCTCTACCACTGTTTTATTTAGTCACGATCACGAATCAAAATTATAGCCGGCTGTTATCTATATCGTGTACTATTAATTAAGGTACCATTCCGATTACATTGGCCACGACTGGAACTTTACAAACTACCATTATCAATAAATACCGTCACACGGTTGCCAATCCGAACGGTACCTTAAGTACATGATTCAGCACTATTACAGACACGCCTTAAAGATAAACGATGATTTTTATTTGCCCAATATTTCAAAGATGTTCGATATATGTGAGTCACTTGATTCGAAGTTGGTATTGACAAGTTGGTAAATTACTGATACTTATATATTCTTTGTATCGTATACTTTTCTATAGGGGCTAATATCAGCCCAGTAGCTCTACCAATCATTTTATTTATTTTACTCTAAAATCAGGGGGTCTAAAAACGCCACTTTGAGCAATTCATCGAATCGAATTCATGAATTCACGAATTCCTTAGCAATTCTTTAAAAATTCCAATTTCTTAAAAATTTTTTGAAGAGGAATTACAAAGTTAATTTGGCCATTTTACAAAAATAGAGGAATTGCTACAGAATTGCTACGAAATTCGTAATATGAATCGATTCGATGAATTGCTCAAAGTGGCATTTTTAGACCCCCAGGTCTAATTAAAAAAATCTAAGACTTCTAATATTTTTGGTATTACTTTACACAATTTTTCCATTGGGTAATTTAGAAAATAAAACTCGTTTGTATTGAGAATAAAATAATCAAAAGTATTACCAAAAATACTTACGTAGAAATTATTTACTAGCGAAGTGCTGTCTTTAGATTTTTTCAATTTGACCTGATTTTAGAGCAAAAGAAATGAAATGATGATGTTGAGCCCCTTAATAACAGATGTTATTATATGGACTTATTTCGTCGTCATTATCATCATCATTCTACGACCCACTGCTGGGCATAAGTCTCCCATTGTCTGCGCCAACGTTCCCTATTCTGGACCACCGCAATCGAGTTGACAGTTCTAGCCAGCAACTATCCTAGTTCATTGTCATCGTTGAATTTTTCTGGTAGCATCCTAAGCCATAGCTTGGAAGAAAGAAGTTCCATTACCCAGCCATAAAATACATCTAAAATAGATTTTTACAGTGATACTTTTTGCAATATTGTAAGGTTACCTAAAATAGTATATTCCATGATGTCATAACATAACATTAAAGTAGGTAGGTACAGATAGTCTGGGAAAAGGTCAATAATTTTCAGGTCAATGATTTAAGAAACGACTAGGGGATTCCCGCCTACACGAGCTCGGAGATATAATTAGATATTGACATAAAAATACTCTACATCTTTTCTTGGTAAAATGGCAGTGTTAATAAAATAATAATTATTTTAAAAATGTGCAATTGATAAGGCAAATTTATTTTATCTGTTAATTTTATTTTTTAAAACACCTTGTACCATTTTATATTTTGAATTTGAATGTAGTATAATACATTTGACAAAGTATGAGAGCTAGTATTTTTGTAAGAACATTTTTTATACGCCATGTTTTTTTTTCTTAAGAAAAAATATTTATGATTTGGAACGGTGGCCCTTATATAAGATTTCTCAAAAACTCCATTTTATCAGAGCTTAGACGGCCGCTTATATATTACACAACTATTTTACGAAATTAGTACTAATCTACCCTTTCATCCACGCTTGTCCGGGAAAGAAGATGAATAGAAAAGAAAAACACATGAACGTATCAGCTGCTTCTCTTCCCGCGCTGGTTGTAAAAGTCGATCGAGGGAATCGTGGAACGTCTACCCCGTATGGGATAGATGTAATTATATATATATGTATGTAGATGTAGTGGAATGGGGGTTTTCTGTCTACCCCGTATGGGATAAGGTTGGGATAAAAACGTGATTATTATGTATGTATGTATGTACTCGTATGTACTAATCCACAGGTGCCCCAAGGCGCGGCAGACAAGCACCGGTTTAGGTAAATTTGTGACTCAGTTACTGGAAGTACGCCAGATAAGTTTGGCTTCTCCCGACCTGGCAACAATCCCGATACAGTATTCTCGGGGTGAGACGTGGAAAATTTCTTCATGGTGACTATTACAGTGGAATTTCTTAGTTGAAGTGTTAATTGGAGGTTATTTTTGTTTTTGCGCCGCACATTTTGGTTACTGGTTGGGAATGGTCTCAGAATGAATGAATGAATAAACAATTTATTGCACCAATTACATAAATACATTATTTGAATGTACAGGATCGAAAATAAAAATTAGTACAAAAAGGGAATGGACTTATCGCTAATGCAATTTATTCCAGCCAACCTTAGGGTAGAGAAACAAAAAAACATTAGATTTAAGTCTACCAGTTTAATGAGTATGCTGAATGAATTACACGTGTGAAACAATACTCAATGAATCATTAAAAAGTGTAGAAATTGTGATTTAAAAGTGCATTATTTTGTTCCATACAATCCGAGCATCGAATGATGTTGTCACTACTTTATGATATTCCATACTGGGAAATATGATATGTAGACATAGAATATAATAAAATCGCGTGCGGTGTCTACCCGGGCATTTTTTACCCAGGCAATATTTGTTTTAATCTATGTATGGTAAGTATGTAGACCTTAATCCTTCCTTCTATCGCTAGATGACATTTTATTAAGTCAATTCTGTAAAAAGTAAATAAATACAATATTTATATTAAGTAAACTTTACAAAAAAAAAACGTAACATCTATCTTTATAATAAAAAATCAATTGAAGTTCGTTTAGACTCGCTAAAACTTGAGAATGGGTCGCTGGGTCGATTTGACTAAATTTTGATCTTGAAGTATTTGTGGAAGTTCAGGGAAGGTCGAAACGGTGAGAAAATGAGTTCAGGCGGTACGGAGTTCGCCGGGTCAGCTAGTATATCATTAAAAATTAAAGTTTTGGAGTAACCTGCAAACTACTTGTACGAACTGTCTTTCTACACTCAGAAATAATTTAAGCGACCTTGAGTCATTAACACGAGGACAGGTATGGCGTGATATTGAAACATCTTTAACAACACGAAAGAATTTTACAAAATTTAAATAACGTAACATACGAACTGACACTAACAAACCTAATAGCGCAAAAATACAAAGAAGCATTCCTTTTAGGGCAAGCAAATCGTAGATGAAAATCGACAGTAATCTAATACAGTATAAGGATTAAAACACGCCTAGCAATCATGAAGGCGACAATCAACACAGCAATCGATTACATCATAACGACTAAACCACGAGTTGTACTTGACGGCACAGCGAAGTAATTCAAAGGGAAATGATTACGAGACCGGCAAACTACATTGCCAACAGGGCTAGAGCCTGGAAAGTAGGAACACAGTTTCCGCAAGACAGCGCAAGTATGTACAATCAGTAATGCGCCCATATCACAACATTTATGCAACTGCTTTTGTGGTCCAGTAGCTTGTGTATTTCTCGTATGATCTGAAAGTCTCGACTGAACCAAACAAAACAATTTGCAAAGTTATTTTCAGTTGTTGTGTGTAACGAATGAGTTTCGAGGAAGCAAGGGTGCTTTATAAGGCTCGTGGCATGTGGAAATTTCTTTACCTACAACTGTAGGATAGATTAGTGACATTATTTAAGTCGCTCTTACTTTTGCGTATGCCCGTTTGCTCATGGCGTGCGTGACAATATATTTTAGTGTAGGCACAGAACAGGATAATATGTTGTAAGTCTTAATAGGGCATTGCAGGCTAAAATCAAAATTTTGCCTAATAACAGATGATTCCGTGTATTTTGGCAGACATGTTGGAGACAATGGTTGACCATTGTCTCCCATTCAAACACCTGGTGGTCTTCAAAGAGACACGTAAGAGGCCGTGAGATGTTTTAGAAACTAAACAATAGGAGAGTTACTGATACAGAATCGATTGACCTTGAAAACTATTCAATGAGCAAGCATTTACATGATGCCATGTAGCGTTATACAATCAAGCCAATAGGCACGCATCATCAAATTCGTTCGTCAAGCCATTTAGACTCGACAAGAAGATGATCAAATCCATGTCTTGATAAATACTCACTAACGTCGTCGATCCTCGTAGATTTTATGTGCGACAATGAAATGAAATTGTTTATTCTCAATATAAGATATTCTTATCACTTATTGACGATAATCATTATCCTAACTTCCTAACTTAATATTATAAATTCGAAATTGAGTTTGTTTGTTACGCTTTCACGCCCTATCTATAATACTGCACCAATCTTCCTGAAGTTTCGCATACACATAGACAGAAGTGTTGAGAAGGACATAGGATACCTTTCATCCCGGGAAAAAGCACTGTTCCCGTGGGAAATTTACGAAGCCGCGGGCGAGTCACAAATAATTTGCAGAACTTAAAATAGGGTTTCCGGTGATACACAGATGAACTCGCTCAAACTACTGGGTTTATCTGTGAATGTATCAAACAGATTTTGTATATAAACACTGCATAAGTATTTTATTGTTCGAGTTTTGTCTTGATTTCTCACCCTCTCTCCCCAAGAGTAAACGTGAGGTGAATACTATCATCTACTCTATGCCCTAGGTGAAAGAAGCAATGGAATTACCTCACTGAGGCGAAATAGAAAAGTTGCTGGCCACAACTAAATTACGAAGGCTCAAAAAAAGGAAGTTTGACGTAGAGGGAGGCTGGTGCCCAGAAGTGGGTCGAATAAAGTTCGAAAAAAATAAAAATCGTAGAAATAAGGCGAAACATAGGACATAAATTAGGCAAAGAAAGAGTCCCTTCTTATTTGTTGCCCTTTAAAAGGTTACGTCAACACGGCTAGGCCGATTTTCTTTTTAACTGATTCGAACAATGTTTGAAAGGAATATTGCGTAACCACCCAGCTGCGGTTCAATAAGAAATGTGGGATCAAGATTAGGTAACCTTCAGCGTGTTCAAGTTTCTTATGTTTTCCCGCAACGCAGCCATTTTTATTTCTAACAATCTTTTGCCCGCCGCTTCACCCGCGTTAACTTCCCTCGGGAACTATTCCCGGAATGAAATGTATGTTCTTCTCCTGGTTCACCTCTCCGCCAATTTTCAGCCAAATCAGTTCAGCCGTTCTTGAGTTATAAATAGTGTAACTAACACGACTTTCTTTTATATTATTGTTTTCTTGGTCATAGATTTATGATCTTTATAAAATGTACTACGATCTTTCTTATTCTGTTCATTCGAGCGTGTTTCCGAATCGTAAAGCAACCTCCCCTATTTACCCTATTATTTTTGTAGGTATCTACAGGGTGAAAGTTATTATACAAAATTTATCTATTATTTTCTTAGACTTCGCTGTCTATCTGTCCCTTTCTCCGTCTTAAAACTAATCGCCTGCATCCCGTGCCTGTATCTCATCAATGGTAATAATATATATACAATAATATAATACATAATAGGTATAGACATAAATAATTTTAAAATTCCAAATGATTTAGAAAAAAAATTATGCTAGTACGGATCCTCCGATGCGCAACCGACTCACACAACTATTTTCAGTTAAAAATACCTACGTTTAAAACTCATTATTACCTTCTATGGAAATTCCGTTGTACCTTGACTGAAATATTAATTACGTCGCTAGTGTTGTAAACTTGTAACGATCGCGTGCGTCACACGATGAATGTACGCAGTCAAAACGATGGTATCAAATAAGTGGTGCGAATTATCCATTCAATGAGGAAATTTGCCTTATCAACACAGATGTTACTTAATTATCAAAACAAACAAAGACGACGCCCTTAGTATTATTTTTGGGTCTGATTTAATGTATCCTACAAAAAAAAAAAATATTTTGCTGCACCAATCTTTCTGAAATTTCGCATACACATTATATATTTTATGTAGAAGAAGATAGAAGAATTGAGAAGTACAGGATACCTTTCTGAAGTACTGTTCCCGTGGGAAATTTATGCGGGCGAAGCCGTGGGCGAAATCTGGTTGATAATACAAACAATATTTTTTTATTTCAGTATTCAATAATTTATTCACGTGCCCTTTTCAAAACAAGTTAATTATTAAAAAACATATATTCTTGTGAAACATAACCGATAATATTTCTAATTAATTTATACCTAATAAATCGATTAGCCGATTAATTTACATTATTTGTATGAGAAATACTAGGCTAATGAATTATATTATTAGTTACACGAGTTCATGACCACACCAAATTGCTAAAATCATTCGTCATCAAGGAAGGAATCCACGAATCGACTCAATTAGAACCACAGGAAAACTAACCATCACTATTGAGGGAATCACCAGTGCGATTGCGGAGGACCGGACCCTAACATAAACCCTATCTATCCCATGTGGTAAACGAATGCACTTCGCCGTTTTCCAGGTGGAATGAGGGAGCTTCACGATCTTACGCCTGCCGCTGTCAACTGGCTGAGGAATTTGAATATAGACATCTGATCCATGCAGGACGAATGCCATCCGCAATGATGATGATGATGACGCAAGAAAAGGGGTTGTTGCATCAAACGCTTCTTTTTCATATGGCTTAATAAATATGTTTTGACCATAAATGGCCACTTAAACCACTCTGTCGTTATCCTCCAAATCCTCTAGCCTCATCAAACGCCGAGAGATTTAAGAGAATAGACTAGATCAGATGGAATTGTGAAATAAGTAGTTGGAGATAATATCGGCTTTACTTCATCTCTCCCTAAGAGGTGAGATGGGGATAAATGCGGCTCGAACCAAATGTAGAGTCGGGGGCGGTTAAGTGACCGTACCGTAGGGGGGAGGGGGGCAGATCTATTTGCCCCCGAATGATATTTTTAGAAGTTTGGATATTTCTTAAGGCTATTTAGCTATTTTAAAAAATCTAAACTTAAGGCATATGGATCTAGATTTTTTTAAACTAAAACGATTGCTCTATAGACATTATCCAGGAATCATCATTATCAATGATCGAATGATGATGAGGTCAATCGAGCATGCACACCCTAGTCTAAAGCTTCGGAACCGCCTCTCGTACTCTCGACGTGGTTCCTTTAACGCCTACCAGATAGCAGCCGAGAGCATCTAAAGGAATTATCCAAGAAAAAAATAGGGCAATAAAAAAATATATAATTTTTTACATTCAATTATAAGATACCGTATCTTATAATTTAATAAGAAACTAGTACTATACTAGTATACTACTAACTAGTATAACAAACGACATTAGTAGAGTAAGGTCCTATTATCGTATATCTACCGGGACTAATGTTTACGAGTACTTTGACTGGCCATTTAAACGGTAATGAACTAAACCTTGAATCTTTGACTCATAACAGTATGTAATTGCATTAACAGTACTTCTGTTTTTGTTATGTAACTTGATATTATACATTTTGGTATTAAAATTATTGATTTTTCGAGTAAAACAAAATTATAGCCATTAAAAAATATGTAATTACGTAGTAAATTTGCTAGTTGGTTATAATCAAGTTTTAACCTGTTATTTAGATGATATAATTACGTAGGGTGAAAGTTTAAAGTAAGCGTATTTGATAATATTGTTCAGAATGGCTTGCTAGATAAATACAGTTTCAAATTACAAAGGCTAACTTTAATGAAAAGTAAATATAATCTCAATCGAAAGTCATCGTGTCACCTTGCGAAATCAATGATTGATGCTTTGGAATAATCACGATTTTCGTTTTGTTGTTGTGTGTAGGATTGTCGCAAATTGGGTAAAAATCAAAAGCCGAATTTAAATATGGGCTATTTAGATTCGCTTGGGCCCAATATAAATAAGTTTGCATATACTTATTATGCTCAATGCTACTAGTTAGCTCATGAAACAAAATAACATCTTCATTTAAATATGACACACCCCCTAGTTTTATTTGATGACTTCTGAACTGTGCTTTTGGGTACCTCTTTGAGATAAAAACATTTTACAAACTAAACTAAAGACATATCAAGCGCCTTATATATGGGAAACGTTAGATATTAACAATTGACATTTGGTTTGTAGCGTAGCCGGTACTTGCTAATACTCCGCTGCCTCAGTGACCCGAAGTGGATCTTGGTCTCCGAAACGAGAGAGCCACAGTTTTTATTCTGTTAGCCGTTAATTATAAATTATTTTTCATGGGCATCCTTACTTTTATTTGTCTCGGCATCCAGAAACTTGCATAGCTCTTGCATGTAAGTACTCAATTAGTATAAAAAATATATGTTTTGAATTTTATAGTTCTTTATCCTTTTCTTTTTTTTTTAGTTAGTTAGTAGAATATATTTGTGAGGATCAAAACCACTGACAAGGCGTCAGTGGTTTTGTACTGAGTGTACAGATGGCTAGGAAACAAGGGCAAAACAAAAGAGTCTATGAGACAGACTGCTTGCAAAATCTTAGGTATTCTCCTGCAAATTATACTCACTTGAAAGAACATCCACGTAGGGTACTCTCCCAATTTGACGGCTATACAAGCGCCGAGCGCTATGAAGACAGTGGAGAGACTGTCGCAGCCGTGGTCGAACAGCTCCCCGAGGGGCGACTGACTGTTCGTCCGCCGCGCCTGCTTGCCATCAATCGCGTCCAGGCTCTGGTACACGAAGACTCCTAGCGCGCAGAGTGCGCACGCCCATCTAGGTGGGTCTTGTCGCGCGTCTGGACTGTACCTGAAAGATTATTATGATTCAATAGCTAGTTTTTCTTCTGACCCTATGGTTGCCGGCCTAAACACTTTGTAACCCGTCATTAACCATTTATATAGTTACTCATATAATAAAGGCGAAGAAAGGAAGGTGTTTGAAAGCTACAAAGTACATGAGGACTACTGATCTAATTTAAAATTTAGGTAATGTTTAAAACATATTTTTATTAATTCTAATATAATTCTAAATACTGAATGCAGATAAACATGAAAATTTAAAAAAAAATTAGTTCCATGATATTAGTACTTCAGATATTAACAATTCATGCATAATTAATATGTTCGAACTATGACTTGTAACATACATTGACTATGGGTTATCATATGTAATTATTGCTGTCACATTTTTAAAATTTTGATTTACTCATAACACCCACTGTGCACGAGTCCAACTCACACTTGGCACTTAATTGTTTGTTAATATTTTCTTCCTTTGTTTTAACAGTTATAGGAGAGTAGCAAGAAAGGTATTATATTATATTCTTCTTTAATAACTTTAACTAAAATTAATAGTAGTTTTTTGCAACTGGATGAGTAGGGTGAACATAATGTTTACTAGCTCTCGCCCGCGGCTTCGCCCGCGTGTATTTCCTTTGGAAACAGTGCTTTTTCTGGAATGAAAGGTACCCTATGTCCCTATGTCCTTATCAATACTTTTAACTACTTGTACATGCGAAATTTCAGAAAGATTGGTTCAGTAGATAGAGCGTGACATTGTAACAAACCAACAAACAAACTCACTTTTGCATTTATAATAATTAGTTAGGATTTAGCAACTGGTTGCAAAAGTCAGTTTGTAATGTGGCCAGAGGGAAAATAACTACCTACAAAGATGTTAGCACGAGTATCATGTTTGTTATAGAAAAATTAGCTCATAACATCATCATTAATTCAGCCACATTCTGTTCACTGCTGGACATAGCTCTCCCCTGAGGATTTCTAGAGTGACTGGATGTAAGTGGCCAGCATGCAACGCCTGCCTGCTAAGTTGACTCATACCTATAACCTAGCTAGAAACAATGGATAAAGAGTGGAATCCATTGTTCAATCCACAAGAGGCTATGTTTAAATTTAATTAAAGATTACAGACTGGCACCTATTTTATCTATTCAGGTGGTGTTTGATAGTAACACCTTGCAAATTTTTAAATTTAAACCTATAACTAATTATTCGTAATTTCTATGTATGAATAGGTACTAAATAATAAAGCTAAAGAGTTTGTTTGTTTGAATTCTTATAACTTTAGAACTGCATTATTCTTGTTGATTGATTCTTGAGGAAGAAAAGGCTACAGTAAATTCATATCACGGGCAAGTAAAACCACTGGAAACAACTAGTTGTACTCTAACAACACAAACACATAAAAACATTAGAAAATACAATGACTGTAATCCATGTATGCAATTCTATCTAGTACAAAAGTGTTTTTACTTTATTTTTCAATGGTGGACTTATAGAGGGATGGATCTTACAGTTCATGTAACTTCGTTTACTAATATTGAATTTGACCAATTTACTTTATTATAAATGTTATTTTTATTTGATGATTAAATTTTTCCTTTTTATTTACTTTTAATATATATATATTTAAAAATATTTTTTTGGCACTCATCACACTATCAGAAATAAATAAATATTCCTGTTGTAACTATTTGCCACAATTTAACTTTTTTTCAGTACTGCTAATAATGGATAACCAGCATGTGACATTTATTTAACTATGTTACAATTTACATCTTTGCTATTAGTATCCATGCAACTATCCAACCAATATTATAAATTGTGAAACTAATATTATAAATTATGAAAGTTAGTTTGTATAACTACCTATTTGTTTGTTTATTTGATTGTTACCTCTTCACATTCTATCTACAAAACCTTTTAATCTTCCTGAAATTCGCATACACATAGCTAAGAGTATTGAGAAGGACATAGGGTACCTCTCATCATGGAAAAAAGCACTGTTCCCGAGGGAATCTTACGGAAGTGAACAACTTGTATTCATAATTCTCTAAACCATGAATTACTTCTATGTTCTTTAGTATTTTGCTTTGTAGTTTTACAGATCAAAACTTGTATGATTTATGTATACATATATAAAGATTAAGTAGGTGTTATCTGTATTGATATATAAAAATTTGTAAGGATTGTCCTATAGAATTATATTGATAGCAAAACAATAGTAGATAAGTTATCTGCCAAGGATGGCGCGAGTTTTACGGCCAATAGCTTTCAAGATCAGAGGCATGCCTCAATGGGTAAACATTGAGTGGGTTTCTTTGACTTTTACATTGATGTACCTAGTTCAGCGAAGCACGAAATATAATGTAGGTTATGAGAAAGCACTGGCGAAAGTGGTCGTTCCGCTCACTAGCCAAATGTAGCACAATTTTTCATATTTTTATTTTTGTCTGATAACCTTCAATGAACTTACCAAACTAAAATTAGTGTGGTGACTATATTGACTATTAAACCTAGAATAGTGATGAGATTCGGCGCAAGCCATAGCGGCGTCTTCGAAACCAACCAACACCACCACGGTTGGAGCAAGGAGTCCAAGATACTGTCACTTGAACACGAATACTTATGTTCACTAAGTCTTTTTAACTGTGCAGCAGTCAGAATTTTCCTTTCCTTACAAAACTGCATTTTGATTCACTGTCACATTTATTTGCACATAATAATTAAACTACACTTACAAAACCTATCACCACGGAAAAATTAGCAAAAAAATATCGTGTCGTCACATCACACCACCATGCGGACCATTGACAATTTGATTTGATTTTTAATTTTTCTCAAGTGGAATGAGAAGTAGCAAAAGCAACCAATGTAGTTGCACTGGTGACAGCCAAGTCCACTAAATGTCAATGTCAAGCATGTGTCAAAAATTCGAAAACATGACTCTGACTGACGTTTACAGTGTTGCCACAAATGCACATTACCCATACATACGGAAAAATCAATTTCAGATTTTTGTACCTATGCATAAAATCACAGAATGCTAGTATAATTAAAAAAATATTTTATGTGTTGGGTTATGTTCCATAATATATATTGTATAATTCAATTAATTAATAAAAAATCATAACGTCAGTTGTTCGTTCATATGTCAGATAATCAACATGTTCCGAACAAAGCTTTTTTTGATTTGAGAGCAAAAAGGCGTGTAGTTGTTATTACGATTTAGTTTACACTCATACTCAAATTGTTATCTTGTTAACAATAGACATTAAAATCTCTGCCCTGATTGTAAGTTATTTATGAGAGCTCTGGTCTTTTAAAAAATATATCAATATCTCACTGATGCAAGAGAGAATTAACATTATTGATTTGACAAAAGCACAGTTTAAGCAACAGATCTTCAACTATCTATTGCAGCTAGATGAATACGATATTGATCACCTCTTTGACTCCAATGAAATAATATGCGTAACTACAACATAATTTATTATATCTTACATTTTCAATTAATTTAAAGAATATTACAAGTAAGTTTATGTAGGTTTATGTATAGCTTATTTGTGTTGATGTGTATATATGTATGTATATGTATGCGTATATGTGTATAATTAAATAAATATATATATATGTGTATGTATATTTATCACCTGTGCCTGTTCCTGTTACTCACAATATGTACGATTGTATATCTAGGAGGTGAGGCCTGGTGTCTTATGTGACAGGCTGTTTCAGCCTATTTCAAGCACCAGTCTTCACAAAATATCTAGCTTAAGTCTTTCGTTATGTTTTTTGTTACTTGTATGTTTATTTTGTGAAGAAATAAATAAATTTTACTCTTTATCTGAATACCAACTCATCATGTGAAAGTACGTGGGAGCGAAGGGGTGTTTTAATTACTTACTTCATTAAAGATTTAGGTGGGTAATAAATTGACTGTTGATACAAAATAAGTACATTAACTTCCAACATAAAGCTTTATTTCAACAATAATTACATATTAATTACAGGGTCATTAGTATCCATAATATTTTTATTTCGGAATAATAAGTAATTAAATAATCACTTTTAGAAAAAAATGATTGATGAATTTTATTAAAAAGGTACACAACTTTATCTTACATCTAATGTAACTACCTATATTATAGAGATAAAAATATTTATAATAATCTTATGACAAAACATAGTTTGTATTGTAAATAATCATCAACGGTAATTTAACTTTAGTTTTTATTTGATTACTAGCTTTTACCCGCGGCTTCGCTCGCGTGGAATTAGAAAATTTTTGGTGTACACATACAAGTAAGCCTAAAACGAATACCCGGCCCAAAAAGAGTAGTCTTTATTACTACGCCATTTTGAACCTTAGTGCCTCACAATTACGTTCAAGTGATGCTCCCCGCCCCGCGACTCCCCAGGCAGTCATCTGAGAACAGTCGGACGGGTCACGCGCGCGCAGTGAAACAAAATTCTTTTGTCGGTGTTTTCAAAAAATTTGACGATGTAAGTACACTCTTATTTCTTTCCTTTCATTGATTTATCATATCAAACGGTTATTTCATAGTGAACTGCATAAACATAGCTTTGATTATATGTGAAGTGATCAAACTCGAGTTAAAATATTTGGTGAATAATTCGTTCAAATCATAACGTCTAGCAAAAAGGCAAGACGGGTCGGGCAAAATGGGTAGCTACCCGTTTTGCCCTTATGTTTTGATTTAGCTGTTTAACTGTAAATCAAACCTTTTTACCTTCGCTAATATATAATTTTACTGTGCATTACGAACAAGTGAACATACAAAAGTCTGTTTATGTCTATAAAACTAATTTACTGTGTAACTTTTGTTGTAGATGGTGAACAAGTATAAGCGGAAAACAAATCGGGCGTCATGGAGCGAGGACACTATGGCGTTAGCCATTAGAGAAGCCCAGAACAATCCGATTAAAACGACGGCCAGAAAGTACGGCATACCACTGGCTACTCTACAGCGCCATTTAAAATCGGGTTCCTCGAAGAAAAAGTTAGGTCGATTTAAACCTATTTTTAATGAGGTACAAGAAGAAGAACTTGTTGAATATATATTTCATATGGACTCTTTATTTTATGGTTTATCAAAAAAGGAGTTTTTAGAGCTCGTATTTCAGTACGCTGATAAAAATAATATAAAACATCCCTTTAAAAATGGAACTGCTGGTGAAGACTGGTATATTAATTTCTGTAAAAGACACCCTAGCGTGACTCTTAGGAAGCCCGAACCTACCTCAATAGCGCGTGCAAAAGGATTCAACAAGCCGCAAGTATATAGATTTTTCGATCTACTCGAGTCTCAAATTAAAGAACATGGAGTTGACGCCACACGAATTTATAATATGGACGAAACTGGAATCCAAACTTCGTCTAATAAACCACCGAGGATCCTCACAAAATCTGGCAAACGGCAGGTGGGACTTATTGCCAGTTTAGAGAAAGGCAAAACAACAACTGTCATTTGTTGTTGCAATGCAGCCGGAGCGTTTATACCACCTTTCTTGATTTATGCTAGAAAAAAGATGGCTCAACGTCTCTTAGATGATGCCCCACCGGGAACTCAAGCATCATGCAGCGACAGTGGTTGGATCAACGGACCAATATTTTTGGAATGGCTGCGTTTCTTTGCTGAAACCACACGACCTTCGACTGAAAGAAAAATCATTTTAATTCTCGATAATCATGTATCACACAAGTACTATCCGGCTCTAGAGTTTGCTTCAAAAAATAATATTATATTTATATCATTAGCGCCACATACTACGCATCGTATGCAGCCCTTAGATTATTGTATTTATGGCCCATTAAAAATTTACTTCGAGCAGACCGTTGCATCTTTCCAAAAGGCACATGCTAATAGAGTGATAAATCAAAATGATGTTGCAGGATTATTTAAACAAGCATATTTAAAAGCTGCAACGACACTAAATGCCGTGAATGGCTTTAATAAAACGGGGCTATGGCCTCCAAATAGATTTATTTTCAACGAATCAGATTTTTTGCCAGCTTCTGTAACAGAGAGGCTTCTTGATGACCCGATCATTGAATCATGCCAACAAAAAGAAACTCCTCCTATTTTGGCTCAAACAGAAGATCAACAGTCATCTTTGCCGTTGCAGCTAGATTCAATTCCCTGCAGCTCTAGGATGAGTGACGTCTGGCAGACTTCTTATGTACATGATGACAATGATATAGATAGAACACCGTCACCATCTGTTTTGGATGAAATTATCCGTGCTCAAGACACATGCATGCCTACTGCACTATTAGTAGACGATGACTGCATTGTTTCCAAGGTAATATCTGACCCTAAAAATGTTATCTCTACTGATATGGATATTGATGAAGCAGAAATATCGGCCTTGCCAGAAAATATAGACCCAATACCATCTTCATCAAGAATTGTACAAAAGACCCCTCCACCGACACTATCGGCTTCAGATTTACCTCTTCTTCAAGCAGAAACAGAACTAGTAGATAGTCCAGTTATACACAAAAGTCCACTCATGTTAAGACCAGTACCTAAGGTAGCCCAAAATAAGACAGGACGAAGAAGAAAAGCTCAGAAAGCTGAAATATTGACTAACACACCCAACAAGGAGGAACAAAAGATAAAATTTGAGAAGAAAGAGAAAGCAGAAAATGTAACAAAGAATCTAAAAGGCATTCTAATTGAAAAGGGTAAGATTAAAGGCAAGGGTAAAAATAAAGAAAATAAGAAGGTGCCTAAAACTACTAAAAAGCCAAAATGGTACTGCTTATTTTGTCAAGAGCCTTATCAAACTCCTATAACAGAAGACTGGATTTGTTGCGACGGATGCAAGATGTGGGCTCATGAGCAATGTTCCTCTTATTTAGGAATAGGATCATTTTATTGTGATTCTTGTCAAGAAATATAGTTAGCATTTTTCCCTGAGTAGGTCTCAATAATATTCTTTCATTTTGTCTAAAATATGATAAATAACTTTAATTATTTCAAAATGTTATTTTAGTTCATATGGTTTGATTGTGCCTTTAAAAAATTATTTTTTATAAAAAGCCGGTAATCCAGAATTTGATTTTGGTTTGACAAAGTTGATTATGATATAAGTTTATTGTAATGTTTAAATGTTGATCTCAGTTCAAATAAATACAAAGAAGTTTGTTGTTTAGTTTAGTTGTTTGATAGCAAACAGTAGCTATAACTGTTTATACTTTATAAAACATCGTAAGATTGCATTAAAATTCGAAAACAACTTGTTTTTTAATTCATTCTTATTAAACATCCTGATTTTTATTTTGTATTTTTCCGTTTTAGGCCTACTACCCGTATTGCCCAGAGGCCCTACTCATTTTAGGCCCCCTGCTCCCGAAAATGGTATTACTGACCATTTTTAAAAAGTGATGGTTAAATTTTAAAATATCTCATATTCAAAGAATCTGAATTGTACATTCAAAAATACATTAAATTACCTTTTAAAAAATAATATACACTTCCGAAAATATTGTTTTTCTGTTAGTTACATCTCAATTAATAGAAAAAGTACCCGTTTTAGGCTTTATTCCCCTATATTCCAGTAATCTCCCTTGGGAACTTGATGCTTTTTCAGGACCAAAAGTAGCCTATGTTACTCTCCATCCTTTCAACTAACTCTATGCAAAAAACCAGGTCGATTGGTTGCTTAGCTACGGCGTGAAGGAAGGACAAACAAACAAACAAACAAACAAACAAACAAACACACTTTCACATTTATAATATTAGTATGGATGGATTTTATTGACGTATATAAAGTCAAAACTTTATAAGATTCATAGCATGGCTATAATTTAATAAAATATAATGTTTCTTTGTTCAACTAACTTTCGGCACATAATACCTATTAATAAGTATTATTTAAAAATCAACAAATGGCGAAAATAATTAAATACATTGTCAAGTAGATTTTTTTACATTTTAAATAAACATATCTGACAAAATCAGCTAACTAGTCATTCTGCTACCTAGGTTTCGATTGGCTTTTTCTAGCCTCAATTCGCTTTTGTAAAGTGGTCAATAAAGCACCCAAAACATTGTGTCCAGGCAGCCGTTTCCCAAATAACAAACGCTTTACAGAATCATCGTATGTGAGTAGAGCAACCATATTCTGCAGTAGAAAACCTTGACAGTATTCTAAAAGTTGAGTAGCACCATATACCTGTATGGAAAAAATATGTGTTAAGTACAAAAGTTAACTTTGTAAAAAAATTAACAAGAGTTTTGGGTTTCGAAAAGCAATATTTAGCAGATTTTTTCTTAATAATTAAGAATGCCCTTTACATAACCACAGATTATAGAATTCTATACTAGCACAGATATTCAACCGCCATACAAAGAAGCGCGCCTATTTTTAGTGTACCAATGTAGTCTCCCCATACTAAGACTTACTAACGCCATCTATCGATCACTTGCGAAACTGAATTTCTAACTCCGATAACAATAAATAAAGCACTAAATCAGTTTACGATAGGATGACGATACTTGAAAAATCATGATTTAATCATTCACACTCTTTTTTCGCCAAAAACAAGCGGGATCTTAACTAAATTCGATTTTTTTTCAATTCTTGTAGCGCCAACTATTGGCAATAAAAGGAACTTAATCTTTTTATTAGGCAATGGGAACACATGTCATAACTTAAAAAGGTATTCTTTTGTTTTGACAAACCTTCGCATGAATATAGACGGAAACCAAATTATGGAGATCAACGGTTTTAGCAGCTCTCGATTCACAGTGTCGTTGCAAAGGCAGAAGTTGGAAGAAAGAAGCTGCCGCTAATACTTCAAGTACGTCAGTCTCTGGTATCTCCAGGCCAGAGCACCCACCGGAGTATAAATATTTCATTACTTGCTGAAAACATAAAATAACAATATTTAAAATTGCTTTACGGTACAAATGCTTTACAACTTGTAGTAATAAGGGCGTTTCCGAAACTCGGTCTAATTATAGCTTCCATCTGTAGCATCTTTACTTCCATACTATATTAGAAATGCGATATAACCGAGTTCCACACGGGCGGAGAAGGAGGCAACACCTTGTATTATCATAAGCTTTTCTTTGCTTCGAGAGACAAAGCACGGCTCTCCTTAACTGTGATGAAAGCACGATAAATTATTTGATACCAAAACAACAGTTAACTATTAGCTTAGACGAAAAGAGATAAAAAGATTAGCTATTACAATTAGTTTGACGAAAGCAAATTAAATTATATAAGTGTATAATTTTTATCTTGATGCTAGTTAAATTCAACAAAATATACATACTTCAAATATATGGTATCGGATGTCATTAATCTGTACTAAAGGCGGAGTTGTATTTGCAGGTGGCAGGCCTTCTCCAGCAGGTCTTGGTGGTGCTAGCATCGCACGTAACCTTGGCGATTCTGACACAAGAACTATTTTGTGTCCGTAGAATAGTCGTCCTTCCACCCTGAAAACAATGAATGAAAGTAAAACATCAATGAGCAGTGAATCTAGAAAATAAAGTTCTTCATATGAATAAGTACTTAAAATGTCAAAAATTACCGTATAAACAACGCATTTTTTTTGGATTTTGAGTGGTTGTATTAATTTTTGTCATAACTTTTTATATACCTGACTCGACTTGTATGTATTAAGTTTTACTAATATGAAAAATGAACATTATAATATTATATAACGGTATATTTAGTTATAAGTTTAGCCTTCTAAGTACTGTAATTGGTGTAAAAAACCGTTGTATTTACTTTTTAATAAATAAATAAATATGAAAATATTAGCAGCTAAGTAATTCTACAGTAAAGTTTGATTTATAAATTAAAAAAGCAACTCCTTTATTGTTATCAAGTACTTATTACTTCCATGTCGTCAACCTTCATATCAACAAAAAAGAGATATTTATAAAAACCTGAAAGTGACATCAGCTAATGACGGGTTATTGACGTAGGTGGGGTCGACTCGGCTCGGCGTGGGCGCGGCGGGTGGCGGCTCCGCCACGGCCGGCACCGGCTCCCAGCCATAGCAGGCACACAGGATGTCCGCTAACAGCAACACCGTGCCCTCCTTCTGTATTATTGTTATTTAATTAGCTGGCAAAACTTTTAAATTAATAAAAGAAAGTAAATATGAAGGTCCTTAGTTTAACCAAGTTTCTTTTATCTATTTCCACACTCTATCCATTCAAAATAAAGGCGCAAAATTACTTAAATTTTAAATTCATAAGAAAAAATAGTGAATACCTTGCTGTATCGTAGGATGTTGAACAGCAGAGGAAGACACTCGTAAATAAACTGTTTACTGTAATGACTGTCATCTGACGGGCAAACCTGAAAACAAATAAACAAACAAACTTACACAATGTCGTAAAGTTTTCTGTCTCAGTGGCTTAAAACTAAACTACTACAAACATCATGAATTTCACTATCATCTATCTCGGATGACATTCATTCAATGTTTATTCTTATTATTTAAAAGTTTATAATATCTCACCTGTAAAAAGTCTTGTAGTAGCTGATCAATGACATGATCAAGAGAACTTTCCGCGGCAGCCGCCAGTGACAACGTCCATGCGTGCAGCGACCACGGAACACCAAGTGCACGTAGTTCTAAAGTCATGTCTGAAAGAAAAAGTATTCTTATGTGACATTAGTATTATTTTTTATATACACAATGCATATTTCGAGACAAGCTCTGGGGTTAACCCCCGATAGCGAACAGATAGTTATTTACCCAAATGATCAGTCTCAGCAGCGTAATACATGGCGTCGGTGAGGGCCCGCTGCTGCTGCTTGGTGAAGGTCTGCGGCCGGGCCTGCCCGGAAGGCGTGCCCTCAGCCAGCACCTCCTCCAGCGACAGCACGGCGCCGGCGCCGCGCCCGCCCGCGCCGCCGCGCACCGCCGCGCGCAGGCACGTGCGGCGACCGTGCGTGCAGCACACCGCCACGGCACTGGAATAAATGGTAATCATTTATTTTTGTCAAACATGATAATGTTGGTATCAGTAGTTAAATACATAGTGTTCCATGGTACACAGTTAGGCATACAAAAAAATGAGGGAAGTATTATAATAACCCGACCATAGTAACATTAACATTATTTAAAATACCTATAGCATCCGTATTGGGCGGCTGGAGAGTAACAAAGAGCGTCATTGAGCTGCGTTGATAGAAATGGATCAGCGCCGTGTGATAATAAAAGTTGCACCAACTCAAGGTTTCCTACACCACACGCCACCTGAATAAAAAGGAGAAGAGTAATTAACCAATACAAAACATAATAAGTTCCGATCAAGAGCCTGTTTAAATAATTTTTCATAGGAATAAGTAGCATTTATATACTAAGATTTACTTTATTGAAGACTAATTTTAGTAATGTAAATCAAAAAAGCTAGTCTAGCAACACCATGAAATTTCAAATTTAATTAGAGGTTAAACGTATATTATGATAAATAACTACCTGCAATGGTGTTAGAGTACACACGTCATCTCCTCTCGCCGGTGCTCCATCTACCCTGGCACCAGCCGCTAATAGCCTCCTAGCACATTCTACGGCTGCTGCTCCTCCGCCGCCATTTCCCGCTCCACCACCCGCTCCACTACCCGCGCAAGCGTATACTAAAGCTGTCCAACCTGAAATGCAAGTTTTTGTTTCATTAAACTTTTAAATCAAAGATTATGTAGAATAATTAGATTATACAACCATCCCGGAATATGTGTTTTTTCTCTTAATGGTGAGTCAACGGATACCGTTGACTGTCAAATTCAGAAATGTAAGCCTTCGAGAAGGGCGTGAAAGTTGGCAATGCGTTCATTAAACAACTGCTGTTGCGAGCATTCATAGTCTAAGTACGGCAAACACTTTCCATCTGGTGGGTAGTAGGAATGTTTCATGAAATACATTGGTGAGACAAAATCGATAATATATTGTTGTATACATTTCCTCCATTGTTTTTTTAAATATTGCCACTTAAATTTACTTCACACCTACGAAGATTGATGAAAACTAGAATAGAAATTTTACAGATAAAAATATTTCAGCAATACTTGCCAGCGGTAGGGGGCGTATAACTCGGCGATGTCTGCTGTGTGTTCGGTGAACGTGGTGACAAAGGTACGGCGCAGTGGGCGGCACAGACCCCCCCTGTTTCTATGTTGGGGTCAGCACCAGCCTCTAGCAACATCTGGAAAGAAAAAATAAAGACTTATCATTATTTTAGCCACAGACAGTCCATCTGAACAAAGGCGGCCCGGAAGGAATTCCGGAATGGCCAGTCGGAGGCTAAATAAATAGTTGATACCTACATCCAAATTACTAGTATCCAAAGGGTAGATTCACCTTGCAATGCATACGATGAAAATGAATTACTCATAGAAGATATACTTATTTACAGTCGTACATATACGTACGTAGTCGTATATACAAGTCGTGTTAAGACTAATAAACTTTCTAGCTACTCAATCCCCATACAAATTAGGATCTACCACTGAGTAACGCTCTAGGGTCAGTCAGATTACTTAGAGCTACGTAACTTACTGCTACAATCTGCTCATCTCCGGACAAAGCTGCTTTCATGAGTGCAGTGAGTCCTGAAGCATCAGCAGCATCAATGCCAGCTGAAGGTAGAAGTGTCCTCACTCCTCCCACCAATTCTGGTCTACCGCTGAGTAACGCTCTCTGAGCCAAACCCAAGGCTGCTCGGCTGAGGTCGTCAGTTGAACGGGAGCAACGGGACCAAACTGGTTCGATGGTTTCTTCGACACTGAAAACAATTTTAAGAAATATTTAACTATTTTTCTATTATTATAGAGCCTGGTTGTATGCACAACGCACCAGTTGCAAGCAAGAGCTAACTGTATAGGTTAGTTTGTTTGCTCTACCAATCTACTGCATAGGATACCTTTCATCCCGGGAAATAGCACTGTTTGTAGAAAATTCACGCGGGCGAAAGCTAGTAGCCAATAAAACAAGTAAGTATATTCTGTTACCAAGTAATACATCAAAGTCAGAATAGCGGTTTAGAAAAGTTCTGATATCAGGGTGTAAAAAATCAATTGACTTTATAATTCATAAGATGAATGAATAGCTAATTTATAGCATAGCACCTGTAGGTACGATTTTCTTTTTGATTCTAAGGTTTGACTGACAGAGAATGCCTTACGGCATAAAGTTTAAATAAATAATTATGTTCACGTAAAAAAACTCACACCAACGACCTCGGCGGGCAGTCAGCGTGTGGTAACAGCAGCCTCGCCGCCTGCAGCACGTCGTCAGCGTCGGGCGACGCCGGCGGCGGGCGCAGGCCGGCGTGCGCGCGGGCGACGCGCAGCCACTCGCCGAGCGGCGGCAGCGCGCCCGCGCCCCGCTCGCCCCACAGCCCGGACGCGCCGCAACTACCGCCCGAGCCAGAACTTGTGTGTTCAAGCTGGAATTGAGGTAATGTTTTGTTTGCGAGAACGACAAGAATGCGATTGTAAAAGTAAAAAAATAAAATATTTTGAACTCCGATGTAGAGCTTAGTAACAACACTTTGGCGGACACACGACTACTAAGGTAGGTGCGGCCAATAAGGCCTATCGGGAAATAAGGCCTAAATAAAAAACACACAACACAACTTTAAATTACCGCCAACACTCCCAGTCCCAGTCGTAGGTAGCTAATAATAAAATTAAATGTACGAAATATAGATACTACAGACAGTAAAAAAAGTTAAACCTATTAGGAAAATCCAATAAGAAGATACAAATATATCAAAAATATGCATCAGTCATTTAAATACAGTTTGTTGCCTCTAGCCAGTTTACAAATTCTTTGTTGAATTGTGTTATGTATTTTAATTTTTATGTTTAGTATTTGTAATTCGTTTATTTTCGTCAATAAAAATTAAAAATATTTTTATGTTAAAATATAACTAAAAAATTAGGGTAAATAAAATCCTCACCTGGGAACACCTCATAAAATAGTACAATGCACGTTCCGCAGATGGCGCTAATGGTGGCGCGCGAGGTTGTACTCTCCTCAAAACCGCGCGTAATTCCGCAGCTGATCCAGCACATGTCGTTAACAATACTGAAGTTCCAGATGCCCCGGATGTAGCAGAACCGCCGGATCCGCCTGAAGCGGCGCAACTCGCGCTTGACCCGGCTGATGTTCCAGAACCGCCTGGGAATTGAAAGGATAAGTATTTGTGAGAATCTTGTTCAGACCATAAAGCAGATGCTTTAGGAGTCATCCTTGACCATTTTCTTTTTGAATAAGCATTGGCCAAGTCTGACCGAGGACTACAAACAAAATCTTCTATTTCTTTTCTTTTCGTGTCATTCAGCCCAAAACAGTAGGAAGCAGAATGATATTTGTCTACTTGTATTAAATTTGTGTAAAGTAAAAAGATGTCTTGAGAACCATGTTTTGTTTCTTGAACATGTCCTATGCCAGTTTCTAGAATTGGGAAAATGACTTGTTGAATACTGACCTCCAGAAAAAAATTGATAGGTAAGTACAGTGGGTATCATGAAAGTTCTTTAATTACACACAAGGTATACTTTTCTTTGTAGCCCACCGTAGATAAGTGCGAAAACCTTACCAGAGCCATTTGTGGTGATGCCTGAATCATGGCTCAGCCCCAGCTGCCGGTTCTCAGGCCGGGCGACACCCGATGATGATCCAGACCCCAAAGAGCTCATAGATTCCCAGCGCGATAAGGACAGTGCACCTGGAAATTAGATGTTTGTATTGAAGACTACAAGAAGATTATTGTAGAAGGGTTGTTTTTGGAATGGCTAGCCCAGAAATCTCTGCGTTAAATGCCCCCTCCACTAGTGCTCTGTGGTGCGCTGTACGCACAGGCATAAGAAACGTCATTCCTCACGCGTGCCTGACTACACGTAAGCGTGTTTTTCATAAGTATCTGCCTCATTCTCGCTCGGACTGTGCTTCTACTTCTACCATAAGTCGGTAGCGTTTATATTAACATGTCATCCATAAACTTTCTAGCGTAGAGGAACACGCGCTTTAACGCCATTATTCAATTCTTAAATACCATTCAACAAAGTTTGTACTTTTGTACTTCAAGCCAGTTTTCTGTTATAGCATTAAATTTACTCTCTCTCTCATCTTAACGTTTTCTTGCATTCTTAGCTCTTCTTATTCTTCATGCTTTGAAGTCGGGAATCAGGTAAGAGTATTACTTTTCCGTTTTTATAAATAAAAGGTAAGAATAATGTTACGATAAATACCAGATGCAACCCTCCCAGCATTCAGATGGCTGTAAGGCTGCAGAAGACCCCATAGATCTGCACAATTGGCCACAGCATGGTCGATAACAGCCGGCGTGATGGGTCCTCCCGCGGCACCTCCGCCCGCAATGAGTGCCATTTCTTCTAGAAGGTTCTCCATGCCCGCGCAGAAATATATTGCAGCGTATCTGTTGAGAGGATTTCCAATCATGAGGTTAAATCTTTCAACTAAATTTCTGGGTGTATGTATGACAGCTATTCTTAACTCCTTGACGACCGGGTGGTTCCCGGGTACCGCACAACAATAGTATTTTCTATTGTGTCTGGGTTTTAAAGAGCTACACAAGTAGTTTTAACCGACCAATAATCAGGGCCCGCCAATTCTGACCTGGATTAAAGTTCAGACAATCTATCCCAATGACATGCTTTCTGATGATATGACTGGTTGGGTCGGGGAATCAAGATAAAGTTCGTTCTATATAACTGTCATGAACAGATCTAATTACTACAGCGTCAGCGACAAATAGATTAAATACCTAACAGACGAATATACCTGGCATCACATTTAATCATATCTATATAGAATTCGTATAGAGACTCACTCATGAACGAACGAAGCGACGCGAACATCCAGCATCCACCGCTGGAACCGGCCCGGAGCCAGGCTGGTGCGCGCCCGCGCTGCCGAGCCCAGCCTCCTGGCGGCGCTGCCCGACGTCGCGTACATCGTGGCTGCTCGCTGGCAACCCTACAGCATAAGAGATCAGCGGTGATGATCGTCTTCGTCATCGTATTATATTAAGGCGGAAACCGAAGCCAACTAGCGCCACCAATTATTTTATTTCTTTTACTCTAAAATCAGGTCTAATTGAATAAATCTAAGAACGCAGGTAGCTAGTAAATAACTTCTAGTATTTTTGGTATTACTTTTACTTATTTTATTCTCAACTAGCGACCCGCCCCGGCTTCGCATGGACATAAAAACATTTCTCTTCTCCTCTTCAATCACTAACTATTAAAAAAGGTAATAGTATTTTTAAAGCTTTAAGCATGCAATGGGACATAGGGACAAAGAAAGCGACTTTGTTTTATACTACGAGTATGTTGTGAAGTGATAGTGATACAAAGAAAAAAAACTCATAACATAAGTTTTTTTCTGAATTAACAAAGAAAAAAATAATGAAAAGTTTACTAGCGACCTGGGATTAAAGAAGTACCTACATATGAGAATGGAAAAATTTGACATTTCCATTGCTGAGAATCTTGCATTCAGCATCATGAATAGAATGGTAGTAAAGATTGTGTTATGTTTTTATCTCTGTTTGCTTGGTTGCTTAACTTGAGTTTGCTTAGTTATTCTTCAGCAACAAAAATGAACGCCCTCATTAAAAATGCTTACCTTGATACAGGAGTCTGCAAGTGGAGTGCTCAGTACAATTCGAAAGGCTCCAGCCACCTCATGCTTGGAACAGAATCCAAAATTCTGCGACAGTCTCTGAGCTTCTCTCGCAATCCGGACCAGTGCCCTGAGGGTGTTTTATGCAGATTTTATAGATTATCCGAGGAATCAGATTAGTATTATAATAATTAGTGGCCATGTTGTAAAATCCTGAGAAATAAATAGACCACTCGCTCTTTTCCCAAGGCTGACGTAAAAGGCCAACAACAAACAGAGGGCTTAATTTTACTGTAATTCCCCAACTAATTACCGATTCCATCATACTCCATTCCCAAGGGTAAGCTAATTTTAAAAGTCCAGCAGAAAAAAACAAGGAATCGCGTTAGGACCATGGTCTTTAAAGTAAGGCTTCTAATGTAATCGGAAAAATGCTTTATTGATGATGATCAAAAGATCCAAAAGAACACAAGCAAGATTATAAAACAAGTCATAGAAGTTCATACCTTTGCAGTAGATACGCTAACCGCGGTGGAGCATCAGGGGCCAACTTATGAGCAATCTCTCTGCACCTCCCAGCTTGCAACGCGCGGGTAACCTCGCTTGCTGTCCATGGAACGCAGCGGAGCTCAACCAGCCTGAACAGGAGACAACAACAAATTAAGATTTCGTGAAGGATCTGTCTTTTGAATTATAAAAGATATGACTTAAGAAGGTATAGAAAACTAACTGTCCTAACTAATGCTATAATTAAGTAAATCTTTCATTGAATAGTGGGTCTACTACAAATAGTGGGACAACTAGAACAGCAGACAAATATCTTTTTTGATAAGGACAAACTATATTATTAGCGATCGATTTCAGGACCTGAGAAGTGGTAGACTAGCGTCTACCTATTGGGCTACTGACACATAATTTGATATCTTCTTTCAAGAAGTAAAGAATCAGGAATGTTCTTTAATCTTATTATTACCTGTTATGGGAGTCGACCCAGACGAACTCATCAGCACTCGTGACGTTGGTGCACACAGTGTCCAAGGACGGCTGCCGCACCAGCGGCGCGCGTCTTCTGCGTGCTTCCGCTGCACTACCAGTTTCTGAAAGAAGATAATTTATAGAAAAAATAGATTAGCATAAAGCCCCTGATGGTATTTCATGATGGACATGGATATTTATTTATATAAAGCTGAGAATTTGTAACGCACGTTCTTCGTCTCTTAAAACTTTAAAAAGATTGCTACCGACCGAACCGAAAAGGAAGTGGTCGCTTGTGCTGAGGAAAACCATGGAAAAGGTATTGAGAAATTTTATCACTTATTGATGTCCATCTTTACTTATTTTAAGTTTACCACCACAAAGCGGAAGACAAAGAACAAGAAATATTTAAGAGGGAATATGCAGAAATCACAGTCACGTAGGCAAACTCACGTCACTTCAGGTAACAGAGTGTGAATCGACGTTAAAGTCTCCGAATTCTCTAAAGACTGTAACATCGATAATAATGACATAAAAAATTGCAAGTTGTGTACCTTCCGTACCTTGGACTCCGTTGTTGCTGCCGCCACCGGCACTAGAGGCTCCACTAGTGGCCGTGCTGCTGCTATCTCGGGAGCGAAGAGTCAGCTGCTTGATTGCTGATCTGATGTCTTCAAGGCCGCCGCCTCCAGGCCATGGAGATTGAAGCTGTGAAGGAAACATTCCTAAGTTGTTGGTTTCAACTCTTCTGACTCTTTTCTGTTTTAGATTTAGGCGTTGCATACCTGGCTGGCGGTTATGGGCTTCTTCGGGAAATTTATACTGTTTCCCGGAAGAAAACATTAGACATTCAAGACATTATGCAACGCCTAATGTTTTAAACTAATAGAATACAGAGTCAGTTAACTAAAGGCTAGAACATTACCGTTATATTCCTACAAGTGAACCAGCGGATTCCTCTAGTACTATTAATAGACCCTAGAAGGAAAGAGAGAATCCTACAATAATATCACATCTGATATACATTCTTTAGCAAGTCATGGATTGGTTAGTGCCGGTGCCGGTTATCAAGTAATTGCGAAGATGCCAGTGGAACTCTCTAATGGGAAAGGTCATGGGGTTTTTAGGCGAATGCTCTGGACTACTAAAGAATTTGAGAATTAATGTTTACCTTATTGTGGGGCCTGTGCTTAGTCCTCTGTGGTGGTTGCCTGCTCCTCCGCGGTTCCCCCCGCGCCGCCTCCCCTCCACCGCCGCTGTCTGACATGGACGCGTGTCCAGACGAACGGTTCTCGTCCGAACTGCTGTTGCACTCACGGACGCCATTCTGTAAAGAAAGATTGGTAATATTTCATATGATAAAGAAGGAAAACGCACCAGAGAAAAACCTCCAGCGAGATCAGAGGACAACGTGATAAGAGCAGCTAGAAGCAACGTGCTCTCTGGAAAGACAATGTGGTCACGATCCTTAGCAGCGGAGGGCCAATGAAGAAAAAGATATGAAGTTGTGCGTGCACGGTCACCATAGATTGGGGAAGATGTTGATCCTCCTGATGCTAGTCGTGTAGAACAATCATGTTTGCTTACATATTTGATTGACAAAATCAATCAACCTAGGGTCATTGTTTTGAAGCAATTTACTTAACATGAAATATTACGAAGAACTAACTTGACAACACCTTGTTCGAAAAATGGATTTAAATGAAAAAAAAAAAACACTTGCAAGAGCAAATCTAATTTCAAAGTTAAATAAATCAATAAATTGGTTAGGCTGGACAAGGCAGTTAGGCGGCAAAATAGCATAAACAAATCCAACTTTATCTAGAATCCTAGAGCCATAAAAGCCTTTCTAAATTACAGAATAAGGCACAAAGCAGCAAGATTATCAATAAGGTTGCGTGAAGGCTGGAGGCGGAACCTGAATCCTTACGTAACAACATTATTACCACTGATATCGATCTGCTGAGAGCCCGCTATCCAAAGATCAGGTGATTACGATTGATTTGGGACTAGTGTCTTTTAGAAACTTGATGAATTTGATATTAGGTATACTTACTTCGGTTGTTATTAATCCAGTGTAACAACAACAGCAGAGAATAGCTCCCAATATTTCCCAAATGGCAAGAGTAAGATAGTTTCATAAAACATCAGCCCGGTCTCCAATGACAGCGGAGCGAGGTACCTATTCTAACTCGCACGGGATCATATTTCTAAAATAATATAAATAGGTATAATAAAGGGAAACCTATTTTGTATGACCATATAATTAGGAGCTGATTAGCCTTTGAAGGGGAAGTTGGCGGGGCACATAGCGCAAATGCCGATGGGGCAAAATGGTTCTTTTATGACGACCACGCATCAGACACCCACCGATCAGATGGTCAGATGACCTGAAGAAGGTCGCAGGCAAGCGCTGAATGTAGGTTGCTTCCAACCAATCATTCTGGAAATCCTGAAGATCCCAGCAGTGTACAGCCTGCGGCTAAATGATTATGATGATAGAATTGGGAAGCAGTCCTGCAAGCAATTCCTGATTCTTTGCTATAAACGGAGTCCGCTCCGCTAATGGCTACCTCATAACACTTTCACATTGGAAAAATGCAAGTGAGAAAGAGGTTATTCTTAAACGGGATGTCAAATGACGAATTTAAGAGCTCTATTGACAACGACTATAAATTGAGTTCAGTTGACGAGGGATTTGTGAATATTACAACATTATCAACGCTGATGACCTCAACTTTCATAACCAACCACGTAATTAACTCGAGCATGTGCAGGCAGACTTTCGCTTTCGGTCCCAACTTCCCACCGCTGCGCTTTTCCCTATCTGAGATCGTGGGAGCTGGATTGGAGACAATGCTTATTACTTTTTGTAACACTTTCGCCGTTACGCGCGCTTATTATAGTATAATTGACGAGGGTAATTAAAGAGGCAGATGAAAACTGTTATATTTTACAGAGAAGTTATTCCTCTTTTAGAAGTAATAAATCAAAGTAAAACGACTAATAAAAAGTTATAAAAGTAGTTCATAATAAAATTTGATCATTTAAAATCACAAACAGTAGAGATAATAGTCTAGCAGACAGTTTTCAAAAATCGGAAATGAGAAGGCGGTATGAATAAGAAATTATGTCGAAAATACCCAATACATTACAAAACTCTTCATTGCACTAAACTTTCTATACACATTCCAGGAATTAATCATACAAAATTTAAACCAAGTTAATAGTTATCAGACCTTACCACCTAAGCATTTTTTTTCATGCAATCCTTATGATCATTCTCAAAATGTCATTCATACCCTTGGCGCTTGTCCCTTTGGAGATAGTTATAAAATGTCTTAAATTAAAATGCATTGACCTTACAAATAATTACCATTGGACAAAGTGGACTTCAAACATCTACTGTACCAGTAGACCCTCAGATTTATTACGTTAAGTGGCACGAATATCGTGCGAGTTCTCACAAAACTCACAATGTCTCGACATAACACCACATCACAACTGATATTGTGACCAACCAGCGAATCGAGATTGCCTTGTTAGCAAAAGATTCTTGTCAATGCAAGAGTGATGCTATTCAAAATGTTTTGGTGTTTGTAAAGCAATACGGTTTAAGAAAAGGTGGCGGGAGCACTCAAAGTAATTTGGTAAGTACTTGAAACTGACTTTCGCAAAGTAACGTCTAGTAAAGGTCAAAAAGTTGAAAAATCTATGTTTACAAAATTTGTCGGGCTGAATACTAATGAAAATTAATGACAATGATGATATAATAACATCGTGTCCAGAAGATATAGTTAGTTGTTAAAATGATGTAAATTTATGTCATCAGGTTAGAATAAGAGCCAACGATGCATATAATTCGGTAATGCGCCCGCGCACGCAATATGGAGATCAACTTTACGGGATCGGACGATAAGACAACGGCAATTTTAAACAGTTTTGAATAGATCATAAGATTTATCAATAGATTTATATTGTTTTGAAATGTTAGCGGTTTATTAAAATTGCGGAACATTGTATTGTGTTAAAATTTCTGAATGATAGAGATTCGGACATTATGAAATAGTTTTTGAAATATTTATACCTACTTTTTTAATATGTTTGGTTATAAGTTAATAAAGTCAGATATAATGCTTCAGACTGAAGAAATTTCGATGTTTTTCCAAGGAAAAGCTAATTATGTTTATGTAATTATAAAGTTGACAAGAATGGAAGGAACATTACCGGCAATAACCTAGCTTATTACTTGACAACATGGAAGTAAAAAGTACAGTGGTATAGGAACCACCTCAGAGGCCGGTTTCGAAGAACTTTGGCACCAGGATCCGCATGGTCGATTGATCATGTCACCTACATGAATTGATGATGATATAAGTGGGCCAAATTGTAAAGTATTCCACTTTAGGTTTCAGTGTAATGATATATGAGATGCTTGGTGAGATGGTACAGATAATTTTTTAGGGCCTACTGTTTATACGATGTTGAAAACTTCTAATAAAATGTCCGGTATCACTCCGAATGCACTCCGATATATTTTGTGATGTTATCATCAACGTCATTAAATTTTATGACGTCCGATTTCAATTGACTTTCTAAAATCTTGATATTCCGGACAATCAATGTAGAGTCAAATGACATCGGAGTCAAAGATCCAATTTGGATCGCTGCACCGCTGTTGTAAGTAAAAATTATAACACAAATAAAGCAACAGTAATAAATTACAATAATATACCTATACCGTTAAATCAGGATACCGGTGAACATAACCTAAATGAGAATCAGACGAGCATGCAGGATGACATTCACTTACGAATTATAAAAACCAATGAACAAGAGATCACAGAAACTAAGAAAATAACAAAATAAATTTTGTACAGGGATTAAGCTCGTATGAATTACGATTTCATATTTTGCGATGAGTTTGATACATATAAAATACTTTGATGACGTCATTATTCATTCTCAGAGATGACAAAGTAAATAAATAAATAATAATAAATCTTTCTCCCTCAATAGTTTAAAAATAGCATTATATCGTTGTTATGGGTATTATGAATAATATTGAATGAAGTGTCACTTCTCTACATTGAATTTTGTACGACAGTATCCAGTCTGTCCGTTGATAATAAATTTCGCATTTGCCGTTATAGGAGCCGCGCTAATGCGGCTTTAACATTCGTAAATATTAAATGCGGTGAACATTGTCATTAATAAACGTTATGTCATTCGGATCCGTGATAAAATGCGCGGAGTAAATCAACAGATTCCTATTGAGATCCATTATGATTAGGTACTGAGTAAATACGAATATAAATTGGGTAGGTATTAGCTACATTCCACAAGTTATTTGCCTCGAATTTGAAATTTGAATCAACGAATGAATGAAAAACAATGTTTCATTCATTGTTTTAGATTACTCTTTGGAGAAGGAACATAAATAAGTTTTTTCTAAAAAAACCTTATTTTTTTTACCTCCTTAAATAAATTACATTTTTCGCAGTTACTAGTTTACGAAAGTAATGTAATACCTTTGTGGTCTTGTTTGTAAATTTTATGCTATCTTTAAGATGATATTTGAAACAAGTTACATCATAATAAAATAACTCTTATAATATCTTAAACGATACCACACAAGGATGGTCTCGATTTCGTCATATGTTTTGCTGACCACAGCTTATTCAACTCATCGCGTAGGTTCTGTAACTAACGAGCTATAAAACCTCAAGCCACAAGATAATACAGTTAACAAAAACGTTGTCTAACAAAAACTATTCTCAAGCCTTAGAACACAGTAACATTTAGTTAAATTTTAAGCATTTTTTGCTACTGATCGTACTCAGCAGGTGACGTGGGAATGGTACGGATGAATGCATTAGTAATTGACCCAAATTTGTTGTTGGTACTTACTTAGAAAATGACGTTTTTAAAAAAGAAAAAGGCGATTGTAAGACGGTACCACAAGAGGCTACTGGAATTATTGTGCAGTAAACCTAAGAACTTTTTAAAATAACTGGAATACCTAGTCTGAAAAGATTAAAAGCTGTGATTTAAAGGGTTTCGAGAATTAACGATTATACAAACATATTTTTAGAAACATCTATACAAGAGAGAGGAAATTTTGATTTGATGATAATATACCCAAGTGCAATTTTTATAGAGAACAGATAAATAAATAATATATTTACAGGCGTGAAAGTTCTATTGTTCGTAAACCTAAAATCTAAAGTAAGTAAGCTCAAGGGTTTTCAGAGTATTTTTAAGTGCATGTTTTACTTTAAAAAATTACTTTAAAATTAATAAATTTATTTAACTGCCTCCGTGGTCCAATGGTTAAGGCGTTTGCCTGTAGACCCAGGGGCTGTGGGTTCGATTCCCACGGAAAGCATACTTTGTTTAGTTGTTTCCAGTTTGGTTAGGACATTGCAAGCTTGAATCACCTGATATAAAATCTCTGATAATAAAGATGATTCCGTGCTTCGGAAGGCACGTTAAGCCGTTGGTCCCGGCTACCATCTGGTAGTCGTTATAGGAACCACGTCAGAGGCCGCAGGCGGTTCCGAAGAACTCTGACCAGGGTGTGCATGGTCGATTGACCGTGACGCCTACTCGAAATGAATGAATGAATAAACTTATGATATGTTCATACTTATAAACAGGAAGACGAGTCAATAATTCACTATAACAATAAACAAACCAATAGAGCAATAGAAGGATAAACGTCTAGGTCCATAAAAGTTAATCTGAATAATCACAAACTAGTTATATCAAGAACTAAACAAATAAATATAATAGAGCTAGGTGTTTTACATACTAACGAGAATGCTCACAATAGATGTGAAAGGATATCCATAAATTATGCGCAAAGTTATGCACACTATACTAACGATAAATTAGTCAGCTAATGGATAATTCTGAATAGATTCTTCGGAAACCAATAACAGAGAATGTATTCTAAAATAATGAAAAGCGTTAACTACCATTCTTCATTATTTTTCTTTTACATTCTATCTTTCGAGAGACCGGGACGCGTGGAAGACAAGAGCGGAGGCCTTTGCCCAGAAGTGGGACAATTAAGGCTATAAAAAAAATTCTCACCTGAATTGCAGGAACAGTCTCCAATGAGCGATGATGATGGTCCTGCTTGGCTCGTCGCTCCAAAGCATAACTGCTCTGAGGGACGCTCCTCACTGGAGAACTGGACACCATCAGCTGGGAGACCGCGCTCACGGTCTTCAGCTGGGCCGTGGTGGCATGTTCAGGAGAGACCGTTGGCTCATCATTGTTGGCTGCAAGGTGATAATTTTTTATCATTTTTTTTACGTTTTACCAAGAATGGAAGGTACGAATAAAGAAGTAACACTACAATCTCAATGTAATTGACTAAAATGAAAGTTACGAAATTTTACAAATCCTAAAGATTGACTTGATTGTTTTCGAAAAAGAAATTAACAACAGTCATTGTAATATATCCTGGGCTACAAAATAGGGATGCAACCGGGCAAGCACTTGGATGACAGAATTACTGCAATCATGCCTGTCCGTCTGCCTACTTAATTGTATAAAAAAGTTCGTTTCGTTTTTAAAACAAGGTATTTTGTCCTGATAGGCTACTATCTTTCCTGATTCCTCCATCTTGTTGTCATGATTCCCCGTAATGATAATCCCACCAAAAACATAAATGTAAAAAACGAGAGCCAAGTTCAATACAAAAATTATGCTTGGCGGTGAGCTTCGCTGCAAAAAGAATGGCGATCTAAATGAGTGCCAAGTTTTATTCAAAATCGAAATATGTTTTTATAGGAACAAAATAACATTATGAACAAGTATTAAACTCTATTTCTTTGCTTTATTAGATACCTATAACAATTGCTGTTATTTAAAAATGTGAGATCTTGAAGTAGGTCAGATTTGACTTGGCCAGTTTTTAACACAATTAAAATGTTGAATAACTTTATAAAATGACTTATGTAATGAAAACTGGCCAAGTTCTGTACATAAGTGAAGATTTTAATTTTTTTTCATACAAACTTTGCCCTCAATTTTAACCCTTTTAGGGGTCTAATTTTGAAAAATCCTTTCTTATTTGAATAATACGTATTAATATAAAACATCGGTCCAAATTTCAAGTTTATAGCTTTTATGGTTTAGGCTGGGCGTTGATTTATCAATTGCCCTTGTTCTTTTATAGAAATAGAAATTATATTAATCTACTAACTAATTAGAAATGAATACAAATATACTTAAAGACCTAAAATTTATTTGAGAAACCTTACAATATATTTAAAATATGCAACTAACTTATGGAAAATAACACAAAGATTTACCTATTTTCAAACTACTATTCGAAATCCGGATTCCGGAATCCGGAAAAATACTTTTCAAACTTAAATTAAACGAATCAATGAGTAGTCCAAAACGCAGACATTAAACTACATACATACATTATAATGCCGCAATTACCACTCCATACTGCAAACAATTCCAATTTAATTTTATTATTTTATATTTAGCAGGTATCAAATCGTCTTAACACATAATCAAATCGTTAGATAAGCAAAAAAAAAAATTGATTTATTTATTATGAATTTTGAAATTTCAATTACTACACATGATGATTAAATGCGAACGACAAACCATATCGACTTTTAAAATGTATGGTGGCGCCATCTATTGACACATTACTGAACTCATAATATTCTTAATAATATCTTCTATTACGTATTGTATCCTTTTACAATATGTTGTGTACATACAATACAATTCAATACAAAATATTATACCAAAAGACATTTTCAATTTTAATTCCATGTATCTTACTTCAAAAATGACAAAGTTTCATACAAACTGGTAACCCCTATTTCATCCCTATCGGGATGTAATTTTCAAAATCAGATTGATGCATTATTATTTTTTACCAAATACAAATTCAAATTAAAAATTTCATGTGTCTCACTTCAATAATGACAAAGTTTCAAACAATATGGCAACCCCTATTTCACCCCTTTAGGGATGTAATTTTCAAAATCTGATTGGTGCATTATTAATTTTAACAACTTCAAATTTAAATTAATAATTTCATGTATCTCACTTCAAAAATGACGAAGTTTCATACAAACTGGCAACCCCTTTTTCACCCCTTTAGGGATAAAATTCCCAAAAGTCCTTTCTTAGCGGACGTCTCTTAGTCACAATCTACCTTCCTGCCAAATTTTATCTTTATCGGCTCAGCAGTTTTGGAGATTTCGTGATGAGTGAGTGAGTGTTTTTCGCTTTTATATATATAGATAGAGTAATAAAAAAAACGAAAAGGGGGTTAACGGATGAGGTTCGCGAGGTCTACTGTTCACAGAACCACTAGTTTATATCTGGACTATTCCAGCTATAACTCAAATAAATTTAGTCGAACGACGCAGCATTAAAGGCAATCTAATAGGTGGGTTTCCGCTAAACAACCGGGCATAACGAGGACGCTGCTGGCGCGAATGAGCGCCGCTAAGAGCATACTTCGTTCGTTCGCATTTTAAGTCGTATAGCGCTGTGAGCCGCGCACAAGTGCAAGGCGCGAGCGAGTTCAAGCAGCATTCTTAGACTAGTCAATACATACATATATCGGTACCAATAAGACTTCGCTATTGCCTTGACCTTGGTATACATACACATTGGAGTTTCTTTTAGGGTACAAAGAGTTAGAACTAACAAATTTATACCTTACAATATTATTTCTTATTTTCAAAAGAAATCAGAGAAACGAACCTTGGGCACTGATCTTTGTTAATTTAGTGAGCCGTGGACTATAAGATAACTACTATGCAGGTATAAACCAACCGACCCGCAAAATTTTAAGTAAATCGCTACCGCTTATAATTTTGTACCATAAGTCAGAGCGTAACGCTGATTGGCTGGTGTGCTGCCGCGCGCCGCTGACGATACACCGTTGTTGGCCGGTTGTTTAGCGCGTAGGTATTACAAGTTTTTTGTATGGGGATACCACTTATTTTTTGACTTTTTTTTATTTTTTGATTTTTTCCTACATTTACACACAATTTCCGAGCTGGATTCCAAATTTCACCCTTCTAGGTCATCTGGAAGTAGGTTAGGTTTAGGTACTATAAGTCAGTCAGTCAGTGCTAAAATTTACAACTTTTTGACCTTCATATCTTTATAACCGTTTGAGCTAGCTTCATGAAATTTGGGCTTCTACATGTCCTGATGGATCTTATTAAACACACGTAGTTTTATGTGTTTACATTAAAGAGGTTTCGAGTTATAGAAGGGTCAAAAGTGGCACCAAGTGGTTCGTGTAATATTACACTCGGCGCTGGCTAGCCAGTTCCTTTGCTTGAACTTGGCTTGACACGCTGCCGCGTGTCTAGATGAATCGGATCGTACCTAATGTCGACCTAATGAGTCAACATTAGGTACGGCTGTGATGTGGTTTGTTGAATCCAGTTTCTTCTTAAGGATATGAAACTACCTATTATGAACAACAATTTTTATAAATACTGTACTAGAGATTTTAATATAGTTTTATCTTGCTGCACGTGCTTCATTATCATAGAAATCACTTGCCTTGCTTACCAGACCGGCTTCTTTACAAATTGCACCAGCAAGAATTTTATTCCCGCCATTATAGGTCCCACTAATGGCTAATTTACCGAGTTATTACGGTGGATTCCTTTCAGTAGAGTTAAAATCTATAATTATTCAGCTTAATGTTCGAAGTCAGGTGCTATTAGTATTCCAGATCAATAAGTTAGTGGCCGGTTCACTTCCTTATTTCTGAAGTTGCTGATTGCTCTTATTTTCTTCATAGTTATAAATATTATGACAGAAAACTGCATTTTGTTAAGAATTTAGATATATTTTGTACTATTTCTCGCAGTGCCATCCACGTGATACTCTCTTACATCTTGCCAAAAATGTAACCTATCTCCTACCTCAAGTTTAAACTATCCCTAAAAACGGCCACTTTTATTAGTTTTGCAATTTGTAACTATATGAAACTATAATTTAATATAATCAAAATTAATTTCAGATCCAGAACCTTAATTACATAAGAGAGTTATTTGATAACTTATGTTTTCAGTGAATGATTTTATGTTGATGATGGCGCTAGTGTTCACCAATGTCTCGTCTTAAGTAAAAAATGTTAATTGTTAAATAATAAAGTAAAAATGTTTTTATAGGTCTTATGAATTTCGTGGTTATTATTTTAACACATTGCTGGACAGTTTTGAAAACACAATAGAAGTTTAATTGTTATAACGTCTATAGACGTAGTGTGTCCAGCAATGATTAACTATTCTTTCACGAGTTTTGAATTCTAAATGATGTCTTCATTCTTTATTTTTCTTTTTTTTTTTTTTACTTCGAGTGTGTTAGTGGTAAGACTGGTGTTAAATTTTTCATGCCTTTGAGATATCTAACTTAGTTTAACGACTGCGGACCAATGTTACTTTTCCACACTTTCTGAAGCACAGAGCAGCTAATCAATCAACCATGGGTGAACCCACGGTGGCAGCTTGATGCCATTAATGTTACAGACATAGAGCTTTAATATATTAAGGTCTTCATTGTAAAAGAGAAATAATAGGGTCCTGGTACCTAAATTTGGTTTTGTCATTACTTTTATTTTGAAATATGACTTTAACGTTTTAAGACTAATGAATAAAAGAACCACAAAATATTCTTAATAGGCATGGCAGAATATTTTACGATTTTGACCAAGTGAGCCTTATACAAAAATTTGCATTTAGAATAAATGTGAAGAACATTCCTATGATATCTTATAGTTTTATCTCTGAGAAGGCTTGCCTTTATGGCTTAGGCCTTATACAGATGTTCGCGGCATCTACTTTGATGTGCAGTGAGAACCGGCGACACCTTCGCAAAGTCATGTTCGTTTCATTGCTTAATCGTGACGTGTATCAATGGTAATTTCAGTCAATAGTAAATAATCGCAGCCTAGTATAAATGTTTGCATATTTAATACTAACATAACATAATATTATGTTTGATTAAATTTCAAAAGAAAAGAAAGCAAGATGAATAAGCGTTAATAATGTTGTGACTAAAATAGTACGTAATAATTTGACACGAATAAAATGATGTGCCTTGCATATCTCTTCAACTGGTTGTGATAAATGAATTCATCTAAGTTGGTGTACCTGTAACTATATGTATAGAGACAATTTAACTGCAATAAACCTAAATGGAAACAATTAAATAATTGAAACAGAAAACTGAAAACCAGACTGCATTCGCATTAAAAATCAAGCGGAAGATATCCGCTAAAATTTAAGCTGCCACCCAATAGTCCCGATACTAAATCCTTGCACTCGAAAAACACAATCCTCCAGAAAGAGAATTCATGGGGTTACTCAAGGTAGTCTCTTAGGACCTATCACTCTTACGTTTATTGTTTGGCGATGTAGGTCTCGGCGGCGTGGTGGCTCTATGGGCGTGTGGCGGCGGAGATAGGCGGCGCGCGTGCGCCGGCGCCGGCGTGGTGGTGGCGCTCGACACGCGGACTCGGAGCGCCCGCGCGCCTGACACTCCGCCACACCACGCCGCGTCCTCCGAAGGCCGGCAGCCGCTTGATGGTCTGGTGACAAAAAGTATCTGTTGAGCAATGTTGAAGGTGCTTATTGTCATCGTCTACCCCATTTTTTTCCACGTTGTTCCTATCCACCCTAAGGTTGGCTGGAAGAAATTTCATTAGCGATAAGTCCGCCTTTGTACCTACACATTGTTTGTATTTGTATTCAACATGTATAATTTGTATGATAATGGTACAATAAAGAGTATATCTATCTATCGTCATAATCACAAATGAAATCGTTGGCACCTGACAATAACATTTAAGAAAAATGAGGTTATTTTTAACAGTGAGGATATGGCAAAACTTATGCTATAAATTAATAAGACAGAGTGTGGTATTTGGCTCAAGAATAGACTACTCTCTATTTTGAAGTAGGTAGCATAAATGGTGATCACGAGACAAATAGAGATCTAAATTTATTTGTATCTCCCCGAACAGAATGAATAAATTAAAAACTAAACCCTTCCTTGCAGTGGGGTAGCAAGTAAATTAAAAAGAAAAAAATGAAACAAAAAACTGACTGTTTAAATTCACAATATCTAGACACGCGGCAGCGTGTCAAGCCAAGTTCAAGCAAAGGAACTGGCTAGCCAGCGCCGAGTGTAATATTACACGAACCACTTGGTGCCACTTTTGACCCTTCTATAACTCGAAACCTCTTTAATGTAAACACATAAAACTACGTATGTTTAATAAGATCCATCAGGACATGTAGAAGCCCTAATTTCATGAAGCTAGCTCAAACGGTTATAAAGATATGAAGGTCAAAAAGTTGTAAATTTTAGCACTGACTGACTGACTTATAGTACCTAAACCTAACCTACTTCCAGATGACCTAGAAGGATGAAATTTGGAATCCAGCTCGGAAATTGTGTGTAAGCGTAGGAAAAAATCAAAAAATAAAAAAAAGTCAAAAAATAAGTGGTGTCCCCATACAAAAAACTTGTAATACCTACGCGCTAAACAACCGGCCAACAACGGTGTGTCGTCAGCGGCGCGCGGCAGCATACCAGCCAATCAGCGTCACGCTCTGACTTATGGTACAAAATTATAAGCGGTAGCGATTTACTTAAAATTTAGCGGGTCGGTTGGTTTATACCTGCATAGTAGTTATCTTATAGTCCACGGCTCACTAAATTAACAAAGATCAGTGCCCAAGGTTCGTTTCTCTGATTTCTTTTGAAAATAAGAAATAATATTTTAAGGTATAAATTTGTTAGTTCGAACTCTTTGTACCCTAAAAGAAACTCCAATGTGTATGTATACCAAGGTCAAGGCAATAGCGAAGTCTTATTGGTACCGATATATGTATGTATTGACTAGTCTAAGAATGCTGCTTGAACTCGCTCGCGCCTTGCACTTGTGCGCGGCTCACAGCGCTATACGACTTAAAATGCGAACGAACCAAAGTATGCTCTTAGCGGCGCTCATTCGCGCCAGCGTCCTCGTTATGCCCGGTTGTTTAGCGGAAACCCACCTATTAGATTGCGTTTAATGCTGCGTAGTTCGACTAAATTTATTTGAGTTATAGCTGGAATAGTCCAGATATAAATTATTTAGCAAAGGACAGGCCTACGTTGCGCTCTCCAGAGTTAAAACACTAGACGGAGTACACCTTATTAATCTAGACCCTAATCAAATTAAAGCACAAGATAGTTCGATAATAGAATATAACCGCCTGAGATCGTTATATCGCCCGGACTTGGCGAATTTAAGCGTAAACAGGAAGCGAATTAAAAAGGTAGCAGATAATGAATGGGCAATGCGTACTATTATCTCTAACATTCAAGAGAATGTAGACAATAGCATAAAAAAGAAAACCACGCAGCGGAAACGCAAAAAAAAAACATTAAATAGGAATACTTGCCTAGTTTTCTTTACAAAAAGTAATGATATCCCACCAAAAACATAAATGTAAAAAACGAGAGCCAAGTTCAATACAAAAATTATGCTTGGCGGTGAGCTTCGCCGCAAAAAGAATGGCGATCTAAATGAGTGCCAAGTTCTATGCAAAATCGAAATATGTTTTTATAGGAACAAAATAACATTATGAACAAGTATTAAACTCTATTTCTTTGCTTTATTAGATACCTATAACAATTGCTGTTATTTAAAAATGTGAGATCTTGAAGTAGGTCAGATTTGACTTGGCCAGTTTTCATTACATAAGTCATTTTAGAAAGTTATTCAACATTTTAATTGTGTTAAAAACTGGCCAAGTTAAATCTAACCTACTTCAAGATCTCACATTTTTAAATAACAGCAATTGTTATAGGTATCTAATAAAGCAAAGAAATAGAGTTTAATACTTGTTCATAATGTTATTTTGTTCCTATAAAAACATATTTCGATTTTGCATAGAACTTGGCACTCATTTAGATCGCCATTCTTTTTGCGGCGAAGCTCACCGCCAAGCATAATTTTTGTATTGAACTTGGCTCTCGTTTTTTACATTTATGTTTTTGGTGGGATCATACTCACAAGAAGAATCTTATAATATAATGAAATCCGCCAGTCGTTTAGACTACAAACACAAAGAAATAGACTTACAAAAATACTCTTGAAAAATATAATCTTCCTTATGGCAGATGAGTATAAAAAGAAGACACTTATATAAAAGAAAAGAAAAAAATCCCGAAGCACTTATGAGATCCGTATTTTATATTTCATTCTCTCCAAATAACCAAAACTAATCTTTAACTAGCCGTATCGCAGATCCACGCACAGAAAGTATGACATCGAACGGTCGCCGTGATATGCACAGTTGATGTTCATCGATTAGGTCCGGCCGGCCAGTTGGTCATGCGGCTTGGCCGTTAGAGACCATCTTGATGTGATTATGGAACCGAATAATGCCTTGCGGGAATTTACATTTGCATGGTGACTTCTGGGTTCTGTATGCCTGCTGATGCCGTCATATTGACTGATTTTGTTGGCTTATGTAAGCGGTGTTGAAGGCGCTCACAATTTTCTGCACCAGCTTGATTGAGGAAGCTAAATGTTATGGTGTGGGGAAATGTCAGCTCTTAAATTACTAGCTCTATTATTTGATAATCAAGTATTATTTCTCTCTCACTCTCACGTCTCAACGCTTTCCTGGTTGCGCTCTAAGCTGGATGCTTCGAAGCCCAGGTATTCTATTTTGTCATCTTTAATTTCTATTTCTACATAAAATATTATGTGTTTAACTAAATCATTCGTAAAATAGAGATCAATAAGAAGAGTCGTTGTTACTTCATATTCATATTAATTCGTATTGAAAATTGATTTGCATAAAAAATTGATTTAAATGTGATAAAAATGTCTTATTAAGCTAAGATAATTTCGTATGATCCCATTAAATTCTTAAATTTATCACACTGTTACGTGATATAAAGAGTTCAGTGTCAGTCATAAATAAATCTGGTGTTTACTGGCTCTAAAGCCATTTTAGTGATAATAATTATACAATAATAAAATGAAAAAGATGGATGGATTGTGTGAAGGAGGATATGACCAGGAGGGGTGTGACGCGGGAAATGGCTGGAAATAGATCTAATTGGAAGGAACGTAGATACTGCGCCGGCCGACCCCACATAGTAAAGTGAGATAAGGTAAAGGAAAATAATAATTATACAATAATGATATAAAATTCGATGGCTACTTTTACTCGTTTCCAAAATAAGCAGTATTAGGTATGAGAGCACGAATGTAATTACCATAAAACTGAACAACATGAATAGAAAAAGTAAAAAAAATTATAAGCTTGTTATTTGCTTAGTAAACTTGAGTCCAACTTATTTTTCAAGTGAGTATTATTAAGCTAGAAAGGGGGATCGTTTCATGTTAAAAGAAGAATTAAAAATTGGACAAAAAGCGTAAATAAAGGGCGCAACTAAACAGGAAAGCGTGACCATGACAGACAGACAGGCGGCTCCAATCTGATTTGGCGCCTTCTGGATAGCAATCCACAAGTTTGTGCCTACTGATTCGTTTGAGACAGAGAGAGTTAGATATGCAAATAATGATCGTTAGATTAAAGATATCCTTGATGGTGTGCACTGCGGACACTACCAGCCCCTGCAGCCGGACCACCTCCCCTCACCGCGGCGTCCCCGAGGGCCCTATAAATGGCTCGACTGATGGTTGTCGGGTCTCTTTCGCTTGACATCTGCCAGTTGAGTACATTACTGCTGATCTTACTTCCATCACCAACTTTGTGCTTGTACTCCACGACCCTAACTTCATTGTTAACTATTGAATTGAATATAAGTTTATATTTCTAATATCATCTTTTATTTATCTAATGTACTAGCTGTTCCCCGCGGCTTCGCCCCGCGTGGGACCCGGTTATATCGCGCCCAAAAGTAGCCTATGTTTGACCTCAGGTCTTTAACTACATCCCTACCAAATTTCATCACAATCGGTCCAGCAGTTTAGCCGTGAAGAGGTGACAGACAGACAGACAGACAGACTTTCGCATTTATAATATTAGTATGGATTAGTATGGATAACAATACTGGCGCACAACGTGGGGCTCGAACCCACGACCCTGAGATTAAGAGTCTCATGCTCTACCGACTGAGCTAGCCGGGCGCTAACGTTATAATGGTCATGGTGATGATGATCAACTAAATAGGAATGCGTAACCGCGACACAGACAGAGGCGACTTCAATCTGATTTTGCTCCTTCTGGATAGCAATCCACAGTTTGTACCTATGGCTTGGTCTGAGGCTGTTAGTGGTAGATATGCAAATGAGGATCACCAGATCGAAGATCTCTATATTTTTATTTATGAGCCAGAATGTTGGCGTGACTAAATGCGAAGTTACAGTAACTATAAATAAGATTAAAATGGGTTTTCCCATCGGCATGTATGTACATGTGCTTATTATATTTATAAACTAAAAAGTTATAATGAACGACTAATAATTTTATTTTCAACCGACTTTTAAAAAAAGAGGAGGTTGTCAATTCAACTAAATATTTTTTTTATATGTTAATGTGTGGGTACTAAATAAAACTAGGTAAGAATAAAACATGCCATCATCGCTTGAATGAATAAAAACGATGACATTGCACTTCAAGAAGATTACCTATCTGCAAATAAATTGGTTCTTTCCCAAAGGTCATCCTGCAGAGATCGATCAAGTGTAAATGTCAATTAAACCAAGTAATTGCTAGGCCTAAACATTAAACTCACTATTGCTTGATGATTGTTTTTATATAAGTACCTACTTACTACCTATTTAGTTTCTACTGCTATCAGCCATGATATTCGGTTTCCCTGGATATCATAAAAGCGTAGAGCAAAGAAAACTTCAAGTGCCGGCGGGTGCTCTAGCTAGATCTGCTTTCAGTTTTCACCAGTCCCAAGAAGGGAATGAATGAGACGTCCAACATCAGGGTTCTTTATAGTTGAAAAAAAATTGAGATACTTATATGAAAACAATTTACTTACAAATGTGATCTCAAAAATGTAGAGCAAGCCTAAAAAGTGCTGGTGGCTTTCCACCATCTCTTAAAACCAAGCAAGATCCAGTGAGTAAGGGAGATGTCGCATTACATCTTGTATCGCGCTGTCTCGTTTACTCACTGAAACTTGCATGGTTTTAAGAGACGATAGACTCCCCTGGATTGAAATTGTAGTAAAGGATATGCGTGTAAATTTGGACCAATGACGCCGCAGATCGGGCGAAGTAAAGGAGTAATATCAGAAAAGCGGATTTGGGCTCCATATATGAGGACGCAACCGGTAAATCGCCAAGATGAGTGAGAGAGAGTGATCTCATAAATGTTAAAAATGCCCAGGAAGACGAAATACAAACTATGTTGATCGTTGAAGATAGATTCGAGTTATGAAAGCACTTTTGTTTACAGGCATTGGCGGTTGGCGGTTTTGTCAGGGCAGTTTACAAACAAATTGCTACTAAATTAGCTACTGGCCGCAAGTGACGAAGCCTACGGGCCACGTTAACATTTATATACTATTTTCATCTGGAGCCAATTTGCGCTTCACCTTATATGTAATTAGTGAGCACAACGGCTACTTACAAACATTGTTTATTTATTTTTTCTATAACTACTTGTAAAGGTATAATTTTTGCACTTAGATGTGTGTGCAATTTCTAGCCATTTAAAAACCTGTTGGTGTTGTTTATATGACGGTTGTTACTTGTGACTCTCGAGGCCTATTTCGTTATATTAATGTAGTAAAAAATATTCTATATCCTATTCCAGACATACATGATAGATAACGAACGATTGACTGAAAATTAAGCAATAATTTATGTATGTGAGTATCACAGAACACGGCAAATTTTTGATCATGGAGTGCTAGAGCAATGTGAAAATTCCTTGCCATACTACATTGGTACCTAAATCAAGAAGAAATAGAGGGGGCGGGGGGTCTGTAGGTCCGATGATGATAAAGATAAAGGCCACTGACGAAACCAATTATAGTACAGTATGCTATTTGCATACAAATCACCTTCAATATTCCGTACAAGACGCAAAATATTAATTAGCAATACGTTTATGTAATACTAGCTGTTCCCCGCGGCTTCGCCCCGCGTGGGACTCGGTTATATCGCGCCCAAAAGTAGCCTATATTTGACCTCAGGTCATTAACTACATCCCTACCAAATTTCATCACAATCGGTCCAGCAGTTTAGCCGTGAAGAGGTAACAGACAGACAGACTTTCGCATTTATAATATCAGTATGGATATGGAAGTATGGATATGGATGGAGACAGGCGGGTAATTTGTAATTAATTAGATGTGAAAATAGCACTAAGAACACAGACTAGGACCCTCAGGGCTTGAGTAACGTTTCTTGAAGCTCGTAATGTATGCAAATTATAGCGATCAATATCATATTGTAAATTATGATCATATTAATATATTCCGTAAGATACGATAATTGCCATTATATTTCATTCTAAACAGCCATTAAATCAATCTGTGATTAAATCATTCTCTACCACCATTTTCGACAAATTATGTCGACTCTTCAAAATTTTTTTTAAATACAACTTCTCTATTACTTTCCGCACAATAATAATTTGTAGGTATATTTATGCATAACTTAACCGAACCGAACTGAATAAATATCGAAATGTGATTTTTCTTTGAAATTCGTTGGTTTTCTGTTAATCGACAAGTGGAGAAGGAGGGCTTTGCCTTTGCCCAGCAGTGGGACACATTAATAAATAACTAAAAAAAATATTAGTAGTTTCAATTAAGGCTTAATTATTGACGACGAAATTGCATTCCTTTATCAAATGCAATTTCATTATCTAATTCTAATGTCTAAGTGTTGTCTAAGTGGCCATTTTTCAAGCAGTCTGAAGCTAGAGATCCCAGAGTCTCAACTCGCAAGGTTAGTTTAATCTTCGCCAAAATTAATTTTCACGCCTGCAAATGTAACAACTGCTACAAACATCGTAACTAGGAAGTAACTAATACTTAGTAGAGCAACAAAAAGTGAAGTTTGTAAACATTATGTAACAGAAGTGCTCGGATGTCACCCAACCATGAACACAATGAGATGATACGACTCACGGCAACTAGCATGTGTTTTTCAACAACGGATGTTGTGTTGTTAAAATAGCGTTCATATTTGATTGATGCAGTGATTGTTACAATTTTTCACGTCATTGTTTGTCCTTCATGGATTTTATTGGATACTGTTTATAGATTCTCATCTATTTAAGGTATTGGAAAAACACTAGACTTAATTTTACTAATTTATTTGAATTCATCAAGATTCCGCAAAGATTTTTCAACCTAAATCTTACTGGCTTCTACAGATGCAACTAGCTTGCATCTTTACAACTTGCAAGATTTAGAATTTAAATATTACGCCACAGCCATACAAAATGACAAAACAAGATTAATTAAAGTACTTAATGAACATACCATTTACGAATTAAATTAATACTCGTATGTTCTCAATTATTTATCTCCACTTCTAATTAACTCTGTGCGATTGTTTAAAAAAGTGTAACCATTCGTCATAATATTTGGTAAGCAAACGAACGTCAGTGAACATTCTGAAACTGTAGTTGCTATTTTAAAACCTAAATGTTTTTTAATTGTTTTCAATAGATCTAAATTCCCAAGGAAGCTTGCAACAAAAACTAGCGAATCAGATAGAACAAAAGATGTTGGTGTTAACGTCTTTAACATTCAATCTAGATCTAAAACGATGTTCACATTGTGTTCCCGTGTTTGTCAGACAATAAGGTCTGAAATGGCGTGTGTATCATGATCAGTGGTTGTGATGGTATCAAAGAAAGAAGCAGAAGCTCGCACGGGTTCGTCGACCAGCTCAAGTAGATGTTATCGGAAGAATTGCGTGCAATTAACAAGACTGTCTTCCAGATCGGAAATCTCGACTAAAGAAATAACACCTTTGTGGTTATGTAAGTCATTAATTAGATTTTTTTAGTAGCGAAGATGCAACGCGTTCACTCTGTTATGAATTTTAAACAATGGTGGAAACATCTTATATTTTTATTACAGCTTTGATTAAGATTATTACGTGTAATTAGCTTTATTACTTAAGGATATATTATAAATTGAAAGTGCCAAGTTGATGTCAAAGGGAAATTTGTTTATTTTTAAAATAGCATTTTTAATCAAAAAGTAAAGTGTGGACAAGTGGTTTTATAACGATTATGGTATCTATCAGTATAGAAACGAAAATACGAATATAATTTATTTTCGAACAAGTAAAGCGAACTTATCGTTGAAACTGGTTGAAACTATCGATATTTCTAAAGTACATACTGCAGTTAAAATAGATTTTAGTGTTATGATCTGTAAAGGTAATCACGTAACTAGATTAAAACAATGTATAACTTTTATGAGGCGTAATTTTCAGATTATATCCCCATCAGTCAGTCTCCCGCTGCTTCCTCTATAGACAATTAGTGATTAACAGCACTTGGTACTGTAAAATTATACACTACTATAAGTTCATGGAAACGAGGTCGGCCTGTCTACAGTTTTTATAATTTGTAACAGAACACAGCATTTTTATAAGGTTACTAGCTTTCGTCTGCGGTTTTGCCCGCATGAATTACCCTCGGGAACAGTGCATTTTTCGGGATGAAATACCCTATGTCCTTTTCAATTACTAGCTATGTGTATGCGCAATTTCAGGAAGATTGGTTCAGTAGATAGGGCGTGAAGAAGTAACAAACAAATATACAAACTCACTTCGCATTTATAATATTAGTTGGGACTGGGTGATGAAAATTGCAATTTGAAACTGTGTGACACGTTTTGAGCTAATGAGAATTGTTTTTTTATTAAGATATTTTCTGACAAAATATTACTATTTTGTGGCGAAACATCCTAGGACATGAATTGACAGCGCGCTAGTGACACCTCTACTATACATATATACAGCTAATTGTCACAGGTTTTTAATTAACAAAAATCAAAGTGGTAAACACAAAAGTGTGCAAGACAGTTGTTTAATTAACATTAAGGCTTCTGGAAAGTAATTGGGTCGGTCGTAAAGTAATTTGCTATGAAGTGCACAATATAGCTTATAAAACTTAGTTTTTAATATAGCGACAATAACATACCGTTTCCTCCAGTCTTGGATGAAGCTCCAATCGCAGTGCTCGTCTTCATCCAAAACAGTGGCTTCATGATGATCAGAACTGCCTCCTCCATGCACTAACTCAACTAATTGACGAGCTCTTTCAAAATTCCCTTCAAATTCTACCACCAAAAATCCATCTGAACTCATCGTCTCAAAAACTTCCTTCTTGTACGTCGCGTCATTTATAGTCACTACATCAGAAGCATTTTTAGTGTCTTCAGACTTAACTTCAGCATAAATAGCCTCTGGCACCTGCACTTCAGAAACCATATGAGTTCCTCCACCTTTGTCTACTTCTTTGCTCAGCCCCAAATTTTCAGTTTCATCCAAAAGTCGATTAGCATATATTGCTTCTTCTTTATGAGGAGCTTCTTCTGTCTGCTTAATTTCTTCTTTCTTCTGCTCATTATGTTTCCTGATGATGGAGTCTCCGAAATAAATAACTACTTTGTTATTATTTTGAGTTATTTTGTTGGCTAGTCCATTCTCTGTTATTGGGTGATATAACTTTTTATTATTTCCTTGAGATAGTCTTTGAGCAAGTTCTTCATAGCAAGGTGGTCTGTTGCTGTAAATCTTTCTTTCTGTTACAGAACCTTTGCTATTTTCTTCTTTCTTCTTCTCAACACTTTGATACACTGGAGGTCTACAACAATCGTCGTATTGTGGATTCCAAGGTCTAGGTTCACTATAAATATGTTCCTCTGGGGAAGACGTTTGTGGCAACGGGATATATTTTTCATGGATGTTCTTTGGGTTAGCATCACTTTTTTTGAAATTCAAAACGCTGCGTCGCGCTTTAGATTCCGAGGCGTCACTGTTAATTTTTTTCGACCGGGAATTGCCTAGAATTTTGAACAATGGTTTATGTTCAGACTGCGGCTTAACCCTATCGGTGCTCGGAGCGCGGCGCATCCCGAACGGGCCTATATCCTCTTCAGACGGGTGGGGATAAAGCTGTTCACAGCTGGTAGATTTGTGAGTGTTAATCCTAGTTTTATTGATCACTGGTTCTTTATTCTGCCAATGACGGACTGATAACCTGGCAGCACCACGGATGAACTTCATGGGTTCCCAGGCCTCGGCTTTTTTTAGAATAAAATTGTCGCACATGTTGTGTTTGGGGGGTTTCCTTGCATCGGCGGCGTGACAAGACTGTAGTTCGCGACAGAGGAAGCACGAGCAGCGCGCAGGGCACAGCATGACTGCGCGCGCGTGCCGGCCGCACTGACGCCCCCACTAGCGCCGCCAAGTCTCCAAGAACCATTGTTATGCCCCGCTATGTTACCTTTCAACTGAGCGACATTGCACTCTTTAATTATCCTATGTTTTATCACATTTCTTTATCTATGAATAAGTTCAGTGTTTTCACGCATTGACTTTCTAATCGCCTGTTTATCGTCTTAGCTAGCGGTTCTCAAACTTTTTCATCACAATGGATAACTTATTAAAGTTTTATCAACAAAAATTTGTTTACTTATGATATAGGTGTCTGTTAAAAAAATATATAATTAATCCAGAGTGAAATTGTGTTACTTTTTGTAGTTTAAATGTTTACAACTACAAAAAATAACACAATTTACTATATTTTAATAAATAATAAAACAATCAACTTTTTCATTATATCAAGAGGCAACTAGATATAACATAAAAATATATGCTCTGTTCTTTATTATTAACCTCATTAGACATATTACATTTATATCTTAATTTTTGACTTTCATATCATCAGCATACATTATTTATCTGAATAATAATAAAGCATAACAAAAACATAAAGGAGATAACATAAATTTTGTGCTTTTAAATGGTGCTAGCAGGTTTTTTACTTATTAACACAAATTCGAAATAAAATGTACAAATGGTGTGCTTCCGGCATCCTCTACCAGTCAACCATGGGACCAAGAGAAAATGTGATTCCGTTCCTTGTTCTTTCTCCCACTTTGAGGACAACTGAACATAGCTTCCCCGTTTTGAAACGATAATTGCACTACTCATAAAATATTAATATCGATCGATACACGTGATGTGCATCTGTAGAGGTGAACGGAACCATTACTCCTTGCTAAATATAGACCACTCTTCAGTTGGGGTTGTAATTGAATTTAAGAGTCTGGATGGTCTTGGATTAAATCTTCCTGCGATTTGGGCAGTAAATCTTTTTCGCCTGTGTAATAGCAGTGCCGGTGTGGAGTATGACAGAATTGGAACGTTTTAAGTGTAGTGTTGTTTGAGACACGATTTTAAAGGATATCTATCGCGATTCAAAGAGCTAACATATCGAGTACCTAAGTGTAATAGGTTTAAAGGTTAAAAATATTTATATTCTTAAAAAGAATTATAAATATAGGTACTTACATGAGAACTTACAGTATTTTCTTACTAGCGATTACAAAATCCATCGAAAAATTTAAACACATAGCACTAATCGCACTGCACTACCCTTATAATTTTAATATTCACTGGATTTCTTCTTTATTTAAGTACATTTCTTTAATATCACTACATAGTATAAAACAAAGTCGCTTTCTCTGTCCCTATATCCCTATATATGCTTAAACCTTTAAAACTACGCAACTAATTTTGATGCGGTTTTTTTAATAAATAGAGTGATTCAAGAGGAAGGTTTTTATGCCCATGCGAAGCTGGGGCGGTTTGCTAGTAATGAATAAATTAATTTCAAGAAGATTGATATTTTTTCTTTGTTGCGCTTTCATAAGTTTCATAGCTAAATGTAGATATGAATGAACTGAAATTCATCACTACTTACATTTATCTACCGCTAAATAAATATTAGTATTGTGATTAGAGCATCGATTTACATAGACTACGATTACTTCGTTATTATACCTATCTCATGAGTAGATAGCGAGAACAGAGAAATATTTCATAATATATAACCATTTTGATCCATCGTTTGCCTGGGAGATACAAACCGGTATTTTCAAACCCGAAAATTACAATTCATTCTTCGTTTGTCCAACTGAGTTTTGTCCCACTAATAAATTTCTTAGTTAGTCCCAAACATTATGCTTCCTTCGTCCCGATGTACAATTTTTATTATTTTATTCCTAGTTGGTCCCACTTTGCATTCCTTGTTCGACCCGTTGTTTTTTATAAGTAATTTTCTTTCTAAATAATATAGGTTTTTGTTTGTTATTCCTTCAAAATACTTTTTTGTTAGCTGTACCTTTAAAGTACCTTCTTGTGAACTGGGACAAACCGGGAATATAAAAGTGACTGGGACAAACGAATTATTTTTTGAAATGTGGGACAAAATTTCAGGACGAACGAAGAATAAACCAAAATTACGATCTTCAACCTGGTAGGTAAATAAATATAGACACTGATTTTCTGATTTTAAATTCTTGGTTAATACCGTTATTTTTGGGTATACATAATACCGATTGAGCGGAACCTTACGTTATGCTATTGGTCGCTATAAAAATGTAGGTATGGGCAGAAATCGGGTAAAAGCCACACATCATAGAGCCAGTATCTACTTATAACGTTGTCGTTTTCTTGCGATTTCCCGCGACACCAACAATAGCTGAGTAAACTTGAATGATGACAGGACTTTCCCCCATCACCCTGGGATGGGAACCCACTAATTGTGGCTCGGATTGTGGCTGCTTGCCTCAGAACAATACCTATCTTTATGCAATGAAAGTAACTTGCGTTTTAATTTTTTGCCTAACACGTGGGAAGACGATTTTAACGATTGTGAATTAATAGGCTATTATCTAGTGAAATTAGATGGTGATGGATGAGACACGAGAATTACTGTGGTCAGGCGGCTTAAAACCATCTCTAAAAACCAAAAATCTCTAAAAATAAATGATGTAAGGCGACATCTCCCTTACTTAATCGTTCTTGCATGGTTATGGTTATAAGAGATGGTAGTAAACCACCATGTTAGAATAATAATCAAGTATGTAGGTGCTTGGTTTAGGGCTTCGCTCGCAAAGAGAACGAAGATATCCTTGAAAAAAATTGTTCCAATAGAGTTATGAGTACCCCAAACGCCTTCTCTGCGAGGATGAACCGTCGCCCGTTGGAGTTAAATCATCCGCAATTTTTTCCTCCGATGATGAAATGTTGTAAAATCATTTAAATCAATGATTAATCAATGATACATATCATAAAATTTTAAACAGTACGATCAACCTACTAGAAAGATGTGGGAGTCTTTAATGAAGAATGAAGTTCTCACACCTCAAAAAGAAAATTGAAATTGTCGTCTATCTATGTAAGTATATAAAAATGTAAATCCAGCACCTGATTCATCTATGTTTGTGCAAATAAATAAATAAAATAAAACGAAACCATGTCAGACGCCAAGAGGCGGTTCAAACAACACACCAAGGTATGCAGAGTATGAACCAATAGGTATGTTTGCTTTACAACCAGAGGCGTCATGATTCAGCTACATTGTTTTAGAGAAAGAAAGTAACATTAAGATAAAAACCGAGCTCACGAGAACATTAATTATAAGAATTGCGTAACATCGCATTGCATACTAATTAACTAACAAACTAAAATGGCGTAGCGACCCAAAGTGATCTTGGCATCGGAAAATAAGGATCTGCATAATAATTAATGAAAGGAATTTCATTTTGAATACCAAAATAGCGCATTATTACTATCACACATTACGATTCAGAATCATAGTAGCAAATAAACTAAATTAATTAAAAACAAGTGCCTTAGATTTACTAACAAAACCCTTCGTGTTTTTCCTAGTTTGTCCTCCGTAACGACCATAACCCTTTTATAAGGAATAGGAGGATACAACCAATAGGAGAACATAGTCCATGTTTGTTTATTTATTTATTTAAACCTTTATTGCACATAATACAATGTATCGCACAATAGGCGGACTTAATGCTAGGAGCATTGTCTAACAGTCAACCTTTGGGTTAAGCAGAGAATGCATGTGGGTGCACTGTATATACACAAACAAATAACCTACATACATACATATACCTACATATACCATACATATAAATACAGTATCATATATACATAATATATATATATACATCCATATACATATATTCACTAAATCAATACATATAATATCAATACATATAATAAGACACTAAAATGCGAGTGTCTGTACATTTAATATTTTTCAAAAAAACTGATTGAGTGCGATTAAAAAGAGTAACAGAAACCATAAAGACAGTTTTTGGAATTTTTGTCTGTCTGTATGTATGTATGTATGTCTGTCTGGTACGTTATAACTTCGAAAATACTCAACGGATTTAAACGCGGCTTTTACAGTTGGATTACATATAATTAGGAGCGTTGTCAAAACTTTGTTTCGTCAAAATCGGTTAAGGGAAAAAGAAGTTATGGTCGATTGAAAATTTACTTCAAGCACTGCTTCAAAACTTTTAAACAGTTGAATGCGATTTACATAAACGTATTTAATTTAGATAAAGCTAGAATTTCTACTTATATCAATAAAGACAAAAACACACTGCAGTCTCTATTAAATTTTAATAAAATAACACATTGAATGTTTGTGGGCGTATGATTTAGTTACATAAAATATCAATAGATGGCGCTGACTTTATTTTAATAGCAGATTGAAATATTTCCTTACGGCAGCAATTAATTCTAATTATTTAAAAAAAATTTGGCTGTTGATTTAGTACTATTGGTTGGTTTGTTTATCGGTCGTTTGTCGTGTTGTATTGTAAGCTATTTGAATTGATTGGTTGGTTAACATACGGTCGTGTCGTAAGGACTAATTTATCTGACTTATCACTATTTATTGAGATTTTCTCCACTTTTCACGCCCACTAAAACTTTGAGAGTGGATTTTAGGTCCTAATGACTGTAATAGGCTGCGTCTACTCTTTTAGAGACAAAGATTGATAATATGAATGTTAAGGGCTCCTTCTTCTAAGGTACGTTGTTCGTAAGCCGCGTAGTCGCGGCGCTCACTCATTTTGTAGGCATTTAGACATCATATTTGGGAAAATAACACTACAACATCTACTTCAGCGATTTTCACTATATGTAAATACTTTATCTAAAGGCTGGTATAAAAAGCAGGACAGTAAGTTTATTATTTTAGGCATAGTATTGAAAATAAACTTCCAAAGGAGGCAACTTTGATTTTTCTATCGAGCGAATTTTGTCTGATATTGTTCTGTTACTGTAAGCGAATTTCACTCTGCTAGATCCTCAACTAAAAACATATATTTTTTTCAGAATTTTACGACTGTTTAATACTGATTCCTATTGATTTTAAAAACGGTATTTGAGAAAGAAGTGGCCCTAATATTTAATGATATCGTAGCAATGCAATGCAATCGTAGCTCGGGAAAAGGATACAATAGAATTAACTATAGGTCTGGATAGTTGTAGTTTCCACAGGTTACGCGAAAAGCGACCTACACGCAGGCGGAGCCGCGGGCAACAGCTAGTAAATAATATATATGCAACATTTGAAATAGTGTTCTACTTTTGTGACTGTTCGAGATAGTGTTTATAGACTAGCGTTTTGAAGCTAGCGCGACTCCGGGCAGTTCTTATGGATTCAGGGAGTGCATTCCAAAGTTTTACTGCAGTGACAGCGAAAGAATTTGCGTAAAAACCTGTACGGTGAGAAGGAGTTGCCAAAATCAAACGATTTGAAGAACGCAGGACTCTTTCATGAGTGTTAGTAGGTGTCAGATTTTTCAGGCTGCCTATCTTATACAAAATAACGACTGCCATCCAATCCAGCGTTATTAGCCGGTATGTTATGAAGCACGGAGGAGCTCATGGTAGAAATGCCACTTTTTACTGATAAGTACGTTTCACAGATTCTGTTTTTTTTTTCCTCTCTACCCTAAGGTGGGCTGGAAGAAATTTTGTTCTAATAAAACTTTGTACTAATTTTCATCTTCGATCCTATAGAATCCAATGATGTATTTATGTAATTGGTGCAATAAAGTGTTTATTCATTCATTCATTCTGATCTAAGAAAATGTCAAACCATGATTAGACGTAGTATACAAATACAAGACAGAGGTGATTATTATATTTCATAATGATGATTCCATCAAACCTCACTTTTCCTAAAGATAGTTGAAGTTAAACAAGCAAGCTATCATAAAATCGTCTTTCAAACTTTCTCAGTTCAAAGACCAAGATGAAAAATACCAAACAGCACCCGGCAGCCAATTAGCCGACATGTTTCTTCGTCACCGGTCGCCCGAAGCCTGTTCCTCCATGTTTTTGTGAGCTTCCAAACCGGCAGCTCTGCAAATGACTATATAATACCCTTGGGCGACTCGAAATTATTCCATTCTTTTGATAATTACGTTATAATAGCTATTTGTTCGCGGGTATGCGCTTGGACTCGCTAAACAACAACTTTTCTGATTAATTTACGTATACAGACACAAAATAGGTTATACATATTTAGATTTAGTATAAGTATGTAATTAATTAACTGTCTACTTGCTGATCTGAACGAGACGACTAAACAAAATGCATAAAAATCGTCAAAACTTATATAAAGTACCTACAGATGGGGACATATATAAAGATAAAACTGATTCAAACTCCATAAAATCCTAACTATAAGTACCTAAAACAATTGATTTGCTTGCTTGCATGTGATTCATGGTCTATCCATCCTTTTAAGTATGTTTTACGTCTGATTTTGTCTCAGCACCGCTGCCAAACGTAGCTAAGGATGAAGATTTTATTTTAATACTTTATTGTTCATAGATACACACATCATATAATGAGCCCCTGGTAAACTGATTTGATATTTTTATATTGTTCAGCCCAGTCAAATGTTTCAGATAGAATTTGCCAACAGGCACTGATCAGAGTGGAGTTTTTTCAGTTGTATCCGTTTAAGCATAAAGAGCCCATAGGGCATACTTTAATCAATCCTAGATATGACGATACTGGGGGCTTAGCCAAAGTCATAATCGCAAAACAATATCGAGGTAGGTACTTACTTACAATAAGAACAAAATGAATGGGATTGACAGAAGATTGACCACGTGTTTTACCGCAGCCTATGTCAATCCCATATATTTTGTTCCTGTCGACATTCGTTAGCGTTTTGAAATTGTCACTTGGCTACGGGTGCTGGTTATTACAACGGAGCGACTGCCGTCTGACCTCCTTTTGACAGGATAACCCTACCATGATCCGGGTTTGTTAGTGGCTATTATGATGATAAATTATTACCTCCTCGGCTTCGGTCTAAGAATCTCGTGTGGCGCGGGCTGCCTTCTGGGAGTCCAGGCGGCGCAGACGCAGACCCTCTCGAGAGGCTCCGCCCCCGCCCCACTCAGCGCCGCAGCCTCCCCGCGGCCCGTGCACGCATCTTCACTGCAACAAAAGGAGGATAGATTTAAAATCTTTACATGTATCGCAATTTGGATTATGGTTGACACGACCTTCAACTATAAGAGACGACTTAAAAGAAGAATATACCAGGACGTTTCACGCTGCCATGAGGTCCATAAGGCAAAGAGCTTTCCATCGTTCGCGAGCTTTGCATCGTTCGCCATTGTTTTTAGACAAAAAACCATGTCCGAGGTTAGTCCCATCCGGAGCCCTTCGCTTTTGCTAAAAAGTGGCGTCAAAAACCCAAACCACCCCGATGTATAAAAGCTTCTTGAGATATAAGAGCTAGCTAGCCCTTTAAAAAATCCTTTAAAGTCTCATAAGCGTAGTGCTAGTTGCATCACAAGCCTCGCTTTGGAACCCAGGATCCGCTTGAGATGCGGTGTCTTATTTTTTACCCTCCACGAAGTAGGCATATCTCTAGTTAAAAGAAACCAACTTTTTTGTCCTTTTACGCAGACTCGTATTTAAATTCCCGGTGGTAGAGTAAGGGCCAAAACCAAAAATTGCTATCTCGACGTCCCGGCGCAGGATATGCGTAATAATGGCCTCACCACCAATGAACCGAAATGAAAAAAATCCTATAAACCGGGCTAAATGTGGTAGAGAAAAAAAAACTAGAACTTGGATTCTCAAACACTTAGTTGTTAGCTAAGGATGAAAGAAAGCGCTAAGATGAAGAAGATGTTTTCTAAGTAAACTCGTATGATCAAAACTTATACGATCAAAACACGCGAAGTCTTGATAACAGTTTCAAGCAAGTAGAATTAAAGATACCGTTAAATACTTTTAGTGTTATTGCACTTGGGCGCACGACATCTGGTCGGATGGTGATAAAATATTAATGTTGAACAGGTCCGGCGATAAGGCAAGACATGATCTGTTTAGGGTTCTCTGCAAAAAAATTAAAAATGAATTCCGTTTATTTTATTAAGCCTCCGTCATTCTGTCTGTATGACGTAATCACGGTAAGTAAAGACAGGAAATTTTTACAGATTTCATAAGTAAATCATCACGGTCCTTACAGACCTTCCTCGCTTCCCTCACGCTAATCACGATTGTCATACACGCTGGGGATCTACAATTTGGAATTTTACAATATAAAAATAAACTCGAGCAAGTGAGTCACACCCATATTCTCAAACGTTTACTCAAACTCGACTCATCCTCACTCGACCTCAATGGTATTCATAGTTGACACTAGCTTACTCACCTTAAGGAAATTACTCAATGGAGGTGAGGAACGAACTGTCAAATATAAGGAAGCCTCGAACGTTTCGTTTAACGAAAGGTAGGTGCTTTTATTGAGGACCAGATTTAAAAAAAATTGTACCTTCTATAATAAGTTCTTTGTGTATTTGAGTATTTTGTTGTTTTATAATAAATCTATGCTAGTTAGCTAAAATTGAAAAAGAAACTTTGTCAAAAACTCTCTTTACGTCAAAAAGTTAAGCGGTTTACCAACATACAGATATAAAACGGAACGTCATTCCTTGACTCATCCTCACTGGAGTTTGCTCAAGGAAACAATCAAGAATACCATTTTCAAGGAAAGTTGGAGGACTTCCTTGAGGCGTCCTCGAATGAGGTTGAGTGGAGGAGACCTATAAGGTAACGTTTAAGAATATGGGTGTCAGACTCGAACACTGTAGGCATTTGTTAGTTATACAATTTAGTAGCTTCCATTATTGCCGACTATCAAAATAATTTCTGGCTACTTTTTTCCAAATTTTAAAATAACAAAAAGAAAATTTCCAAAGTCTGAATTTTTGAACAATGAATGCTTTAATGCTGAAATATAGTTGTTTTCTTTAAATTTACAAAATCTACCGATATGTAATAAGTAGGACTATGGATAATTTTCTTATCCTTCCACTTTGCATTACTTATTCAGGGTAGGACAGAGCCCGCTGTCAGTCGCCGCAAAGGGAGCCATTGTTGCGCCTGCGCACATGTGGTGCATTGCAACGCACTGGAAATTAGGGTCGACGAACTTAAAGAACACACTGAGTAACAAACGGAAGTATATTAATGCGATTTCTAAATTTATTCAATTGAAGAGTTTTACACTGTCTTTAAGTATGCATTACTGTTAGTCCTGTAAGAATTAGGTTATCTAAGGTTGGATGGTAAAGTTTATAACCTGAGATTCAATTCAATTCATTTCTAGCTATATATAGCATTCAAGCACCATACAATATGCATACAATATCTCCCTGTGGGACTGCTGGACTTAGGTCCCGTCCTGAGGGATTTGGTGGTATGCTTTCATGGGGCTGACCTGAATAACTGCAAATATAAAGGCACTGCATACTACGTATGTGTATCAAATCCGTAGAACCTTTGCAAGCGCGATACTCTTTCTCATTCTGGCGCCTTCCCGGCTGCTTCCTCAGCTGACTGCTTCGGATCCCAGGTACCGTTTCCCTGCTTTTTCTCCTCCACTTCGCCTGGTCTTCGGCATCCTTAGCTGTGAGACCATTAGCACGCATATCGTTTACTGCTACGTCGAGCCAGCACTTTTATAGCTGTCCATATTATTTTTTCATTCATCATCCATATAATCACGTCTTTATCTCATATGGGGTAGACAGAGCCATAAGGCCTTAGGCCACGTTTTACATGATAATAGTTTAAGCAGGAAATCAGTAGTGATGGGTTGCTTCTGTTACTAGTCGCATCGCCTACATCATGTTTTCCCCATTCGCCGATTCCCTCAGTCGACTATTACGGCTTGCGGAAGAGAGGCAGCTGGTACATTCTATGTTTTTCCTTTTCTCATAGACCAGCATGGAAGTGAAATACTTTACTAATTTAGACTTCATAAATCGAATGCCGTGATTCTATTATGCGTGTAAATAGATTCTACCACAAATTTATGTGCACAAATTTGAAACGATGTACTTCCGCATTACGAGGGCATCGAAAGAGAAATGGCCACTGGTGTAGTGGCTAATGGCACGCGACGGCAGCCAGGCTTGAAGTTCGGTTCCCGGCATTGTCCTCGCCATGGTCGATTGAATTGTGCTGGCTTCCGAGGCCATGATGGTAAGGTATTATGGTGAAACGATGTTATTTGTTTAGTGAAAGCTATAATCGTATGTAGAAGAAGTTGAAATTCATTGTAAAAAGTTTCATTCAAAATGTTACGGTGTGCTAGTTTGTTATATTTTCAGCCCCTTGGGGTGAGGACGTGGTGAGGACAAGAATCCCATTGGCTTCTCCTCTTCTTTATCCAAGTATAGCCATGGACAACAACAAATATTCCTAAACTACTCACCATACCACTCTACAAAAACAATATCACCACCTAAGAATTTGTATCAACGTAAAATTCGTTAGAAAAATTCCTTAAAAAGATCTTGGAAATGTCATACCGCTGTTAACCCGTAAGATGCCCATTCCTGGAGGCGAAGACATTAATCACACATTGTCGACGAGCCAGCTTCCGAATTGGTATCATTATGTTGATTGCCGGACCTCGGGCCGCATGAGTAAACAGCGGAACAGAGTTTAAAGTTCATGAGTATAACTGCGTTTAGTGAAGATGGCGCTGCTTGTCGCATTCGACAGGTTATGAAGATTTTGTTTTAGTTTCTCTTAATTAACTACGTATAATTCTTCTTTTTGACGAAGATAGGATCATATTCTGTCTGTTTAGAAACAAGTCACTGGAGGGCTCTGTCAAAGGCCAAGTACCAGTCATTATAGTGTCGTTTTTGTGCATAGGAGCACGATAGTAATGCTCCAGTTTGAGATAAACCATACTTGGTGCAATGTTTTTTATGCCGACAGCGATTCTTCATCAAATTAATTTTATTGCGATGCGATATAATTTATCCAACCATACCATACCATCCAAAGTAAGTGATGGCCACTGGGAACTTACTTACTCATGGGGTCGTGCCTTCTATAGTCTACTACTGTTATACGGGATCCTAATTAGATTCATATCTGACTGAGGTGAGGACATTAAAAATACTTTTTTTGGAGTCACTGGACTACTAGTTTAGAAAAGTTTTGCTAGGTAACAAAATTGGCAATATTAATTGGCCACGCGATGCCTATTAAAATTTCAAAAGAGTTGTTATTAAACAAGCCTCCTTCACATAGAGCAACCTTCTAAGTATGTCATCATCATCATCATCATTTCAGCCGCAGCCTGTCCACTGCTGAACATAGGCCTCCCGTAAGGACTTCCAGAACGACCTGCGGCCTTCTTTAGGTCGTCTGACCATCTGGTCGGTGGATGTCTGACGCTAAGTATGTCTCCCATGCTATATGCACCCAAATTATGATACTTTTGGACTTATGGGGTCAAACAATAGGTGCTGATAATGTAACTTGAAAAGACACTCAATTAATAAATTTTATAGTAGGTATGATTTTAACATATAGGATTAGTAATATTACTACGATATAGGCAATCGCGTGTCAAGAATGTGTTCGAATTTAATAGTGATATTTTATTAGTATTCATTAAAATCATTCGGATGACTAGGCGAAGTCGGTGTGACTACATGTGGACTACATATTGTTAATGCAGGTTTTGTGTATACATTTTGAAATTGTGACGTTAACTAAGCCCCCAGTGCGCTCGGTTCCGTAACGATACAGCGCATCAAGCGACGGCGAGTGCGTGGCCATACTTGGATTGGTCGCCATTTGTGTCCTTTCTGTCTCGAGTTTAGCTCCTCAGTACCTCGAAAGGCACGTAAAAAAATAAACAGATATAAGTAATTATGATACAGAAATTAAGAATATCTCTGAAGACTGGGCAAAGTCGGCGTGACTAACATATGATCAAGTCATACGTGGCTTCTCTCACGCCCCACCCTGATCCGTGGCCCGCATCGCCCCCCTCATTACGACAATTTGTCCAATTGTTTATTGTTTCCGACGATACAATATAATGCTGAGTTCGATGACATTTGAGCCAGTATTAAATGATATCGTGGACCTGGCTATTTTGATGTTACAATGAAAATTGACCCCGTAAGTAGTACCCTCTTAAACGCTCAATTTTTCGATGGGAAAGAGTTAGGTACCGATCTCATCTATTTCTGTTACCAAACAATAGTTCTTGTAATGTTTTGGTTCGAAGGTACAGTGGGGACCGTATACACCTACCATAGTGATTGGAGGATCAGCTTTATCTGCTTACGACTGAACATAGAGTCCAGGTTATGTAGAGCTCTTTTTTAACCCCCGGCACAGAATACCTAATAGTAATAACCCGGATACATAACGTAGCAAAAGAAACAAACAAACAAAACATGTCATCTATAAAAAAAACCGCATCAAAATCCGTTGCGTAATTTTAAAGATTTAAGTATACAAAGGGACATAGGGACAGAGAAAGCGACTTTGTTTTATACTATGTAGTGATTGGCGGTATGCAGGTATCAAATAAACGTATGTAACATCATATTGTTAACTTTTTCATGCACAATAAAAATAAGAAATCATAATAATTTCATTTAATCCCAATCCCACCGTACTACCTAATTTATTTTTCAACCAGAAACCACCCAAAAACAACCAAAACAAACTAACATGTAAGTAATAAAATTATAACATGTGTTTTCATGAGTAATGAGCATACAAAAGTACTCTGTGGTTATGAGTTAAGTATATGAGGATGTCCTTTTTAATTAAAAAATCGACTGTGACAGACGGATTTCATTTTATCATTTTGATGTACGGAACCATAAAACTAAATAAAAATAAAGGAATTCTGTGGATGATTTGGAAAAGGATCTGGTCACACTATAAATTGACCTTCGCGTGTAGCCTAAAATGACCGCAAGGCATTGGACCCTCTATTTATCCAGTGGTCCATCCTAAATATACATTTCAATAAGAAAAATGTGTTTTAACATTAAAATATCATTATACAAATTAACAAAACAGAGAGGTAAAAATATTGAGTCAAGTTTATTCAATATTTATTTTACCTCTCAATATTTTAAAAATGTTTTTTTTTTTTTGGGATTAAATAAGTACCTGAGAATTGAAAATTCCGGCTTTGAAATTATACGGCTTGGCATGCAAATTGGATAAACGCAGTGAAGATGTTTTGAGAAAAACTTGGAGCTAGATAGCTTAGCAGGGGACAGCTAAAAACACAATTACAAAACGTTAACGAATGGCGACAAGAACAAAATGTATGAGATTGACATAAGATTGACCGCGTGATTTAGCGCAGCTTATGTCAATCCCATACATTTTGTTCTTGTCGACATTCGTTAACTTTTTAATTTGTCACTTAGCTAAGCCCCCAGTGCGCTCGTTTTCGTTACGATACAGCGCATCAAGCGACGGCGAGTGCGTGGCCATACTTGGATTGGTCGCCATTTGTGTCCTTTTTGCCTGAGTTGAGCTCCTCCCTGCCTCGGAAGGCACGTAAAAAAAAAGATACAGAAATTTAGGATATCTGACTACAAAAACAAATTTATCATAATGAAATTAAAATTAGTAAGCCACATGCTTTATCGCCAGAAACAAAAGCGGGTATTCTTTATCGGGCTGAAATCGAGCTTTTGAGCCAGCTTTAAAGCTCATTAAGTCGAATGAATCCGATCCCATATCGGAACAATCTGATTCAATTAACTATGGATCGATAGCAGATGGAGCTGTGCTGTTATGACCATACTTTATAAAAAAAAAATTAAATAAAAAATATTATTAATAAAATTTAAAATATTATCTATATTATATAATAATATTATATATATAATAAATCATTATAATCATAACGGATAACTTTACCCTTAACTAATTTTGGTGATGCTTTATCATTAAGCCGCGTATTCCAAAAATTTGTATTTTGTAAATTATTGTACAATAAATAAGTTGACATAGAAAAGAATAGTACTAATGCTACAGAGTAAATGATACTACCTACTCTCGGTAGAGCCACAAGATGTAGGTAAAGACACATATGGTTAAGGTTATTTACAACAAACAAGCTACAATGCAATGTTACAATAACAAAGAAATTGTGTCCAACTAAACAAAAACTTTTGTACTTGTATTATCCAGCCCTGCAGGTGTTGTCCAATACCCAAAGCACCACAAATACCATAATTTTTACACCAAATACATGAGCGCAAGTCCAAATTAGTACCTAGTAACTTTTTGTTTTTGTGCCTCCTTACCACCATCTCTTAGAAACATGCAAGAACGATTAAGTAAGGGAGATGTCGCCTTACATCATGTATTGCGTTGTCTCGCTTACTCACTCGCTCTTGCATGGTTTTAAGAGATGGTAGTAGGCCACCTGGAGTCCGAAATATCCACATTTCGCCCGCAGCATGGACCCAGTCTTTACCTGACACTAAGGAATGTAAAAGGGATAAAAAGTGTACGATTTATTCATCCTTTTTGGACATGCTTCGCATTCTTGGTGAGCATCTTGATGGCGATTCCGCGTGTATTGGCGGGAATAACTATGCAAATTGCTTTGTACTCTTTAATGTGATTAAATTTTAATTCCAGCTGAGGAAATGTGTTGAATTTTGTGAAGTTTTAGTATTAATAAATCATGAGTATTTTTTGATCGTGGAGAATTGTAAGTATAAGATAATTTGAACATGATGATAGTGATAACATAACTCGTAGCTAGGAATTGTTATCCCCGGGAGCCTTGCTTTCTTGGGAATTTCTTGAAACCTGAATTTAAAAACGTCTTGTAACTTTTTCTATCTACCTATATCTTTATCTACGTACTATCTTCTTGCAAAATTTTTAGCTTCACAGATTTTTATGCAAGAAGATATACATAAGTATTTACGCGGAAGACCAGCGTCGTGGTTCATATACCTACCACGACTAATGCTGAGTGGGGACCATTTTGGTGCAAACTCCCAGTGTTATTTTTGTAAACTGTATTGTGCCAAATAAACTTTTTTTTCTTTCTTTTTTTTATACTAACATCAGTGACCTTTCAACAATCGTCCTTTAACTTATTATGTTCCTGTTTTTCCAAAGCTTGCACAAGTCATAAAAAGTTTTATAATATTAAGCGGTAATGAAGGATGATTCCATTCAGAATTATTTATAAGGCACTTCAGTTAATGCAGCATACGAGTAAGTCTCGTTAGTACTTGAGCATTACGGCCTGATAATGCCAATTTAAACGGAGTTATCTGCAGGCAGCTCTTAAACCTAACCTGTGCTTGAGGATTTCATTCCAATTTAAGCTTTACGACATAAGGAATAGATTTAAAAATAATATGTGACACAATTAATCTACATGCAGACTTAAAACTAACCTTTGCATGAAATCGTCATTCCAAAATGAGCGTTACCGCAAATGGAATAGATTTTAAAATAATTTGGGATGATTTTTGCATAATGCCATAAGACTCGTGCAGGGATGTCGTGACCATTTGGAATCTACTGTTGATGCATGGTGATACATCGTTAGGAGTGATAACTTATTTTGTAGACACCGCACCGTATTGATTTAGCCTTGTTCTTTCCGGTTTAAGCTTTCCCCCTCTTTCCAAATGTTGTAAAAGCGACTTAAGGGAAAAATAATGTATTTTAAGTATGTAGGCATAATTAAAAACACATTAATTAATAAAGTATGCCTGAAAATCTGCCAGAGTTGGTCCGGATCATGTTCCTATTGGTCTGGATTCGCTGTTAAAAGGGTTACGGAGGGAGGTCACTTAGCAGTCGCTCCATTCTAATAACCAAAATTGCCAAATCAGGACCATGATAAATAGCGTACCTTGGGTTCTGAAGCGTAAGCTGCAGATGCAACCGGGAAAACACGCTTGGGCGAAAAGAGTCGTACGGAACAAACACTTAGGTATAGAGACAAAAGAGATTACAGTAAGTACGGTAGGAAGGGTTCTTTATTTCGGACCCTACTATATTATAATTTGTCTATGCCCAAGTCTATGGATAGACAATGGTGTTAGTGGATTTATGGAGTAAGTCGCCATTTGTATCGTGCAGTTCGTGGCCACACTGACTTGTCGATTGCTGTCTTTATTTACATTCCGCGATCAGATAAAATTTATATGACTGTCGGTATCAATAATTTAACTATACTTAATATCTGACGGCTCATCGGCTGCCTCTTGTCGTTGGCAACGTACGCGTGAAACCTCACTTATCACTACAAAGTATACAACAAAGTCGCTTTCTCTGTCCCTATATTCGTCCCTTGTAAGCGTATGCTTAAATCTTTAAAACTACGCAACGGATTTTGATGCGGTTTTTTTAATAAATAGAGTCAAGATGATTCCTTGCTTCGGCAGGCATGTTAAGCCATTGGTAGCTATAAAAAGAAAATGTCAGAGGTAAAGGCAATTTCAGAAAAATACCAGGCATGACCTGGCACACCCTAGTGTCTGTAGCCAGGTCAGTTGACTGTGAAATATACACGATATGAATGAATATTATAGTACACTTAGAATTGAATGAAAATTTTAGAGAATTATAGAGTATTTTTGAGCGGACGCCATGCATTTTTTTTTAATCTATGCCAATAAACTAAATGGCTAGACGAATTTTCACATAATGTGACGTTTTTTTCTTTATTTAGGTATGCTTTTTCAAAATGAAAACCTTTTAGCACTGGCATCGCACAATGGTTACAAGTATCGCTTATCTACTGCCATGAAAATGTCTAATAAAATAATAGGACACGGTAGGCGAATATAAACGTTTGTGTCCAGAGCCTGCTGCCCACGGCTGTCAGCAACGAGGTTGACAGTGATGTAAATGTGCAGAACAGTGGAACTATGAAGCTTGGTCGCAGTTTTGTAAGGAACATAATGAGGTAAGTACTTACTAGAAGTTATGTGAACAGTTACTATCTTATTACTATAGAACTCGCAACCAGGAGTGCATTCATCATTCATCGTCATCATTTTGTGTAGGTGGCATGGCCACTTGACCATGCACACCCTGGTGTCAGTTCTTCGGAACCGCCTCTGAGCCTCCGACGCAGATAGCAGCCGCGACCAACGGCTTAATTGAAGCACGGAATTATCTTTGGGTGCGTTAAAAATTCGTGATACTTAGTACAAACTTAACGCTAGAGCAAATTAGCAAGGCCTCTTCGCCCTTTTTGATTAAAAAATAAGTAAAAAATAAATCAAAGGAACAATGTGTTGTTTTGTAAATCCATTCAGCAATGCGACCTCTAGCCCGGAACAAGCAAACACCGTTTCCATTAAAGAATTTCGAATCACCGACCATATAAAATAATCTATGGTTGCCGTATACTTAGGTACTATCCATCCCGACAAATAGAAAATCGTCCAAAATTAAAATGAAGACTTGCTCGCTTGTCTCGCTTTGGTAGATAAAACAAGGTCAGATGAACTTCTGGATACAGAAACAGCTTTTAACAATATCAGAGATTGTATACTAATTAAGAATGAATTTAAAATGTTGAGCATATTTTAGGTAGTAGTTATATGATATATAAGTCAATAATTGAGAATTGTGTGCGCACAAGTATTGAATCATCCTGTAGTAAGACCGATAATATACTAAAATAATCGCGCCACTTCTAGCAGAAAGAATCGACTTAAGTATTTGGTTAAACATTGGAGGTAGCACGTCGAACCTTTAGATCAAATTAGATCTTTTTGTACCTACTTTACTAGTAGAATAAATCTTAATATTACAGTGACTAGAAGGCGCTAGAGAATTTGAAGTCTACAACCAGCAACTTACGGTCATAAGGTTTTTTACCAACTACTTATCTTTAACAAGAAGAGCGTAAACACTTAATAAACTTACTTAATTTTTGGTAAAGTAGGTTTTGTGTATAGAGTATGCCCTAATACAGACTAAAGCCATTGTTATTGAAACTTTAGGAAAGTTGTTGCAACACCGCCTCTACTGATACCTCCCAGTTAACACTTTAGTTCAGAAACAGTGCTAATAGCTTGAACACTGCGAAATGCACGTACTCAAAACCAGATTAGGTCACTATCTCCATATCATTAAGGTCTTTAAATACTGCTGTTTGATTTCCAGCTTAAGTAGATACAGCATCATTCCTTTCTTTGGATGAAAGAAAAGAAGACCGGGCATAGAATTATTTTGTTCTGTGGGATGGGGTGACATAGTAACAACGTAAAGTCGTCAGTTAATTACACGATCTTATGATAAATCCATAGGTACTTAATAATAAATATGTCACCAGGGTTTGTTGGGTCAATTGTCCTTGATTCCCATCTGAAACTCATTGATATGAATTCTATGAATAATTTTTTTTAGTCAAATAAATACGTATGATTATATTATTATTATTTTTTTCAAATAAATACCTCTGATTATATTAATCAAAGATAGATACCTAAGTATGTTCTCCTTCTATTTGAAAACTATGTTTGAAACTAGAAAAAAAAGATAAAGCAACATGCGCATGAGCATTCAATCAAAACGTCAAATTTGATACGAGTCCTACCTCATACATGTGTCTTCTCTTCAGTCGTATGCGTGTCAATGTCTAATCATTGTAATGATGCATATTATTTCTATAGATTTTAAAAAGTGGCTAAAAGTCAAATTATTTAAAAGCACATACCGCCGATTCCGCCTTAAGTCTTTTATATATCTATTTTAGATTATAAAACATATTGGTGTTAGTAGGTATTTTATATGGCAAAAGTTAAAGAGTAGTTAAATAAAAACGTTGAAAATTCTTACCGGCTTTTCATAGATAAAAAAAAATGCCTGAGCCGCGCGCGATTTTTTTCTTATAGTATGCGGCTTTTCTTATATCATCCATCAACTACTTACACATTTTGCTTTTAATTAATTAAATACGTTCTGCGTATGTTTAAATAATCCTAATTCAATTATAACTTGTTAGAAATATAATAATAACGCATTTTATAGCATCTATTAATTAAAAGTCGGTGTGGTGGTGACGGGAATTCTCGCGATTGTTTCGAAGACAATGGTTTATAAGACTATTCTCACCTCGCCATCCATCCCAAGGGTGCTCAAATCTTCAAGTATACGAGTGTCGAAACAGCACTATCACTCCACAACACAAAACTTTTACTTTTAGGGCGCGAAGCGGGAGTACGCGACACGACACGACCACGGTCCGCGCTTGCCTCTCCTATAAATTCTTTACAAGACTCGTGCCTGAGCCTGGCCCTGTACAGTCGAGCACATAACCCGAAAGCCCTTTGGAGCTTTTTAAAAATCTTTGATTTTTGTTAAACTTTGGGGAGGAGGAAATGTTTTACTAAGCTATGAGTTAAAAACTGTAGTTTGGAATTTATTGTTAAGGTTTTTTAAGCCTTCTTCTCGTTTTGTCTTGTTTCTGTTATTTATATCAAATGTATAATTGTTAGTTTTATAGTTATAATAATCATTGTTATACCTATATTTCACTTTCTGTGTAGATTTTGTAATATTACCTAGGTACTTTTGAGAAATATTCGGTGAGCTCAGAATCGACCCTTGTGGAACATTAGGTACTTATTAATGAATTTTATAAAGTAAAGGTATAAAATATCAGTTATAGTTTACCTACATAAAGCTTATTTAACAGTATGGACTTCACAGAAACTGCGACGCAGTTTAAAAAAATTTAATCTAACAGTTACTTATAACGACTTTAACAAAAGCCTAAGCGAAACCAATCGCCAAATTGGTTATCGGAAATAGAACAATTTGTTAGCAATCAAAATTATTTCTCCACGTGGGTTTTAATTAAAAATTAAGCGTAAGATTGTACTTCGGCGCGCGCGCAGCCTCCGGTCGTCGCTCGGGCAACCAGTTAGACCGCATGCCCCTCCCCGCCCGCTAACTTGTCCCAAACAAGCAAAGTCTACATCCGAAAATCAACCATAACTTATGTACACAACACCCAAAATGACTTGACTAAATTTGGTTGGAATATCCTTCTAAAATTAAGGGGTATATCACTGCTATTTCGTACGAGACATGCCATACAGGGTTCCCTGGACACGCGCCAGGATCTGTTCCAAAATGATCCGTATCCTGATGATGTAAGGTTTAGATTTGCAGCAGGTTGTGTAGGAGGAATGCACCTGCCTGCTACCGGGCGCAATCATTGCAGCTACAACAATAATATTTACTGAGATTCGTTAAATACGAGCACTAGGACACGTGGATTTTCTGCTTTATTTCTAAACAGAAACAGGTATAAGTACCTACTTAAGTACCACATTAAGTAGGTATGTGGTTCATTTCCATTCCACCGACATGTTGTATTAATTCTTGTAAAAACCAGAGAAAGCTTCGACCCTTCGATCGATAAAATAAATATGGATAAAAATAGGTTATGTACATAACGGTTTTTATTAGTTTCCGTTTTGATCTCTTCATATTCTTTTTCAGGATGCATTCAAATACGTATTATTTTACAAAGAATTTTGAATCGCGCGCGCGCAAATTTTTTTTTTAATCTGTGTTATTTAAGAACCACTCGATTTTTAAATTTCGTGCATCAATAAGAAAAGGAGAAACTTAAGGATAAGATACATACTTAAATTCTTTCAGGCGCAGGCAGGACATGACAATGTCTCTTCTACGTCAATCAACAAGTCATCTTTCAAACAACGCCAAACAAACATTTAATTTGTAAATTACAAAATGTATTATTAAAATTACAGTTATGGCCATACGTCATGGACGGAACAGTTTTAGATAAGCCTTTTTATTCCACAGGCTACAAAAAGCCATGCCACCAGCTCGAAGACCAGGTACATCTTCCATATTTTCTCTTAAAAGTACCTGGGTACTTAAGTCAGAAAAGCATACCTAAGTCTTGTTTGACTATCTCTCTGTAGATATATAGTTACTAAGGACACGTGAGGAGCTCGATAACCTAGTCTTCGTAACGATAGTAATAGCACAGATTATAGAATGCTATACTAGCAAAGTATTATTTTATCCCGTGTACCTACACTGCGGATATGAAATCATCTTGTATTGGTTGAAAAACCATGAACTAAAAACCTTGGGAACAAGTGACTACTAGATACTTTTCAAGAAGCATATGGATGAAGCTTTCGCTCGTCCACTCCTGATGTCGCAGATGTCTTATTAGGCCGGAACCTGCTTCCCATCAGATAGACCGTATGCCTGTTTGCCTACGCAATCCCTCAGCTACCAGGAAAAACGCCGAAAACCGGGAGGTGGAGTAGAAAAATTAGGAAAGCCGACCCTGGGCTCCGAGGCAACCGGTTGAGGATGCAACCGGGAAAACGCTAGGATGAAAAAGAAAAGCATATGGAACAAAAGAACCCATTAACGTTACGCTTGAGTCATCATCATTTCAACCAACGTCCAATAACTTTATTGCCATTATTGCCCACTGTTGGACATAGGCGTCGCCAAAGGATTATCAGAATGAGAAGCGGCCTGCATCCACCGCCTGCTTGCGACCTTCTTCAGGTCATCTGACCATCGGGTGATGGGTGTCCGACGCTGCGCTTGCCGGTGCATGATCGACATTCGATAACCTTTCAGCCCCATTCAACATCGGTTCTTCACGCTACGTGCCCCTTACACTGGCAATTCAAAGAGCTAATCCACTGGCGTAAATTAGCTCGTAGTACTATTACTAATTCTGTGCCACTGGGCTATGTCGACAGCCTTAGATCTTCTACGGATCTCCTTATTACTCATGTCTGAGTATTGAGCTATTGTGTATATAAAAAAAAAATGTTTTCAGACGCAGGTGGCGGGGGCGGTAGCGGGGGAGGGGGCGCGGCCGCATGGTTCCCAATAGTGGGTGCGGTGGCCGTCCTAGCAGGAATCCTCGGACTGTTATATGCTCTAATATTCGGCCGACGAAAGGGCGGATGTCCAGTAACCCTGGACCCTAAGAAAAGAAGATGGCCGAGTGAAAAGAAGTCCTGGTTTAGAAAATAGTTTGGATTTCATTTATTTAAAGGTTTTAAGGTCTTCTTTTTTTATGTATTATCATGACAACGATGACGATATCATAGTGAACATAGCTCGACCATAAACATTAATACCTAGGTAGGTACTTAATACATTAAAAAAAATATTTTTATGCAATTTAGTAGGCAAATACAGTACACCTGATAGTAAGTGGTCTCCGTAGCCCATGGACGCATGCAAAACCAGAAGTGGCACATGTGCATTGCCAATCGATTTTTTTTCTACCAAAAGGTATAAAAGACAAATTAAGATTTTTTATTACCCACCGCCTGCCTGAAATGAACCCTCCTTAAAATGCTGTTGTTTGTAAAATCTGCTACAAGTGTGAGAAAGGGGTGTTCACTCAATGCAAACACACACATAATATTTACACCTATTTGTCCCTTTATCGCTTTTTACTACGGCGACGGAAAGAGAGGACATAGCCTATTCTGAATTTCCTCGAGTGATAGCGGATTTTTTACATTACCTACATTAGAAACAAACTTTAACCTACGATAACTTAATAATTACACGAGCAACAATTTATACCTAAGAATCTTGACGTATTCTGAATTTCCTCGAGTGATAGCGGATTTTTTACATTACCTACATTAGAAACAAACTTTAACCTACGATAACTTAATAATTACACGAGCAACAATTTATACCTAAGAATTTTGACGTCAGAATAGCGGCCGGTCATTTAGCAATGCGGAACCACTGAGATTGCATTGCAGTCTTGGTTTATAGATAGGTAGTCCCCATTATTAGTATAAATAGTGTATATTTATACTAATAATAACTACTAATACTAATAAAGAGGAAAGATTTGATTGTTTGTTTGTATCGAATGGGCTTCAAAACTAAAGGACCGATTTGAAAATATCCTTCACTGTTGGAAAGCCACACTATCCCCGAGTGACATAGGCTATATATGTGCCACGGGCGAAGTCTGGGTGGACTGCTAATCCCAACTAATATTATAATGCAAAAGTGGGTTTAATATTGTTTGTTACCTCTTCACGCCCTATCTACTGAACTAATCTTCCTGAAATTTCGCATAAACATAGCTAGAAGTATTGACAAGAATAAAGGGTACCTTTCATTTCAAACTTTTGAACTGTTAACAAAAACTACTACTATTTTTTAAAACTGAGAATAAAAAAACACACAAAATAAACGAGCCAATTTAATACATGATATTGTATTTGGAACAATTTCTCTCTTACGGCAATATAATATAAATTAGCTTGGTGAATGTCACTGATACAAAATATATATTAATATAACTTATTTATAGGTACTTCGCTCCCTAAAAACAATTTGATAACTGCGTCGCCGCCGAGCAACGTATATGGTAAATTACAATTAAATGTATCACCGAACTGGAACAGCGAACCACAGGAATATAGTAATTAAATTTATTTATCTAAGGTCGCATTCGCTTGTATACACCATATTTTTTTTATATTACCAAAAATAATAAAATCATAGACTCAAACTTGATACAATTATTTCCCGAAGAAACCTTCTGATCATAACATAACATTTCAGACATAAAAGGATATTATTTACAATAAAACCAAATTTAAACTCACATGAGAAATCTAATTAATGAAAACTGAATTCTTGCGCTAATTAATTAAATAAGATTCGATCTATATAACTTGAATAAATTAAATTGCATTGATTTTTTTTAATTAAAATTATCTGCACTTACGCTCCAATACACAAAAGTTACTTGATTTTAAGAGCTGCTCAAGTATCATGCTGTCGCGCTGAACGTCAAGGATATGACAGTGACAGCATGATACTTGAACAGCTCTCAAAATTGAGTAGCGTTTGAGTATTCGGGCATTAGTTTCACATAAAAATACCTTTTTTTCTTATTTATGTTTCTCGCATTGAGAGATAAATGACATCAGATGTCAGCACTGAGACGTGGGTCCAAATATGTACACTGTTGTGTTTGGCTAACACTGTTTACTACCAGTTACTCATCATTTCAGACGCAGGCTGTCCACTGCTGGTCATATACAATAGAATAACATTGAGCGAGCCAACGATTTCCGGAATGACCGGTTGGAAGCGGCCTGCATCCAGTGCTTGCCTGCAACCTTTATCTGGTCGGTGGGTGTCCAGCGTTGCGCTTGCCGGTGCGTGGTCGCCATTCGAGAACCGTTCTGACCCATCGGCCGTCAGTTCTTCACGCTATGTGCCCCGCCACTGTCACTTCAAAGAACTAATCCACTAGGCTATATCGGCAACTTGTTTTGTTTCCCTACGGATTAATTTCTAATGCGACTTCGTAAGGAAATACGGAGCATAGCCCATTCCTTATTATTCCAATTAGTATTCAATTTCACTGACAGTCGCTTGAATTAAAGTCTCACTAGCGCCATCTAGCGAAAATTTCCTCATTCATGTCAACAGGCACATCGCATATCATTGTTTTAGAATTGTATAGACATCAATTTGTGCTTTCTTCATATTAATGCATAAGAAATCTATGTCAGAAGACATCTTGACTGTATTTATATGTATTTTTACAATACTACACACAACAATTCAATGTGTGGTTTCAATTCTGGACAGATCTGATTGTCAAATTATTCATTTGTATTATAAGCCTTATGCTTAGAGCATTAGACCAACCGGAGACTTACTTATTTCTACGTGAAATAGTCTGACACATTCCGCGCGCGGGGTGAAGAAACACATAATAAGTATTAATCACTTACACATTTGAAGATTTTCCCAACACAAACAAAAATTAGACGCACACAAGTGTACAAGCAATATGACCGGCCTTATACTTTTGGTAGAGGGTATGTGTGTGTGTGTGTGTCAGTCTTGTTGGTTTAATGCTCGAAGGTCCATCGTTTATCTTATTCCTTTTACGCCTACGTCAGAGGGGGTGTAGTCTATTCTCAAGGCGAAAACCAAAAAGATCTGAATTTTGAAACCCCACATACTATTTTAAATAATTTTATAAAAAAAAATATTATCATTTACAGTGATTTCAGCATACAATTTGTTCTTTTCAATTTTTATACTTTGACACTTTTAACAATGTAACTTATTACTTTAGACTAAGGTTTAATTTCGAGTAAAATACTTGCATTGATAGTGTAAAGCTGAAAAATCTTGATATTTTAATCACACTAATTTTGTTAGAAAAGAATTCATAATTTTCAAACAAACCAACGTACAAACGCAATAATAAGTTTGTAGTTCTAAAAAAAAAACAATATTCACTTTCGCTTCAGTAGAATAAAGTAATTCCAAACAAAAAATAGAGATTGAGAATTGACAAATAAATATAGGGCACTTGATGCGGACCATAGTGCGAATTAAAATGACATTTAGGCAAAATGCGACTTAGTCCGTCCATAAATAAGGTGAATCCGTTATAAACGTTTTCTTTGACACAGCGCCATTGCAACAATCATTGAAGGCAAGCTTAAAGGGTAAAATGAAAAGAAGAAAATCAAGGAAAAATGTTAAACTGCGTTGCGTCGTATGAATAAATAAGTTATTTTGCTATCAACTGATTTCGCAGGCCCGAAACGAAAACATATACGAGATTGTGCAATACATGTAAGGTGAAAAAATGTTTCCTGGTAATTAAACTTTTTTTTAATCTCTCTTACTTACTCATTTCGGACCTGCTAAAATAGTTGATGATAACCAGCAACGAGGGATAAATGGAAGAAATTCCACTGACAAGAGCCTAGCTGGCTCTTATATGTAATGCTGGCTAAATTAATCTGACAGTGCTATTAATTAAAAATAGTTTTTTTTTTTAAATTTCAAACAGCCGAAATATCGTGGAAATAACAGATGAACTTAGAGACTGTATATTTTTTTTTATGTTCAAAGAATTTGTCTAAAAGGTGTTCTTTAATTACAAGACTAAAATATGACGACTTAAAGAAATTTGATCGAACCATTTCAAAATACATTTCAAATTTCGAACAATTTCAGTTGAAAAGTGCGCCATTTTGAAAATTTTAATTTATTACATTCGATAATTAGCTCAAATAAAATTTTATAATGATAATAAATATAAATAATGATGACAACATGGCGCCCCGGCGACGACGCTAAGTACTAAACTAGTGGCGTTTGGTGACTGTCCCGCGGCCGCTGTCCGATCTCGAATCCGCTTCAAATAAAACCTGAAGCATGAGACATAATAATAACTACAAAATTATTACAAACATAGCACAAATAATAAAAAACCGGCCATGATCGAGTAAAAGTACGTAGGGTTCCGTATCATTAGCTATACAGAAAAAGCAAGGAAAGATCACGTAAGTTTAACAAACGAAACAAATCGAATCATAAAAATTTTCAAAAAGTGTACCAGATCGCAGCCGGAACCAACCGCTTAATGTGCCTTCCGAAGCACGGAATCATCTTAATCATGTTAATCATTCATCCGTGGCGTAATGGTTAACATGCCTGACCGCTACTCAGGAGGTCCCGGGTTCGATCCCCGGTCAGGTCAAGATGAAAAATGATCTTTTTCTGATTGACCTGGGTCTTGGATGTTTATCTATATATGTATTTGTTATAAAATATAGTATCGTTGAGTTAGTATCCCATAACACAAGTCTCGAACTTACTTTGGGGCTAACTCAATCTGTGTGATTTGTCCCTATATATTTATTTATTTATCTTATTATTAGACAATCTGGTGATTCGAGCCTGCAACGTCCTTACCAAACGTTCAGCAGTGGCACCTAAATAGCTAGTAAGAAAAAACGGGGTGTCTGTGTTATGGACACGGCCGTTTGTTGTACATAAATACATAATGTCTTGCAGTCCTTACTTAGCGTAATAAATTCTATGATTCTTTAGCTATCTAGTGGTGTAGGTGAAATTTGGATGGGGTTGATAGATATACCACTAAACTGTATCCCCCGATTTTGTTATCATTCGTTATTTGATTTTCGTCCCTATGGAAGCAATTTTAAAGACGTATTCACCTCAAAAAAAAAGGTCTGTAGTGACGTGACGTTTACCTATGTGTGGTGTTATTTCCTGGCTTGCAGCGCGTTGGACAGCCAATCCATGGCCTGGTCGAGCCCCTCCCCGCGCACCGCTGACGTCTTGAAGATCTGGAACGTGCGGTCGCGGAGGGCGTCCAACCCTAATGCTTGGTGGACCTCGGCCACCGTGAGACAGCCCGCCATGTCTTGCTTATTTGCTAATACCACGAGGATTGCGTTTGCCAGCTCTTCTTCCTGAATTATTGTTAGTTATTTATTTATAAGCCTAAAGGTTCCTTCAACGACTACCAGATGGCAGCCAGGACCAACGGCTTAATGTACTTTCCGAAGCATTGAATCGTCTATATTATCAGACAATCAGATGGTTCAAGCCTGCAATGTCCAAATCAAACTGGAAACAACTAAACAAAGTATACTTCCAGTGGGAACCAAACCCTTCGGGTCTTCAGGTAAACACTAACCACTAGACCACAGAAACAGTTGTTGTTTAACATTATTGTTGGTGAAATCTGTAAAGAATCACAGAGGATATATAGAGTGGAGTTAACCTATTGATCTTTTCCTTAGGAACACAGTGGCGTCGCGTCGAGAGGTCTGGGGGCTAATCGCCCTCTAGTGTTGGGTGGAAAAATTAAAAATAAATAGGTCAAGCACATGTCAAACATGCTTCAAGATGCTTTTTGATAAAGTTGTGTTCTATTCCACGCAAGATAGCATGCCATGGCCCTATCATTATTTAATTTGATAAAATGAAAAATTTATCATCTTGAAACCAGTGCTTATTGGGTTAATTTGTCGCTTCTAATTCATTTCTCTGTGGGTACAACCAATACTGAACTCTTTTGTATCTTAGTAGCTCTTACAACATTCCTAAGAAAAAATGAAGGTCTTTTTTAAGCCAGTAACAAGTAATTCAAATTAAAAAAATAGTGATATACTTACTCTTAACATGTGCACCAACTCGTCTTTAGATATTCCTATTCTATCTCGGTCTGCCGAGTCTACAACATATATTATTGCATCTGTGTTGCCATAGTAACATCGCCAGTATGGCCTGGAATAAGAAAATGTACAAGTTGAAAACTTTATAAAAGATTTTTAAAAAAAGGAGGTTTCACATACTCTAAGTATATGTGGTGTATACATCTTAGCATATCTAGAGCTGCTTACATCTATGTCAATCCACTATATCCTTTTTCTTGCATCTCAACGTGTGGCAAGTGTTTCGCAGGTTGTGTCCGTCATTCTATCGTGTTTGAAACAGACCCGCAAGATGGTTTATGGAATGCAATTTTTTTAAGTTTGTTCCTAATAAATTATTTACTAGCAGGTTTCAAAGTTGTAGTGTTGTTATGTTGTTCTGATAAACCATGGTGTAGGTATTTGATGTCTGTTTTAGTTTTTAATTTGTACTCTTTGGATTATAATGATATTCAAGGGACTAGTTTAGAGATGAAGTTTTTACCCTCGATCGGTTCACGCACAACATTGTCACACAAGTTGTTTTTCTTGTCTGGACTGAACTCACTAATGAGGGCTAGGAATAGAACTACTACAGCGACAAAAACTTATCTAAAACTTATGATGATACTTTTCAAGGAACTTTAAAAGTAGTATCTAGTTTACATGTTAGTGTTTATATCTGGTAAATAACAGTGACGTGCACAGAGTTTTTCCCCAGGGTAGGCAAATTAAAATCGGCCAAACGCGAGTCCAGTTTTAAAACTGAGTTCCGGTAAAACAGCAATAGAAATACTAATACCTACGAATAGTTATTATCGCTTACGAGAGAGACACGCAGACGGTCCGCACAAATTATTTGCATTCATGTAATGAAATTAAACTAAATATCCCTAAAGTACATACCTAGTTTCCTATGCATTTATCAATCAATGAATGTATTAAATATCTTCTTCAGCTTACCGCTTGTTTGTATCTACCCAATCGGGAATTTAGGTAAGAACTTCAGCTGATCAAATCCAGGTCAACCTTGTCCCAATGTTTGCACATAATACCTACACTAAGTTAAACTATTTGTAAACATTTACAAACTTTTGTTATAATCACTTTTCACTTGTAACTTTTGTAATGTTTAAAAGCACACAAATCAAGTAGGAGCAGATTGATTCCTCTGTTAAGTTATATACATATTTTAAAAGCCTACTTTCTGTATAACCTTACTAAAAATCGCATTAAAACAATGATGGATAGGTTTGTTTGTAAACAACTAAAATGGCGGACTGCCGGATTGTCGAAATCATAGAATTATGGATGCATTCATAAAATACAATCATTGGAGAGTTTTTTTGATATATGAAAATAAATTAAATATATAAAATCTTCATAAAAAAACAAAGTACGCAATCCAATAACATTCGAACATCAATTTATTTTAAACCAAATTACTTAATTAATCATGTTTAGCCTAATTCACATTTTATTTGTTGGGAACGCATCGAATAGACCTCGTCTTATTCTACGTAAAACGGCCAATCAAAACTTACTTTGCATAACAACTACATGCTCGCAGCGCCTGTCTGTGCACAGGCTCGATATGCACACAACAGACAGTGCTTGCTGTCTATGTGTGTAAATTAAGACGAGGACTTGGATTGCCTTGCCTGTCGGTCGCATCGCGATCGCGTATTTGGTTGCTTTGCGCGTTTGATAGCAGTGCGCGAAAATGTATTGTAATGTATTTTGTTAATTAAAATGCGCGTGGGGCGCGTATTTATAAATTTTTGTTTTAATGAAAATAAAATGTATGTATGTAAGAAAGCCCAGGGTAGGCAACGTCTTAATGTCTTTATGGGATGCACGTCACTGGTAAATAATAAAACTACCAATCAACTTCAAATATTGACAAAGAGCATAACCAATAGAACATAACCTATTTGCCATTACCTTATGCTGGTCTGTCCACCCAAATCCCACACTTGAAACTTTAGGTTCTTGTACGTCACTTGTTCCACATTGAAGCCAATCGTAGGTATAGTGGTCACCACTTCTCCAACTTGCAGTTTGTATAATATTGTCGTCTTTCCGGCGCCGTCCAGACCAAGGATCAAAATCCTCATTTCCCGAGCCCCTAGCAAACCTCTAAAGTAACTAAATAGGCCACCTGAAAACATTAAAGTTCTCGTGTAAAGGTATAAAACGTTTAATTGTAATAAAAATCATTTACGATAATAATTACCCATTGTATGATAAGCCTAGCCTATGTTAAAATTAACGTTACACCTAAGGAATGATTCTTTATGATTGCCCGAACATTCACAAACTATCAACTTATTATTTAACAGTTTATTTCTATATTATTTATCTATTTTATCGGTAAAATAATGAACATTATAGTCAAAAATCTTTCATTCCAACAGTTTGACGTGTAAGCAAGCACTCAAAAAAATGTTGCCAACATATACACAAAATAACTACTGTGCCCCTAGTATGAGTTTTTCTTAACGCAGACGCTAGCGACCGCGTTAGGTTTTTGTATGGAATTTCTTAGTTGTCTTACTATCCGCCAGAGGCGCTGTACAGGTTTGCCATACTAAATCGCTTACGCAGTCGCTAGCGTCTGCGTTAAGAAAAACTCATACTAGGGGCACTGATCCTACCACCTGGCGGCCTACTATCATCTCTAAAAAAACCATGCAAGTTCCAGTGAGTAAGTGAGACAGCGCAATACATGATGTAGTGCGACATCCCCCTTACTCACTAGATCTTGCATGGTTTTACGAGATGGTAGTAGCCCCCCTGAGCAGCCACGGGGTGTTCGTTCGCTAGCTGCCTCAAAAATGCATGTGTAAGTATCGCTCATACGTCCACGCATAAAGAGGAATCCTACAGGTAATAGATAGAATATTATACTGTTAATTATTATGATACTAGCTGTTCCCCGCGGCTCCGCCCGCGTGGGAATCGGTTATATCGCGCCCAAAAGTAGCCTATGTTTGACCTCAGGTCGTTAACTACATCCCTACCAAATTTCATCACAATCGGTCCAGCAGTTTAGCCGTGAAGAGGTGACAGACAGACAGACAGACAGACAGATAGACAGACAGACAGACAGACTTTCGCATTTATAATATTAGTATGGATAGGTACCTATCAATAATAGAGCCACAAAGAGATATGAAAACTTACTATATTTTTCAATTTTTAGATATAGGCAACACTACAAATATTTTTATTCTTTGATAATGTTTTCTCAATGATATCTACTATCTGAAAAAGAAAAAGGATAGAAAAGTTTTGTTACACACTGAAAGTAGAAAATATTTGAAGTACAAAAAATAGGTAACTAGTATTTACCTACCTACAACCCAGAATACCCAGATGATGTGATTAAAGATTGCTATCGAACAATATTTTGTTGATTAGATTAAATAGGCTAAGGCTTGTAAGTTAACCGGTTACATTTACCTTTAAACACAGATTAGGTACAGAATACTATACTAGTGTATACCTCTACCATATTAGTACCACATCAAAGGCCGAGAGACGGTTCCGAAAAACTCTTACACCAGGGCAGGGTGGGCATGTTCGGTTGACCGTGACACCTAGACCAAATGATAATGGTGATGACATAGATTTAAAAAAAAAAATTGCGTTACTTAAGATAGATGTAACATATGACATTAAATGTATGGAACCTAGCGCGCCGTTTGCGGGGGGTAAGGGCTGAGGTAAGGGAGGGTAGGAGGGGGGGTCCGTCATCAAATACACACATTATGGAATGAGTTCACAAACTTTTCTTATTGCAAAATCAAACAAAAAAGACTTTATGACACAGGATTAAGGCTTAGTACAAATGCACTGTATTTCCACTCCGACCAACTAAGCAGTCTGAGCCTGTTAGACCCAGGGGTCGTGGGAGCTTATTTAGTTGTTTCCAGTTTGGTTAGGACATTGCAGGCTTGAATCACCTGACTGTCTGATAATAAAGATGATTCTGTGCTACGGAATGCACGTTAAGCCGTTGGTCCCAGCTGCCCTCTGGTAGTCGTTAAAGGAACCATGTCTGAGGCCGGGAAAGCCTTCCGTCGAACTCTGACACCAGGGTATGCATGGCCGATTGACCGTGTCTCCTATACAAAAAGATGAGTCTGAGCAGGAAAAGTTTCCATGTATATTCTCGAGCAATAGAAAAAAGTTCACATTCGTAAAAAAGTTCGAAGTGTACGTACGGTATTGCCGTTTGTAATGTTTGAGCGTAGGTTTTGTTCTGGTCTGGAGATAAAGATACCTTCTAGTTCTCAATACGACTGTTATTTACCAAGTACATACTATTTTTTTATTTATAGTTACTATTATATATAAATAAATATGACACATAGGTTAGACGTCAATCGCTTCATTGAACCATGATTAATAGCGTACCCTGGGCTCTGAAGCGTAAGCTGAAGACGCAACCGGGAAAAACACGCTAGAGCGAAGATATAAAAATAAATATATAGTATTTAATCATAATATAAAATAAGGCCGGGAAAGATGAGCGCACAGTTACTTTAGCCTATTTACGCTCGTGATACCACAGAATAGATAATCCCACCAAGAACATAAATGTAAAAAACGAGAGCCAAGTTCAATACAAAAATTATGCTTGGCGGTGAGCTTCGCCGCAAAAAGAATGGCGATCTAAATGAGTGCCAAGTTCTATGCAAAATCGAAATATGTTTTTATAGGAACAAAATAACATTATGAACAAGTATTAAACTCTATTTCTTTGCTTTATTAGATACCTATAACAATTGCTGTTATTTAAAAATGTGAGATCTTGAAGTAGGTTAGATTTGACTTGGCCAGTTTTTAACACAATTAAAATGTTGAATAACTTTATAAAATGACTTATGTAATGAAAACCATCCATTACTACAGACAAACGTCAAACTTATAATACCCCTCTTTTTGGGTTAAAAATAGCGTGAATGCCACAATTATGATTTTGTAGTCCATTGGACTTTGAAAATCCAATTATCTGATTTTTCTTAACCATCTCTCTGGGTTTGACGTTAAAACCCACGTCTAGTTTTACTTCAACAGATGTCACAGGGAGATAAGAAAACCAGGCATTTCGTTTTTTCTTTTCGATCCCGAAGATTGTCATATAATAAGTAAACATTTTTAGTAAGACGTTACAAACAAGAATAATTGGCATCTTCCGGAATTTAATGGTAACACTAGCAATTTCGGAAACTGGTTTCTTCATTCATTTCCCGTTGACATTTACCTACAAGAATTATGTTGATAATTAAACCCGAATTTTACTCCAAACTTGCCTTCTAACTTTGTTTATCAATACTTGACGAAAGAAACGTAAGAGCAACAACACTATGCTTAGCACATGTTCTTGACTGAATAATATTTTTTTCATTCAAAATGGCGTTGAATTTGCTGTAGTATTTTACATAATATAAGACTTTACTTGTATAAAACGTAAAAAGAATTATCAGGAGAACTCATATTTGGATTGATACAATTATTTTTACATATTGTGAAGGCATAAATCGGCATTAATACCCAAAATTGATTTTTTTGTTGTCCTTGTATATACTCCGCAATAGACATTAGTAGACTGTGAACCCAAGGATGGCATACACGTAAATATAGTGTATGAGTGGTAAGACAGTTTAGCTTGTCATGCTACTTCTATTAAAGCCGCGTTCCTAGTTCTATGGGTGATGATGATGACTAGTACCTTTACCAACCACAACGATTACAATAGGTGAGCCTGCTATTGATCTAACTTACGCCTGCACAATAAACTTAGCAATTTTTTTCACGAAAGCAGTATATGATTTTTAATATTTATATGGTCCATTAGAAAAATATTCTTTTATAAACTTGTAAATATGCTTTTATAGAGTAATTTCTCTGTGGATATTCCACACCTAGTGCAGTCAGTATCTATATTAATTAAATGTAAATATTTGGAGGTAAAAGTTGAGCCTTAGCAGACTTGTCTCTCTTCTGTCTCCGTAGTCGAGTGATTAAGGCGTTTGCCTGTAGACCCGGTGGTCGTGGGCTCGATACCTACGGGAAGCAATTGTTTAATTGTTTCCAGTTTATTTAGGACATTGCAGGCTTGTACTACCTGATTGTCTGATAATAAATATGATTCCGTGTTTCGGAAAGCACGTTAAGATGTTGGTTTCGGCTGCCAACTGGTGGTCGTTAAAGGAACCACGTCAGAGGCCGAGATGTGGTTTCGAAGAATACTGACACCAGGGTGTGTACGGTCGATTGACCGTGACACTTACACGAATGATGAGCAGACTTGTTCCTTAGGTAGACTAGTATGGAAAACGCTTGGGAGCACAGAACAGAGAAGTTATCCGAATAGAAATGTTTTGAAGCGGATTTAGTTCCAGGATCATTGTGGCAGCGTATTCTCTCTTCTTATCTTTAATTAATACTTACATGTGAACCCATGTAAACCACACCATACCTTATTAGAAATGTATTACGTAGTTTACTACAAAGCCATATAATATTATAGACCAATAACAGTGGCAATAAATAACGCCATTAAATTCCCCGCATTTTTATTTTGTGTGAAACGTTGGCTTGCAAGCCAACTACTGACACGTTTTTCATGCGCTATGCCACTTCTTGTTAATATTTCTAAATTCTGTGCTTCGGAGTCAGCGGCTTAAGACTCCACTTGGGAGGGTTCTTATTCCGCGGGCACTGCGACTCTTCATAACTGCTATTAGTGGTGATGGTGTATAAGAATAGGCCCTATTTGAAGCGACCTCAAAAGGGGCATAACTTGAAAAGTAGGCGCACATCAAGAATACTGCTACAAGAAGACAATGAAGACGAAGAGAAAAACTGAAACTGAGACAAACTCAAAGACCTAGAAGACAGAAGCTGGCCTCTGGCCGAGAAGGCAAGCGAGGCGTACTTGTGAACGTAAGCCCCCTAAAGATGGCGAGTTATTAAAATGCAATGATTGCATAGATAGGCAACACTATAGAGAACTTGTAGGGAGATCAAGCAGGTGCGACTGGAAAAAGATGCGTAAATGCTAGTACAGCGCACTCTCCCGAGATTCGGCTCGTATAACCGAGAGGTTGGTAGAGCCATGGGAGGTGGAAAGAATAGGCCCTATTTGAATATACCTACTTGAAATAGGGCGTGTGTCTTTCATCACATTATCCAACGGATGAATGGGTGACGTCTCCACCCGGGGGCCGGTCTGTTGACACACTGTTATCTAAGCACCAGATAAGACCGCCACCGGCGTCGTCGGCAGATTTCATCAGATTTCTAAATATAAATTTTCCAAGGCTATGTAGCACACACCTTTATGTGTATTTTACCCACCTACATTACCGTTATACCAACGTTATTTTCTGATAATTTTCCATCGCACTCTTATTATGGTTGATTGGAAGAGATTGCTTAGCGACAAGTCCGCCATTGTCTTATTAAGATTTTTTTACCTTGTTGCATTCCTGATATCCTACTAATATCCATCCATACTATCCATATCCATATCCATATCCATATCCATACTTCCATACTTCCATACTAATATTATAAATGCGAAAGTCTGTCTGTCTGTCTGTCTGTCTGTCTGTCTGTCTGTCTGTCTGTCACCTCTTCACGGCTAAACTGCTGGACCGATTGTGATGAAATTTGGTAGGGATGTAGTTAACGACCTGAGGTCAAACATAGGCTACTTTTGGGCGCGATATAACCGAGTCCCACGCGGGGCGAAGCCGCGGGGAACAGCTAGTTAGTTATAAACGCGAAAGTTTGTATGGATGTTTGTTACTCTTTCACAGGAAAACAGCTAGACCGATTTGGCTGGAATTTGTACTTAATGGAGATTGCTGGAACAATCATCATCCTAAATTTAACAGCTAGGCTCTTATCGGTGGAGTTCCTTCCATTTTTGTCTATCCTTTGCCAGTTCCTTTATTTCTTGACTGGCTGTTCTCCGCGGCTTCGCCCCGCGTGGGACTCGGTTATATCGCGCCCAAAAGTAGCCTATGTTTGACCTCAGGTCGTTAACTACATCCCTACCAAATTTCATCACAATCGGTCCAGTAGTTTAACCGTGAAGAGGTGACAGACAGACAGACAGACAGACAGACAGACAGACAGACTTTCGCATTTATAATATTAGTATGGAAGTATGGATATGGATATGGATGGATACACAACAAACAATCCTAGAACAATACATAGGCTATATTTTTTCTCGGAATTCCTACGGGAGCGGAGCCCCGGACAATAGCTAGTAAATAATATTTGTATTTTACTTCACTAGTTTTAGCCAGACTACGATCGGGCGTAGGTAGATGCATGGAGAATAGGAAGAAGTGGGGCCTATCAAGCAGTGATGGCTGTGTCTGTGGCGCGGTACAAACGATGGGCCACCTGCTGTCGTGCCCCGAGTGCCCTTTTCATGTACGAAGGGTGACCTGGCTGTGGCCTCTGACTCGGCCGTGAATGTTGCATCTTACTAGGCCAGATTATTATAGTTTTAAGCCTTTGAGACAATAGAAGACTTCATAGTAGGAAGCTCTATTAGTTGTAGCGCCTGTAGCTATCGCGAGTTTGACTAGCATTATCAACCCCTCTACACCACACACACGGCCTCCGTAACGGAATGGGAAGTTGTGTTACTCGAAGTCTGAAACGTCTGACTGACTAACATTCGTTTGTAAGTAGCTTCAGACGCAAATGTCAGGTAGTCCTTTTTCAAAAAATATTAATAATCAGCTTTAGGAGCTTGAAATTTCGATGGCATGCATGCATTCACGGATTTAGCATGCATTTATCAAGCAACCCAGATGTGGCCGACTTAGATTGATTGATACCGCCCCTAACAGCCTATTATCATGCCCTTCTTCCACTTTGGTAACTAAATAAAATAAATAAATAAATATATAGGGACAAGTCGCACAGATCAAGTTAGCCCCAAAGTAAGTTCAAGACTTGTGTTATGGGATACTAACTCAACGATACTATATTTTATAATAAATACATATATAGATAAATATCCAAGACACAGGCCAATCAGAAAAATATAATTTTTCATCTTGACCTGACCGGGGATCGAACCCGGGACCTCCTGAGTAGCGGTCAGGCATGTTAACCATTAAGCCACGGAGGTCGTCATCTAAATTTACCTAACCAGTTATGTACAAGAGATTTTTCTTTCGCTGTTTTGTAACTAGTTGTGAAATCATGGGCTTCTTCATTTTCTGGATTATTTTCACCAGCCGTTGATGGCCGTTGGGGTACGTTAGTAAGTAGGTACTAGTACCATCTATTTTGATTATGAACATTTTGGACAAAAAGGTTTTGGTATTGCACAACTTCCTATCTGATAGTTCGACGACCTTAGATATCAGGAAGATGCTAATTACTGGCCATTTTAATTCGGTAAATCGGATTTTCTTCCAACACATACTTATTTCATCATTATTTACTTTGAGTGGCGTGTCTCAATCCACCAATAAGACCAGTAGGATGACTCGCGCCTGTAGTTTACTTTCCGATAAAAGTTATTGAAGTTTCAGCAAACGAGATGACCTTAAGTTGATAACCTACAAATACTGTCTAAAGTAAATATGGCAGATAAAAGCAGGGGCAAACGGCTTCCGAAGCACGGAATCATCGTTATTATCAGACAATCAGGTGATTAATACCTGCAATGTCCTTACCAAACTAAACAAGGATGCTTCTTGTGGGAATCGAACACATGAGCTTGGGTCACCAGGTACACGTCTGGTTTTTAGATAAAAACCAGAGGCCGGATTTTAAATTACTCTAGGTATGGTGATGGAATTCATCCATATTAGTTTAAATACCAGCTCGTACACGCCGCTTTGCCTCTTCGTTTATAATGCGTACGGCGAAGGAGTGGAATTATTTACCGGCTGATATATTTCCGGACACTTACCTAATAACCCGGGTCTTTTTAAGACCAGAGTGAACAGGCTATTAATGAAACAGCGAGCTCTATCTTAGACCATATCTGCACTTACCATCAGGTGGGATCGTGGTCAATCGCTGGTCATCACTATCACTACATAGTATAAGTAAAACAAAGTCGCTTTCTCTGTCCCCATGTCCCTTTGCATGCTTAAATCTTTAAAACTACGCAACGGATTTTGATGCGTTTTTTTTTAAATAGATAGTGATTCTAGAGGAAGGTTTTTATGCCCATGAGAAGCCGGGGCGGTCGCTAGTTGACAACATAAAAAAATCAACTAAATTTTTAGTGTTACTCTGATTTTATTATTAGCGATTACAATGCTTTTCTACAAATATCCACTTAGCTCAACGTTTTAAGCATGAATTAAAGTCGCCACATCGTCTGGCCGGTGTGGCTCACGTTACTCTGGCTTCACTCCAAAACCTAGCTACACCTAGCACAGAATTTAGAAAATTTATAAATATTAACCAGAAGTGGCACAGCGCACGAAAAACGTGTCACTAGTTTGGCTTGCAATCCAACGTTTCACACAGAAAAAATGGACGGAGAATTTGATTGCATCATTTATGTCACTGTTATTGGTCTCTAATATTATGTGGCTAGTGGTTTTGTTGTAAACTACGTAATACATTTCTAATAAGGTTTGGTGTGGTTTACATGGGTTTACATGTATTAATTTAAGATAAAAAGAGAGAATACGCTGCCACACTCATCCTGGAACTAAATCCGCGTCAAAACATTTCTATTCGGATAATTCCTCTGTTCTGTGCTAGCTACTTACTACGTGCCAGGTTTTTAATTTATTTCCAAACGAATGATTTATTGCTTTCAGAAGATGTCTGATGATTTTGAGAGATGTTATAGATAGTTAAACTTAATTAATCTTTCTTTTATACGTAGGCAAACAGGCATACGGCCCACCTGATGGGAAGCGGTATCCAATCTATAGCCTATGAGTCGCCTGCAACACTAGGAGCATTGCGAGTGTGTTGCCGACCCTGGAGGAATCTTTATAGAATAGACCTCTTAAAGACAAAGAAATGTATATTCCTCCAATAATAAGTATTATTTTTATTACCGAATAAAGTTCATAGGGCAGACAGCTGATCAAAGAAATTGAGGAAAGTAAGGAAGTTATCTATTTTTTTTAACCTATGCTACTCTTTAACTAGATACCACACGATCTGACTGTGCAAAGCGGGAAATGTTGTTGCGTACATTTAAAAAACCCGCGTTTTACGTGGGTTTTGTTTAACAAAAGGTTTAAACTGGGATCGCGCGGTGACTAATTGGATTAATTATACACATGCTCCATGTATAAAACGTGGCGTCCTATAAATAAATCTTCACTTTATTCCTGGAGCTATGAAAATTTCCAAACAATGATTCACAAGATAATTTCATTAGATTGTTTTCGTTTTGTTTTAACATTTTAGGGTTTCGCAGGCAAATTGCAAGAAAACTATTTGGATCCTGTTGTTCTACTTACTATAACAAAATATGAAAAATGAAAAAATTAAAGGCACAAACTTATATGAAAGGATTTCTTCATGGTCGATAACGCGCACGTAACACTCGGATGTTACGTCCACGCTTGGTAACTTCTCTCAATTAAATTGATTTTAAATGGGTTTGGTGTTTGAAGATCGATGCTGAGGTGAAATACGTATCGCAAGGGTTGTGTGTGCTAAGTATTAGTAGCGGGTATACCTACTATGTAACTTGCATGCATGCTATGTGACTAATGGCGGAAGCGCGCAAAATTAGACTTCAGTTTGTAAATAAACTTAATATCTCTATGTGTAGCATAGTATTCTGTAATCTGTGGTCATACATTAAGTAATCTGTGGTCATACATTAATATGTATGACCACAGATGACAGAAAACTATGCTACATATAGAGATATTCAACCGCCATACACAGACACGCGCTTTGATTTTTGGTGTACCCACAAAGCAAATTTACATACTGAGATTATGAACGCCATCTAACGATCACTTGAGAAACCCTAAATCTCAGTTTGTGGTAGGATGACAATAATTTTAAAACAATCATGTTCTACATAGATTTAAAAAAAAAATTGCGTCTCTTAAGACCGCGTTCCTAGTTCTATGATGTTCTAATAATTTACTCTTTTTTCGCCTAAAACAATCAGGTTTATAAATTAATTAATATTTATCAATCCTTGTAGCGCCAACTGGTAGCTAGAATAGGAACTAAATCTTTTCAGCTCCCGCTTGGCCAGTTCATTTTTGCATTTTGTGTAAATCACGTCAATAATTACACCTGACTCACTGTCTAACGATGTTTATAATCGTCTGTTTATCTGATTGTGTAACTCGTAGACCATCAAACGAATTCACTAGCGGTCGCTTGCTATTTCGCACGTGTGATTCACTGATTAAAGTTCCCCTTCATTATCTTACTTGCTTACCACCATCTCTTAAAACCATGCAAGATCCAGTGAGTAAGGGAGATGTCGCCTTACATCACGTTTCGCGCTGTCTCACTTACTCAGGTTTGATGAAATTCGCAAAATTAAGAAATAGAGTCCTTTTTCTGATAACTTCTGGGGGCACTTCAAAACTTCTTCTTCATCTGAACATATCTACCTATATCCTTTAATCTATGACTGGTTGACTGTAAGAGATCCCTCCATGGGATACTTAAGTCCGGCAAGAAATAATATATTTTATATAGATAGTGAAATAAAGAAATTACAACCAAACAAAATGTTTCCCAGTTGATTCTCAGCTTCATCAGTACCGAGGGAATGGTTTGGTAGTACCGCCAAAAGAATCATGATTAAATCATTACCGCCGCGGTAGGTACTACTGGTTATTATAACGTTGCTGCCGTCTGACCTCCTAAACCCTTTTTACATGAAATTTGCAGCGGACTTATTTAGATAATAATTACAAAAAGGAGCTGGCTAATCACCAATACGCATTGGTGAGTGTGTCCTACTACGTTCGCTTGAGTTAGACTTTATATTGAAGTGTAGTTATAAGAACTCATTCAAATCACTACATAGTATAAAACAAAGTCGCTTTCTCTGTCTCTATGTCCCTTTGTATGCTTAAATCTCTAAAACTACTCAACGGATTTTGATGCGGTTTTTTTTAATAGATAGTGATTCAACAGGAAGGCTTTTATGCCATGAGAAAAAAGTCTTGAACCACTACTTAAAATATTATACCGATGACTGCATTAGGAACAAGATGAAATTTCCCCACAAATGAGTCGACAGCAATTCTTCAATTTATCAGATACACAGCTCATTGTCCAGTTAATCTGGCGCAGAAATCTCGACGCATGCGCCGGCGCAGGCGGATGCTGAAACGGAGGTCACGCTGGGATCTTCATCTTAAACAGATTTTAATAAGGTCTGAATCATTAATGGCAATCTTTAGCACATTCACTAACTGGGTCTTTCCGATGTTCGCTATAGTTTGTGTTAGATTTTTTTTAGACTACTATTAGTGTGTCCCACTGCTGGGCAAAGGCCTCCCCTTGCTGTGTTAGATTGATGCTAGATAAATCTAACATTAATTTCAATATTATCTATCTAGAGAGGGTGGGGAATAAGTTAATTTAGGAGGCAAACAGGCATACGATCCACCTGATGGTAAGCGGTGACCGCTGCTCATGGATGCCTGCAACATCAGGAGTATCACGTGCGTCTTACCGTTATTTAAGGAATCTTTTCACGCCCTTTTGAAAGACCCCGTGTTGTAGTATCTAGGGAAAACCATGGCAGGCTCCCACGTACGCTTAGGATATGGAATGCCATATCCTTAGCCTAGTGTTATCGTACATCGGATAATTTTTCTCTGAAAACGCTCTGTACGCGAAGAGAAAAACTGAAACTGAGACAAACTCAAAGACAGATGCTGACCTCAGGCCGAGAAGAAGGCAAGCGAGGCGTACGTGTGGACGTAAGCCCCCTAAAGATGGGGGAGAGTTATTAAAATGCAATTATTGCATAGATAGGCGACACTATAGAGAACTTGTAGATAGATCAAGCAGGTGCGACTGGAAAGAGATGCGAAATGCAAGTACAGCGCACTCTCCCGAGATTCGGCTCGTATAACCGAGAGGTTGGTAGAGCCATGGGAGGTGGGAGGAGTGTACGCGACCCATTGTATTCTAATAAATGAGAAAGAACCCCCTGTTGATGGCAAGAGCTGCGACGGTAGAAAGTGGATGTTGGCACCATATCAAACAGTTCCTTTGAAACGGTAGAAGACACATAGAGACGCACAATCACGCCTCTGGCTCAATGGTTCCACACTTCTTGTAATCTTGGGATCGTCGACGATTATATAGCACTTCACTAAGATAAGTCCGCTTTTGTAAAGTGTTTTAACTATTTATTTATATATGTAATTGATGTGTTCTTTCTTAAATTAAATAAACCTATATTACAAACAAACAATATATAATTAGGTCATTGATTAAAAAATAAATTTCCCTGGGCACGATTTTAAATTCTTTGAATTAGGTAGCTTTAACCAGCATGTGATGCTCTGCCGAAACTTTGACCGTGACGTCATAAGTCATGTCGTCATTGACTCGTCCGCGTGTTACGTGAGAGCAGGCGTGTACACAGTATGATCTAACGTGCTTACATTTGTCATACTTGTGTAGGCTTGATTTTTAAACTGATGATTTGAAAGTTACTCACATACAGTTTGAAAGATAAAGGATTTAAATTTATTTCACCTGGATTTTTTTTTTATACAGTTATACTATTCGTAACCATAGAATTGAAAATCGCGCGACATGCAATTTTTTTTAATCTATAATCTATGGTAACCAGTGTTGCAACAAATCATCTGCAATTGGTAAAGAAAGTGGCACCTCTATTTTTCTTACGACTTTTTAGACTGTAGTTAGTGCGTAGTTTAGTTTGGGGCATTTGATCACAACAACTTTATGGTAAACAATATGAATAGCAAGATATATAGAAAAATCGGACAAGAGGAAGACCAAGAAAAAGTGGGAGTCGTGTCGAGGATGTGAAAATGATAGCGGAAGATAGAAGAACCTGGAAGCGACTCCACCGACAAAGGCATAGCTCTATAGATAAACGTACCTAACTTGGGTGGAAGTGACTATACTGATAAGGGCAAAGGGACAATCTCAAAACGGACTGATATAAACTGCGGTAAATCACGTGATCAATCTCATGTCAATACCATACATTTCGTTCTTGTTGACATTTTTATTTATTTAACTTCATTAGATACAAATGTAAATGGCGCAATTAAAGCCATAGGCTCTTTCTACCAATCAACCAACCAGTGGTGCAGAGAAGAACATTCGTTACGTTTTTAAATTGTGACGTTGGCTAAGCCCCCAGCTCTCTTAAATTTTACACAGATAGAATACACCTATTTAGACATAAATTTGAAAAAAAAATTGCCTCGAGACCGCGCGCGATACGAAATTCTTTGTATTTAGAAGTATTTCGTAAAAAGAAAACTGCGCAGCAAAATCAAATAAATATTTAACTACGAATTTGTATATTTTATGGCTATTCCAAGACTAGGAATCATCTGTGGTTTATTCAGATGGTATAAAATATTTACAAATCATCTAAGAACGCAATTACACATAGTAGAAGTGTGTGTGTACATGTGTGTGTGTGTGTGTGTCAATATGACACAAATTTAATGGCAGATAATTAACTTAATTACCTACTGTCTCAATAATTATTTGCTTTTCACGTGAACCGCAAAGTAAATATGAGATTACTTCGATTAATTAGGTATATTTTTAGATGTATAATTAAATATTATTTTTATATCTTTGTTACCACACAGCGACTGACTCTTGAGCTAGTTTGCCTATAAACGAATATGGTATTACTAGCTGTTCCCCGTGGTTTCGCCCGCCCTTCATGGGTATGAAGGTACCATAACCTTTAACTTTCTCAAAAAAACAGACTCGTATGCAAAATAATTTTTAAAATCCCACCACCTGTAGTTTTAAAGTTATAAGCGTTCAAAAAAACTTTTCTACTATATAATATTTTAGTATAAATATATATTGTAGAAAAGTTTAATAGATATCTATATAATAGATATCTATAATATAACCTCTACCACAGAATTAGTAATAGTCATATACATATAACAACAAAATCATCCGTGCAAAAAGTGAAAAGAAATTTCTCAATTTTGTTGTACGTTTTTTTAATATTAGTTTTGTTCTAGTAAATTATTTTAATGATATGTCATCTCAATCAGTTAAAATTGAATATAATTTTTATTTGTTTGTTATATTAATTATTTTTGCATTAAACTTTTTAAAAAGAAAGATTTTTGTTTTAATTTTCTTAATAGCTCCTTCTTTACTTAAATTTTTAATGCTCTTTTGTTTTTGTTAAGTATATTAAGTAGCTAAATGCTGCAAAGCATAAAATGACACCATACGACAGCGTTTACCACTCCTAGCTTTATTGCCTGAGTAATTGAGTCCCATTTTGACCAATTTTAAGTATTTTAGTCATGGGATTGGGGAAGACCCATGGATATAAGAAGTCCGGATTCCGAAAGCTTATCGGAGCATCATATCTCAGACTTTATGGCTCATAATTCAGTTACATTGTGATAGAAATAATATTCATTTGCATAAATATTGCTTAATTATATTAAGATACCACTTTTGACTTCTTTATCTTGCGATGACAGCGATTTGGTTTTTGCAATTTTTTATTTAAATTGTTATTATGTAGGTTTATAAGTTAATGGTTAACAAGATATTAACAAGCAAAAGAAAAATATTTTTTTAGGGAATGGGAACACTTACACCTATAAATTATATGAAAATTATCTTAATAGGTGACAGACAGTTCCTGCAGTAAAATAAATAAGTCATTTACCTACAGTGGTAAATAGCAAAAGAATAGTCAAAACAAACTTAACCTGACACACCTTTGATAATGAACCACGACTCATGCGCTTGCCTGCATAGTGATTCAAATGTGCAATTAACCCCTGCAGAAAAATGGGGGTTTTACCACAGACTTAAAAATACATACGTATGTAGTCTCACTACTACACGAGTAAAGCCTGTAAACTATGGCAAAACCATGCAAAAACGATAAAGTAAGGGAGATTTAGTCGCCTTATATCATGTGATGCGCCATCTCGTTCATACGCTTATTTCGGGCCTGCTTTAAGAGACGATAGTAAACCCCCTGGAAACAACTAAACGGGTCTACAGGCAGTCACCTTAAGGCTGTACCTTCGGTCTCACTAGCGCGACTTAAAAAAAAATAATTACTCTTTCTGAAAGTGAGCTTATCAGAAATCCTCGCGGAACTTATTTGCTAGTATCTTATCTAACTTACATTAGAACCTCGGAAGTCATGGAAATAGTTAGTTAGTTTCCTTTGTAAAAATTATTAAAACGGCCACTTTAGATACTTTTTGTAAAGGTATCTAAAGCGGATAGTATTTTATTGACTATTGAGGTTCTAATGTAACTTAAGGATACTAGCAGAAATTCTGGAGGATTTTAGATAAGCTCACTTACAGAAAGAGATCATTTATTTGGGAAGTGGCACTAGTGAGAATGAAGGAGGAGCCTTAATCACTGGACCACGGGGGTAATCCTCGGTAAGTTGCGTTGGTTTTTACAAAGGAGCGACTGCCGTCTGACCTCCGTTACCATTTTGACAGTGTGTGATCAGTGTTTACTTATCTCCTTAATTTAATTAATATTACATATTATAATTATGAAAAGAAACAGTTTTGATAAGATAAACGAGACATGTGCCATGATGCCGAATGTCGTATGACTCAGTTAATAAGTCTAATTAAATTAGTAATTAACTTCAGATATAGCGCTTCGTGCACATCGACCTTTAGAAAGAGATAAATAAATAAATACATACATATAATCAATCACGTCTTTACCCCATACGGGGTAGACAGAGCCTAGAGCCATGAGACCACGTTTAGCATAATGGTAGTTGAAACAGGAAATCAATAGTAATGGGTTGCTAGCCGCATCGCTTATGTCATGATTTTCCCATTCGGCGATACTCTCAGTCGACTTTTACGGCTTGCGCGGGAAGAAAACAATAAATAAATAAATATGGGCAAAAAATACAGATTAATCTAGTCACAAAATAAGTTTAAGCAGGTTTACTGCTTTGCGGCATACGAGGTCGATTGACTTTACAGTTTATGACATCATTGAGCAAGCAACTTAAGAACGTACGTACATAATATTAATAAATGCTGAATTTGCCGACTTGGCTGTCATACTTTTACCAGATTTTAATTTGAGATGACAATACTGGAAAGATTATGATTTAAATTTATATGAGACCAATTTGAAAGGATATCTTTCGAACAGGCTTTTTTTTAAATCATATAAGTAACAAGACGAAGATATCAGATTTAAAAAAATTGGCCAAGTGCGAGTCGGACTCACGCCCTGAGGGTTTCGTATCACCACATAATAAGGTATCCCATCCCCTAGCACCATTTAATGTGAGATTTGACGCCATCTAGAAACACTTTGTACGGATTCCAAAAAAGGTTTTTTTTTAATTCTATGCCTTCATGTAAACATCGGAAATAATTAAAAACAAAGCCGAATTGACAATCTTATCCTTTTTGGAAGTTGGTTAATAAATATTTAATATCTTCAGTTGGCTTACTACCATCTCTTAAAATCATGCAAGTACCAGTGAGTAAGCAAGACACCGCAATACATGATGTAAGGCAACATCTCCTTTACTCAATCGTTCTTACGTGGTTTTATAGGAGATGGTGGTAAGCCACCCGCCGCCAAACAGCAGTGATTTTAAGCGGTAACTATTAATTGACCCACTCAAGTCACGTAATGGAATATTTACGAGGTGTCAGGGCACTTCCTACGTCGTTTTATCACGTAGACCCTTAACTCTACTTCTCACGAGGACTAACGGATAAAACAAATAAATAAAAGATAATGTACTATAAATTTTGTTTTTACTATTTGTTTTACAAACATGCGGCATATCTAATGTAAAGCGGTTACTTCTGCCTGTTAGCAGTTAAATCGAAGACGTTATACTTTTCATGCCCATTTTGAATGTCATCATGTTGAAGAAAAAATCGTGGCACGTTCATCGTAGCGTACGCGGAAAAATTACTTTAAAAACGTAGGTACCTATTGTTCTCAAAACTTTGAGTCCATGGTCCAATGTCCAAACATAAAAGTAAGTAAAACCTCTTTATTGCACCATAAAAACCAAAAAAATATTGCCTGTGACAAGATGTACAGTATGCTAACAATAAACGGAGAATATAATGTGAAATCACAAAATAATGTAGCGAATTATCTTTATTTTAATATTGAAAAACCTTTTAAACTCTCACGGGCATAGGATGAGTATACCTATGTAGAGCAAGAACCCACTAAACTTTTCTTAATATTTCTCATGGCTTCAAACTTTTCCAGAACTACAACAGGGGATACTGGACAGTCTGGAAGTCCTTATATAGACTACGGGCTGATGTTGGGAGATGCCAGGAAAACAGGGTAAAGTAGGGATTTTCGACTACCTTTGTGACTGCGGGGCTGAGCAGCCTATGGATCATCTTATGATGTCCTAACTGCCCTGACTCCTGTACAGCTGAGGATCTGGGAGCGGCCAACGATAAAGCAATCAACGTAGCCACATATTGGTCAAAAATAATATAAGAGTAAAGCCATTTCGACTCGACAAGAAGAAGTAGATATCCAAACTTAAGATGCACATACATCAGCTTCATAAGCTGCTAGTGTGAATTAGTAAAATTAGATCCCGCCACTCCTATAGTAGACTGAAATCTTTTCTGAGGTGCAAAAATATGTTTTAGGGTATGGTGGGATTGTAGTCGATAAAATAAAATAAAACTTTCTTACTTTTTTTCATCGTATTCAGTAAATAGGGTAATAAGTTGATACTGGACAAATATTCAGAGGTAATATCCCTAAAATTACCTCGTTTACTGGGAAAAAAGAATACTTAAGATTCCACCAATACTTACACCTTTTGGCCAACACGTGGTATCCCAACCTTAAACGTGACGCGCCACAACACGTCACTGACTCACAACGGAGGTCAAAGTCTTATCAAAATGCGGGTTGACTGGGCACCACTGAGGTTGCTATGCGGCGCGGCGCCGCCACGCGGGTCGCACATGAATTGATAAAGATACAGAGAGAAAAGATCAGAGAACCGAGAACTGATAAGACCAGTTCAATGTTTCAGTAATATTATGAGGAGCTTGATAGTCTCAATGCGAGTTCATACGTTCCAACGAAGGCAAGTGTGGCCTGATTTGGATTGGTCGCCTCTAGTGGCCTAGTGTCACTTCTGACTTGAGCTCCCCCTTAAGAAGGTAGTAGGTATGTTAAATGCCTTAAGGCGACCTGATAACTGGGACATTGTTGATTATTAACCTGGATCACGAAGTATTTTTTTCTGCCCATACATTTTTACAGCGACCTTCATCCATACAGCTCCGCTCGATCAGTAATTACGATTTAGGGAATGATTGGTCAAGTCCGAATTGCTATTTACTCAAAAGTAAAAACTCAGTACTTAAATCCCTTCAATCGTCCTCCATTTTCACTTACCAGGTTAAATACCATTATTTTTGCGTCTTAAGAGTTTCAGTTTTTATACCTAGTAAAGAGTTAATCTTTCTATTTCGCTATCTTATCATGTGCGGGCGGAGACATACATTTACATAACGTCTGTCGACATGAATGGACTTGTATGTTCATGTAAACCGTCATACAATCCATGACTATTGCTGTTCAAATATTTGAAGCAGTTTTACAATATGTATTATCTAGTGGCAGGAAAACCGTAAAAACGTTACGTCGAAGCGCGGTGACGACAATTCTTGGCTGTTAGAAAAACTTTTGAAACAATTTTGATGCTTATCTTCTCATTGTCTTTGCTCTCTTCCCTATATTAAGTATAGTGATTTGGGCCTTGCTTTTGAATTCATCGGAAAATGTGAATATGAAGCCATAATCTAAAAGAAAGAAAGAAGAACTTTTGATGTAAACGCTAGAATGTTGATAAGGTGCTATTTTGACTCAAATGAACTTCCAATGCAACACCTGAAATCATTTCAGATTCTGATTTCAAGTGTCTCTCCTACCCGTGTCTCTCCTACAAACAAAGAGCCCTCTTATTCTCTGATTAACAGCTCAGTTCTAAGAGATCGTATAGTTACTGATGAATGAAACATATATCTTCACATTCTAAATCCTTGTCCTCAGGTTGTAATAACTGTTAATAGAGAGGTACGTGACTTACCTCAGACACTCTTGATACCACCGCCTCAGTTCCCTGACCGCCAAATTTGGTGAAAGGGTTCACTGACGCACGAGAATTCACCATTTGGACTCCGGCTGACGTCTACACTTTGTGGATCACATCTGGATATTGCGACTTGAGGAAGTTTCTGGTGTAAAACACGGAATAGGTTACCGGATTTACTGTTTTCCGTTTAGTAATTCAATACTGTTATTGTTATAGGTTATTTCTATGACTGTGCAACCCTATACCCCTCATGACTACCAACCTTTCTTTGTTGATGTTTTCTTATTGATCGGTCTTATATAATGCCTTAACATGCTTGCTCGCTACTCAGGAGATCCCGGTTCAATCCCCGGTCAGGCCAACATGAAATTCATGAAAATAAAATCTCAATTATAGGATATACATAGTTTTTTTTGTTTTTAATTGAATGTCTTAGCACGCGTTGGGCAACTGTAAGTGCTTTAAGTATCTTCTTCTTTGTGTCGATATCCCAAAGGAAACTCAGTAAAAGCTGCCATGGATCACACCTGTTGTCGCCCCCATAAAGTTATGGCTCTGCTACACAGGTAAAAAGACATAATAATAATAAATAATTATATATCTTTATTGTCTCATTTCTTCTTACATTCACATATGTATAGTACTAGTTGTAATTAAGATTACAAAGGTTGTTCTCACTCTATGGATTTCGATCATCACTTTATCACCCACCATCGAACTAGGATTAAACCTGTATCTCGAATAGTGGGGGGCGCCACGATGACCCCATTTTAAGCAGTATTTTGCAATAATACATATATAAAGAAGAAATAACAATAAAAGTGTACATATACATACAATCACGTCTTTATCCCATGCGGGGTAGACAGAGCCTAGGGCCATAAGACCTTAGGCCACGTTTAGCATAATGGTAGTTGAAACAGGAAATCAATAGTTATGGGTGCTAGCCGCATCGCCTATGTCATGATTTCCCCATTCGGCGATTCCCTCAGACGACTTTTACGGCTTGCGCGGGAAGAGAAGCAGCTGGTACATTCTATGTTTTTATATTTTTCTCCCAGACCAGCATGGAAGAGTTAAAAGTGTAGTACATAATAAAAGTGAAGTAATTCCCAAACTAGTTCAAAACTGTTTTTGGGAATATAATTTGACAAAGACAGTCTGTAGATTTAGGATCAATAACAATTAGTGACATTATGTCACTAATTTAAGAAAAAAGAGAAAAAAAAAACGCTCTCAACAGCCTTAATATAAAAACAAAATGATTTATATTCTGGTTGTATATATTAATAGTTTAAATAGATAGATAAAGTTTATTTGATTACATATATGTAAATATTAAATAAATAGCAAATGGTGTAATCTATACATATAATAAAATATACAATGTGTAAGGTCGTAAGGCATGAAGTTTTTTGTTGTTAACTTTGTGTGTTTTGAGTGAAAGGGTAAGTGTGTATGTGTGTGCGTGGAAAAACATAAGGCCTAAGGGGCACTAACAGAATAAAGAAATCATATGGTCAAAAACATACAAAAAGTAACGAGAGGCAACCTTATCACCTAAGCAACCCAATGCAACCTCAAGTATTTTGAAAGATTTTTTATTTCTTTCTGACATAGTCTGCGGTTAAATAAAATAACGCCAAACTAAATCAAAGGGCTATATTCCGCGCGGAACCCTTTGACTCGTTAATTAGACGATTACAATCAACCACATGCTTCAGAACTGATGTATGGCGTGTGTATGAAGTGTGGATGACGTAAGTAGGTCAAGGATGTTAGCTCCAATTAGAGGAACCGCGGACATCAAAGATGTGAGTAATTTTGGACAAGTCCGTTATTGCCTCATTCACGATATGTGGAAAGTTACGCGTAGACAGATGGGGTTTGGTTTGAATTGAAAGTAAAACTTTTACATAGGTACCACATTATTTGTGATTTTAGAATGTATATTGATTATAGAATGCTATGTTATACATATTTTTTAACCGTCAATAATAAGTTAATGCAACTATCCTACTAATATTAACAACGCGAAAGTTTGTATTGATATTTTGTTACTCTTTCAAACCGATGTGGCTGAAATTTGGAATGATTGCTTAGACCCTCGAACAACACATAAGCTAGGTATATTTTATTTCGGAATTCCTACGGTAGCGGAGGCCCGGGCCACAGATAGTATAATATAAAAAAACAAAGGTTACTATTTTATTATTTTATTAGTTTGAAGAACGCCAAAAGAAAAAAAAACAGAAAAACATATACTTACTCAATTTATTTTATAAGTAGACTAGCTGTTTCCCGCGCTTCAAACATACGATTTCAGCTTTATTATATTAGTATAGATTCGCTCGCTATTAGTATTCAGTTATTTGTGCTCTTACTTTATTTTTCAGAAGATGTTATTAATGCTAAACGTGGCCTAAGGTCTTATGGCTCTAGGCTCTGTCTACCCCGTATGGGATAAAGACGTGATTATATGTATGTATGTATGTATGTTATTAAAAAGACACTTTTACTTCAGCTGAACTGCCAACTTACTCTCATTATATTTTAAGGTAAAAACTCTTTACAAACAGGTTCAAACAGACAACCTGTCACAGTTTCGAAAGTGTTTGAAGCCAAACAGGTTATAAACACCCAAATAAGTGTTACAGGAATATTTCTGTAACAGATTTAATGGGTAACCCTTATATAAGTGTTACACTTATTATAGTGTTTTTGAATCCCTGGATTTTATATTTATTTAGTGCGAATACCCGTAAAAACTATCAACATCTTCAACAGATTATCATTTATCACATAATGTGTCCAAAAGCACGTTCGTATATATCTATTAGCATGTTTAAATTCTAATCAACATTGGATACGTGCGTTCCGAAGGCCTGTCCAATGTCGGGAAGGCAATGAACTCTAAACTTTTTGAGGAAAGGTTGCAAAGACATACGCAATACTGAGAAATCCACCTGATCCGTCTTTAGAAGTTCAGAATTGTTTGGGTGTTAGTCATAACCTAATATGTAAATGGAAAGGTCGCTCACTTACGGTCTAGTTGATTTATGCAGATATTTTTGCTCTTTTTTAGTGGTTGACAACGAGTCCGTCTGAGTAGACGACGATCGAGAATAAGTGTCTGGGACATTATCATAGTATTACTAATTTAATTGGTTTGATTAAAAAAAAAATACGGTTTTATTAAATCGTGCTTTACGTTTGGCACTTTTAAAACTATTTACTTACTTAATAATGTTTATAATAATTTTAATAACAATTTTAATATACTTCTATATCACAATAATAAGAAATGTTTAGTAACAAAAAATTATACAACTGATTAATTAATCAACTTTAAATTTATATTCAAAACTAGCTGTAACCCGAGGCTCCCGTCTCCGTAAAATATAATGTTGTTCCAGGGTCTAAGCAACCTATTCCAAATTTCAGCCAAATCGGTTTAGCCTTTTTCCTGTAAAAGAGTAAAAAACATCCAAACAAACTTTCGCGTTTACAATAAAAGTAGGATAATTCCGGTAGGTTTCCGTATATTGACGCACTATTTGCATTTCCCCACTTGTGGCGAAAAACCATTTTTTCTGCAAATGACGTCAGAATATTTCCAGCTGATGAAATTTGTATTTTTCTGTTCATAAGACACTTTCTACAACGGTTGCTGTCGAGACCTTGATAGTGTTTAGTATTCTTGACATAGATACATGGTCAAATTCCGCATGTCGATGTGAAAACCTCGTATAGAATAGATATTGTTAGAATTACTTGTCTATACTAGGGTAGACAGAGCCACATCATGAGTATTGGTCATGCATGTAATGCATGTCAAGTGTGACTCGAATTAGCCTGGCATTTATATCTTGCACTCCCCCTTTTTACGGAAAGCATGTTTAACTGTTGAACCTAACTTTATCTATTGTACTTTTTTCCATATTGACCCGATTGAAGATTGAACCCGGGACCTCCAATGTGACAACCTGGCATGAAACGTTAAACTAAGCTTATAAAATGCTACTAATCGTTCCCAGCTTCGCCCGTGGTACACACATTGCCTATGTCACTCGGGAATAGTGTGGCTTGCCAACATTGAAAGAATTTTTCAAATCGGTCCATTAGTTTTGGAGCCTATCGATACAAACCAACAGTAAAATCTTTCCTCTTTATAATATTAGTATAGATAAGGAATGCGAAAACATAACACTCCTTTTTGTATTGAGGTTAAAAATGCACAACTTTCCTTAAGGAAGTGACAATTTGCACGAATGCATCCCAGATTCAAAGGGTTTTCCTGAAACGTTAGCTCGGGTTTTACGGTGTCTTCAGTTGATTGCTAATAATAGAAACATATTGTCAATAAGCATGTTTCTATTGCACCACTCTGTTCTAATGTTTTTATTACTAGCATTTGACCGCCGCTCTGTCCGCTTGGTTATATCGCGCCAAAAAGTAACCTATGTGACCCGAGGTCTTTTACTATATCCCTATCAAGTTTCAACACAATCGGTCTAGTGTTCTAGCCGGGAAAGCGTTACCTACAGACAAACAGACTTTCGCACTTATAATATCAGTGTGGAGTGGCCGTTGCCGGTCGTGATACGAAACCCTAGAATATTGCGTTAAAGACAACACATAAGTATGCAGAATTCACACCCGCTTAAAATCAGTTGGGGTTCAAATTTTCATCAACACCCCTATCAAGAACATAAACAGGTATTATTTAATTTCTCAATTAGCGAATCAATAGCTATATAGCATCACAACCTGTCATACATGACCAAAATTATAGCTTTTGTCAAATACTACAGACCGGAAGAACGTCATCGTAAAACTATAATTTTTGCCAAAAACGAAAAACGTCCGGTAATCTGTCACTGTACCGAAAACCATTTGAAATTTTAACCCGAATATTAATTATCATCCTTATTCCCTTTGATTTAAGACATATGAGATTAAAACATGTTAATTTTGACAATGACAAAACTTCTTGCGTCATATGTATGGTGTAACCAAAATTCTCGGAACTAGGTCACGTTGGCAAACGGGCCAATTTTTTTCTAACAATAGTCTTCTTACTAGATGAAGTAGAGGAAAACCTGTAAATAGCTAGGGTTTGTTCGCGGCTTGACTGTTAAAAATTGGTAAGTACAGATATATTTGATCAAGGACTTATGCTTGTTCCTATCCTGGTGGTATAACGGAACCCTAAGAAAAAATTGATAAAGGAGCAAACCATAACTCGCTTGTAAGTGCTTTTAAGTGTTACACCGGAAAGGCCATTACTGGACCTAAAATAAAGCCGCATAGAAAAAAACCTACTGCAAATTTGGGAAGCTCACGACCCTCAGCTTTGAGGTTGATGCAGTACTGCAGCAGTAATGATGATCATATTCCTATGAAGAACAAGAACCACACCTACAAATTTCACCTCTAGGGATGCTGAAGACGAAATGCAAAGTGGAAAAGAGAAAACAGAAAACAAGAGAACGGATCTTCGAAAACGTTAAAGGTGCAAACCTGGAGTAACTTATCATTTTTAACTTTTCCTTTACCCACTTTCTTATGTGGGGTCGGCACAGTATGTAAGATCTTTTCTATTAGATCTAGCTCTGGCACTTAGATGCCAGCCATTTTCATGGTCATAGTTTGTTTCACACAACACAATCTCCCCATCCTTTTTTCGGTCTTCCTCTTCATCGGGCCCTTACTGCTGAGGATCGTGACCACATAAGTGCTTCCAAGTTATGAGAACTACAGTGCTATGGACCGCTCTGTAGATGTTGTCCCCAGCTGGCGCGCTTTCCTTTAATTTTGCCCAAAACACCTTTTTCAAATGACGCAAACGCAGATTGTGTATCGTATTCAGTAAACTTACACCATATTACTCCTACCTAATCCCAATTTGTAATGATTTATTTTCACTTATCTTATCGGTTCTCCAAACTCTTGCATAAACAATTGGTCATCGATTGTCTGTCATTTTATCAATTTTGTATTTCCATGCTGTTGTTGCTAAGGAAACAGACATCATTATTATTATGATCATTTCAGTTAAGAAATATGAAATCGCCGCCGCTGCTCCTAACTAGGCTGCTAATTCCGAAAAAAATATTAACATGATAACGCAATTAGAACATGATTTATAAGATCATAAATTCATTGGCTTCATCATTATCATTGCGCATGCTTCTCTTACAAATGTTATGTGCCCTAACTCTTGGCTCACGTTGGGAAACTGAAGGAGGTATACAATTAGTATTTTCTTATCTTCTTCTTTCTGAATGTCTTGAAATATTTGTAGAAGTTCATGGAAGGTTTAAACGGTGAGAAAAGTGCGTCCAGGCGGTACGGAGTTCGCCGGGTTAGCTAGTAATATATAAAACGATACAGAAATAACAGCGTCATTTTGCCCATATTGATCGCTTTTTGATTACCAAATCGGTACCTAATGTACCTATACATATTCTACTGGGAATCGCTCTGGCCGTTTATGCCCGTTGTCTATGCTGAGGATACATACATTATACGTTTTTATTCCATACGGGGTAGACAGAGCCTAGGGCCACAAGACCTTAGCCCACATTTAGCATGATGGTATTTGAAAAAGAAAATCAAGTGATGTGTTGCTAGCCCCATCGTATGTGATGATTCCCCTACTCGCCGATTGCTTCAGTCGACTTTTTTTCGAAGCAACTGTTTTTCATTTCCTACAAGATCAGCATGAAAAGCTGAGGAATCAATGGAGTAAATTCTAATTTCTCTGACTAAAACCTCAAATCACGTGACAATTTTATTAAAACTGGGTTATATAAACGGCAGTAAACAAAATTGTATCATTTATTTGAAGATAATATAACACAAAAGAGCATCTAATCTCACGGCTGAATGAACATCTTTGTACTTATAATGTGGCGTCAGCGCTTGTCAACTATCTCTTGCCGTCTGCGACTCTCATTTCATGAGTTTCCTCATTTCATCAGATGTGTCTATTATCACCTATTATGTTCTTGTTAGGATCAATGTACAACGAAAAGTAATGTGCATGTAAATGAAACACTCTCAGTGTTCCGCCTTACGCAGTACTTTCACGATTATTAAATTGTTCTTTTAGCAGTTTGTTCAACTAAATTTGATGATACTTACTTATAATAATCTTTTATTGTGAGTAGAGAAATACTGGTGCATTCAATGTGGTGACAAAAATTACTATAAGTCCGTGTCCCATTGAGGAGTTCCCTCGATGGGTTAGGAGTCAATTCCGGTTACACCATTAGGGTCATAATACTTATCGTAATAACAATGCACTGTCATCGGAACTGAAGCCACGTGGAACAATACTCTAATCGACACGTGGAAGCAATAATTTATAACAAGACTGGGGCTGGTGAAATTAAATAAAAATTCGTAAAGAATACAAAATGAGAAAATGAAAACCAAAGGTAGGTTGCGCGATGCTTAGTAGTTGTAGTGTAGGCTTATATATAGTAAACTAGCTGTTCCCCGCAGCTTCGCCCCGCGTGGAGCTCGGTTATATCGCGCCCAAAAGTAGCCTATGTTTGACCTCAAGTCATTAACAACATCCTTACCGAATTTCATCACAATCGGTCCAGCAGTTTAGCCGTGAAGAGGTGACAGACAGATAGACAGACAGACTTTCACATTTATAATATTAGTATGGAAGTATGGATTATATTTACCCAACATAAAAAAAATCTGATCGTTTCTGAAAATGGGCAACTGGAAGAGGCTTAATACAAGAAAATCAGTCAACTTCATCAAGACGGAAAAACAGAGATTTTTGTGTCTGTAACCATGTATGTAAATCGATCCTTCTTACTTTCTCCTGCGCCCGCGCACGGCTCACTTGACTGACGCAACATCATCACCGCGCTAGTCATGCGACATGTGTCATATAGTCCAAGGGACAAGGTGTTTTTGATGCTCCTTTTTTATCTCCCGATTACATATCTTTTTGTCATATTGACCGATAAGAAACAGGACGCTTGTAAGCTCAAAGTACGAATATATATCAAAATTTATCATTTTATTTAATTTTATTTTTAATTTATCATGGCTGCTTTCGATATTTAATAGAAAACCTATGTGTCAATACTTGTAAAGCATCATCTGGCACCAGGATGTATGAACCAAATTTCCCTTTATTTATTCATTTAATTAATGTACACTCAAATATAAACATAGAAATTTAGCACAACACAACAGAAAATAATAAATATTAATTAATTCAAATAAGTCATTAGGTCTTGGAAGAGCTAGATTAAGCTTCATAACAATATACTTTTGGCAACCAAATACTATCTGGGGCGGTCTTTATAACAGCTTTCCCTCAATTGACATCTATCTCACAAAATCTCGGCTTCCGAATACAAAGCTAAGATTCTCTGCTTATTAGAGACATGCGAAATCATGTGTCATCAAGGGACTCCATATCCGAAACTAGAAGTGTCTTGGACGGAAATTTCACACTTATTCAAACACGTGTCAATTACTAGGCACGTGCTAATTTGCAAAGAATTCTCAAATGTCATTATAGGCAATTTTTTGGAATGTTACACAAAACGTTATCTATGTTTCTTAAACGGTAGATAAATCGTGGAAAAATTATTTATTTCAATATACACACGATTGCGCAATTTATGTTATCTCATGTAAATATAATAATTAAAGAAATGTCTTAAAATAGTTCGTAAGTAACCTTCGACCATATTGTTATCACGTTTATGACATTTCGTTACAAACAAGATAATTTGCCGTTACTTATCTGTAACGAATAACGACTAACGGCGAAAATATTAAGGTAATTAATCTTTTTTTAAGCCCTTATCATATTTTTCCACTTATGATAACAAGTATTTGTGTTTAACTTCCCACCCAAAACTACTTAAACATAAGCATGTCTAACATAAAATAGAGGTTTTTTTTTAAATTTTTTTTTTAATAGAAATGCAAGCATCGATTTGTACAGTTATCAATTAATTCTGTTTTATTTCCTTAGTCAACTTGAAGGCACGAAAGGCGAAAAAAAAATTAGGCGAAAGTTATTCTCCTATGACAATAAGTCTTTTATCTATAAAGTCCACAAACTACCTAGTGCAAAATGTTTAGCTTCATACATCCAGTAGTTTTTGAGACAATAGACGAGTGAGTGACCTTTCGTTTTATATACCTACTAGCTTTTAGCCGCGGCTTCGCCCCGGTGAACTTCCCTCGGGAACAGTGCCTTTTCCCGGGATGAAAGGTACCCTATATCCTTCTCCTGGTTCTAAGCTACCTCCCCACCAATTTTCAGCCAAATCAGTTTAGCCGTTCTCGAGTAATAGTGTAACTAACACGACTTTCTATTATATCCATACTTAATATTATAAATGCGAAAGTCTGTCTGTCTGTCTGTCTGTCTGTCACCTCTTCACGGCTAAACTGCTGGACCGATTGTGATGAAATTTGGTAGGGATGTAGTTAACGACCTGAGGTCAAACATAGGCTACTTTTGGGCGCGATATAACCTAGTCCCACGCGGGGCGAAGCCGCGGGGAACAGCTAGTACCTATATTCAAAGAAGTTCGAATCGCGCGCGGTCTCTTTTAAGTGACGCAATATTTTTTTTTTTCTATGTCTATATGTATATGTATATAGATTATGTATTTATGAATATAGCATTCGTTATCTAGCCCTCAAACTATCAATAACACGAGACAAGTGATTTTGTCAGTCTGTCTCACCACAAAGTGGCACGCTTTTGACACGTGCTTATTTTGTAACTGCCACGGTCAAACTACAACATTCTATTTTTAAACATTACATCTCATATACCACTACACTTTATCACTATAACAATAAAGCATATTTTTCTTTAACATAAAGTTAAATGCAGAAAGCATGTGGAATTTATGACTTAATTGTATGTAGTTAAGGTTTGATTTTCTGTGATTGTAAGCGGGATTATAGGACGTTTCGGTACGTTCATCTGATAGTATGAAACGTGCGCGGTATTTCATTCATAAAGTGCAAATGAGGTCGTAGTATAGTTTGTATCGAACGGTATTTTAAGATAACGTGATAAGGAACGCGGTTGTTGGATTAGGAAATTGCTGTGGAATAAACTTGCATGTAGTTGGCGAAAATCGAATTAGTCTCAAAAAATTACGTGTTGTTTTTAATTGTAGGCGCGTCCGGAGAAAATAAATTAGTTAATAATGTTTTAATACACATAAACTAGAAAAATTACCGACTAGACTGAAGAAGGTCGCAGGCAGGCGCTGGTTGCAGGCCGCTTCCAACCAGTCATTTTGGAAATCCTTGGGGGAGGCCTATGTCCAGCAGTGGACAGCCTGCGGCTGAAATGATGATAATGATGAAACTAGATAAAATTCGTAACTAAAACTTGAATATGATTTTTTGTCTCGATGAACCACTGCGCGCGTTTTTTAAAAAGTCTTTTACCCCAAAATGAGTTAACATGCTATTCGGCACTCTTTCATCTCTTCACTTCCCTCCACCTCCCATGGCTCTACTAACCTCTCGGTTCACCCTGCGTGACAAAGGCAATGTAATGCATGTCCACCAAGTCACCTACACGAAATGATGACACTCGATTGAGATCTTCTGACGAGCTCGAATAATTGAGGATTTAGATATAGATTCACTTAGAAGCCGTGTTGCTCGAAAATACTTAATATAACAAAGCTGAAAAGTTTTTTATTATTAATGGTCGGATTTGAAAAATTCATTCAGCATATGACAGCTTGATTCTTGGCCAAGCTTATAGGCACTATAATCACGGGAGAATGGAACCGTGGGGAACAGCTAGCTTAATAAATACCTACATCTATAATAATATAAAAGAAAATTTACTTGCAAGATTTGTCCCATACTAACAGGACAAGTTAAACTAGCTTGTAAAAATATACTCGTAATTAAGCTGCTACTGCCGTAAGGTAGTCTGAAAAATCTGACAGTGTTGGCCACTAACACACCCGGGTCATGTCTCTGTGGGTCTGGATTCCCTTTACAAAGGATTACGGAGATCAGACGAAGGTCAGACGGCAGTCGCTCCATGTAATAGCCAGTTACGCCAAATCAGGACCATGACTCATATTGTACCCTCTGAAGCGTAAGCTAAAGATGTTACCGGTAAACACGCTCGGATGAAGTCGAAGAAGACTTACATATACTTCATAGGCGAGTAGGGGTCAATTATTTGTGCCTCGAATAAAAATTAACTATAACCCGACTATGTATTTTCTAAAAAGGATGAAACAAGGACATACTCGTAAATGAGATAAAAATCCACAATTGCATAGGTACTTACCTACTTAAATGGTCATGCCGCCGTGCCCGCTACTTAGGAGATCCCGGGTTCGAGCCACGGTCAGGTCAAGATGAAAAATTATCTTTTTATGATTGACCTGGTCTTAGTTTATCAATATATGCATAAAAAATAGTTGTTAAGTATCCCATAACTCAAGTTTTAAACGTACTTTGGGGCTAACTCAATTATTATCAAAGAATTTTAAACAATTTTTTTTTAAATATTATTATCACTATCACTACATAGTATGAAACAAAGTCGCTTTCTCTGTCCCTATCCCTATGTATGCTTAAATCTTTAAAACTACGCAACGGATTTTGATGCGGTTTTTTTTAATAGATAGAATGATTCAAAAGGAAGGTTTTATGCCCATGCGAAGTCGGGGCGGGTCGCTAGTACTTGAAATAAAAGCGAATGACTTCACCACCCCTAAAAAATATATGTATAAAGTTGCGTGACCGTCAGTCGACAACGATTTATACGCTAATTCGCTAACAGCAATGAATCAGATTCCTAGAACTCACTTCAGGTGTTTCCAGCGATTGACTCATGAAAGCCTGAAAAATGGCCAGCGATTTTTGACTTACATGCCCTGTGAAAACGTGCCAAATCCGTACGTGAAAACTTAAATTTCGTTCGGCATCCAATCATTTGAACGATTAAAAGAGTAACGCTGAGCACTCGAATAGAAAACAATAAGTGCATTTGGGATCTTTTATAATAAATATGTGATAAATAATGAAATGAGTTTTATTTTTATAAAATTAGAATTATTATTTTTTTAGGAAAGTTGACAGATAAACAAGTGACACATTACACTTTCTTGGGTAGTTCTGTATAAGCATCCTATGACGTCTCATCCTACACATTATTTTTTTCTTAACCGTTCCCAGATGAATTTTACTGCCATATTTTTGCGTTGGTACTGAAAACTGCCTACTATTAAAAAATGAAATAAGTTTTTTTGATATTACTGGCAACTTAGTATTCGAACGATTCAAATATTAAAAAACGTGGCCATTCGAAAATGCATTCATACCTGAAAGTAATTTCCCCATGTGATCATTGGTGGAATTAAAAAATGGAACTCCTGAAGCCTTGTTAACTTCGTTTATTACTTGATTAATGAGTTTGGCTTGTGTGTTCATGTCGTGAAGGAACATATTATATTTTCCGAGAATATTTTAATTAGGAAAATTTTGTTCGGGAAATTCAAATGTTTCTTGAAAGTTAAGCCGACATTTTTGAGGAAAAGTTTCGAATGTAATGTAGGTAATTTGCCTACGTTTAAGTACAGACAGTCAAACGTCCTAGAAACAGCTAACGTCATTAAGCAAAATTAGTCACTAACCAATCAATGTTAGATTTTATTTAAAATCTGTTTTTTTTTATTTTTATTTACTAACAATAGAAATAATCGGCAAACTCTTTTAACAAACTCTTTCAAAAAATTTCAACTTTTATGTATCATGAGTTCATGAGATACCGGATTAAGATCAGAGAATAGACGAACGGACAAACAGTGGCTTAGTAAGAGGATCAACTCATTAATCTTCAAAAAATAGGTTCTTAATTCGTCGGATTCTTTTTCTTCACAATTTCTGCCCTGAACCCTAAAATATACACCTTTGCACTGCTGGTTACCTCACTTTAACCCGTTTTAGAGGTTCAAAGTAAAATGCTACTTTTCCTCAAACAATTGAAAGTTCAAAGTACAATTACGTTTAAAACGAAACATGTCAACCACAAACTAAATATAGATAAAGCTTGTCTCCTTATCTTCATTATCTGTGCTACGATTCTACGCCATATGACTGATAACTGGGAAATACCGTGTTTAACAATGACCAGGTTTGCAGTTCAACACACCGGTCTTTATCCGGCTTCAACAAAAAGAGGTTATCAATCCGACCCGCAATATGTTTTGAGCAATATTATATTTAAATCAGTGACAAACATTGATATGTTGGCCACCAACACACGAATCATGATTTTTATACTAGTTGTTGCCCGCGGCTCCGCCCCCGTGGGAATTCCGGGATAAAATATAGCCAATGTGTTGTTCCAAGGTCTAATCAATTATTAGGTTTCATTCTCTTAATTAATATATTTATAAATGTATAAAAACATATATTTAATGTTTAAGGTTTTTGTATTGATTACACAGTATTGGCGGTTGTAAGTTGAAATAAGTTGAAAAAGAAAGGGGGGTCGCAAGAGGGGGATTTGGATGGTCGGACAGTGTCGCGAGGCGGGCATTCTTGTTTTGGGAGCGCTAGCGTTCAGTGATTTAAGCTATTATCATAAGTTACCTATTACCTATAAATAATTAGAGTAATTATAAGAGAGGTTTAATGTTTAATAAACTGGTGTTGTGAGTACCCGGCTGTTTAATTTTACACAATATCCATTTCAAATTTTAGCCAAATCGGTACAGCCGTTTTACTGTGAAGAAGTAACAAACATACACACTCACAAACTTTCGCCTTTAAAATATTAGTGTGATTGTAGGCTAATAGCCGACCTGATTGTAAGTGGTAACCGTTACGTAGCCCATGAACACTTGGATCACTAGGAGAGTGACGCGATCCCATTGATCTGGTTTCCTGGGTTACGAAGGTCAGACGACAGTAGCTACATTCAATAATCAGTACCGCCATGTCTTTGTTACTTGAAATAAAAATATCATTCATTCATGTCTAGGAGGACCATGATTGAAGCGTACCCTTGTGTGATCTGAAGTGTGCTAAAGCGTGAGCTAAGCTTGTATTACATACCATAGATTACAGAATGCTATTACATACTCTACTAAGTGATGTTTTGACAAAAAAAAAATATTGTGAAAATAGCATTAAAATAACTTGGATGTGTAGAAGAATTTAACTTGCTAACGCGAATAGCGGCTTCAATTAATTGATTTGATGATGACCTTGTTTCTTTGTTTTTTATTTTATCTTTATATATTATATACTTATTACAACAGAATAGATAATAGTCAATTATTAGCTAATACATCAAATTATCATATAATTAATTATAAACATCGGACACCCACCGACCAGATTGTCAGATGACCTGAAGAAGGTCGCAGGAAGGCGCTCTGGATGCAGGCCGCTTCCAATCCACGAAGCTTTCTCTGTGTTCTAACCGGTCAATATGGAAATCCTTGGGGTAGGCCTATGTCCAACAGTGGACATCCTCCGGCTGAAATTATGATGATGACATAAAATTAAAGGATATCGACACATAGCAAGGAATTTTCCTTGCTCTATGTATATCGAATACAAAAGTAAATTTCCAAATTAGACAAATTGTTTTTGATATTTATTGATACACTAGCGACCCGCCTCAGCTTCGCATGGGCATTAAAATCTTCCACTTGAATCACTATCTATTAGAAAAAACCGCATCAAAATCCGTTGCGAAGTTCAAAAGATTTAAGCATACATAGGGATATGAGGACAGAGTAAGCAACTTTGTTTTACACCTACTATGTAGTGAAGCAAACTCCTTCATCTAAGCGATCGCGGATCATTAAATTGACCGAAAGGCACGACTCTATTTCTATCTTTATCTGCCCAGGGTGCCCAAACATCTGCACCATGAGATTTTATAAACGCAGACGCTAACGACTATCTATCTTAAATTTAAGAGCTGTGCTCTAATGGAAAGAAAATTGAGAACAGAAGAGGGAAAATGTGGGGACATTTAATACTGCACGACGACTTTATGAAAAACATTATAAAACTTATTATATTTATATTTTACGATCAAATATAACTGGCCATAATCAAATTTTGATCCAAATAGCCGTAATCCATGGTACCCTCCCACTGATCGGGCATTAATTTCATGACGTCACCACATGCCGATCCTACACTGTATTGTTGAATTACCTAAAAACATCAGGGTCGGCAAACCTTTGTTCTTCTTCGTATCGTTTTGATAGTCTATTTACGTTTTGACAAGTCTTAATAGGCGGTCTGCCTATCGACTAATCTGAGTATTTTGTTCTCTCCTTATTAAACTCCACAATCTAATTGGTCAGGCAACTGTCGATCAAAAGAGCAGTAAGAGAAATATTACAATGAGGAGTGCTATTTTTAAGATGTATGATTCGAGTGATATTTATTCCAGAAAAACATTACCTTTGAATCGATTCATATTATGAATTCCTTAGCAATTCTGAAGCAATTGCGCAAAATAGAACCACATAGAACATTTTGGCGCTCTCTCCTTTCGGAATTCGGTTCATATTTAAATTCAAATTCGTGAGCTAGAAGCTGTCTGTGAACTAACCTGCCATCGCGCAGAATTAAACAATGCGGCGCTCTGTTCTTTTGGAATACAGTTCAAATTCAAAAATTTAAATTCAAACTCTCAATATAGGATATTATTATCACTTATTGATTTCAATCATTACCTATATTAAGTTTACCACCACTAAGTGCATGTGGAGAAGAATGCACCCTTAAACCTGAGGTGGTACTCTTTTCTCTATGGCTCACTGTACAGCTAAGCCAGCAAAAAAAGTAAAGAAAGACATGCAGGTAGTGGACAAGAGCCGAGCCCAAATAAAGAAAGGGGTGCTTATGTTAGCAATATTATTAAAATATAGCAACCCTAATAGTTAAAAGCGTGGGGAACTCTAGGAACTATCAGGTTTGTTTACATGGCAATGGATGCCAGAATACCCAGCACCGAAATATGTATTGTTACTCATAGGTACTGCGTGCCATACATACATAAAAATATAGATGATGGTACACGTAAAATGTATGGAAAATAGCGTGGTACAGCCCTTTATATTTCCAGTTTAAATGCCCTTTTTAGAGTTCCGTAGTCAAATGTGGTATTATATTTATGTAGTTATTTATTTTTAGATATACTTTTTTTTTGGTTCTCTTATCTGACTTACCACAAAAAGATGTTTTTCTCTACACTAGTGGTTGGTTGACTGGTAGAAAAAAGACTATGGCGATAATAAAGCCATTTGTCAAGTCCGTCTATCCGTATTAAGTAATTTACGATATATTGGGATAAATTCGATATTTACATATAGGTACTATTTCAGAATCTGTACAAGGTGTTTCTTGATAGCGCTAAATATCACACTAAATGTTGCTAGAGCCCATGATTATTGATTAGGGCTTACTTTTAGTGTGGTAACTATAATTTCTAACAAGCAATTTGAAAATAACAAAATAAAAAAACTATTTAGAAAGAAATGGTAAATTAATTTAGGATATGATGGGTACAGAAAGCGAGGACGGCCTAAAACTAGATGGTCAGATGAACTACAGGGTTTCGAAAAAGACAGGCGAGTAAATGCCATGGCTAGGGATACATGGAAGGTTAGTGGGGAGGCTTTTGCCCAACAGTGGGACATAAACAGCTAAAAAAAGTAAGAAATGGAAATCTCCCGAAGGTTGCATGACGGCCATCGTTATCTGTTATTGTTACGTTACATTTGATTTGATAAATATTTTTGTTGATAAAATGATAACTTTAAATATTTTGATAACTTGAATATGCTCTGATAAGACAGTACCGCCTCTTAATAGTATTACCTCGTAGCTAGTAGTTAATATACAAAAGTATTTTTTTTTATGAAAGTTAAATATACGAGTTGATTGACCCTTGGGCTTAACAAGTTTAACATCGGTAACCAACAGACGGATATATTATAAAATAAAGGCTAATACGCGTTTGGTACGGGTTACAATTAACCTAAGTTCTTTTATTTTTTCTATCGTGTCACTGGCTAAAAACTATATAAGTACTTATACAGAGTATATTAAATAATCAAAGCCTGTAGGATGCAGTACGAACAAGTCAGCATAGAATAACTATAATATAAGAACAGACATAAGCCGGCCACCTTTCATCCCGAGAAATACGATACAATATTTATTTAAAAAAAAACAAACAAACAAATAGAAACAAAATGTTTTTTTTATCAGATGTTTTTTTAATTGTGTATTTCTGGATCAATAAAGGTTATATAAACAAACTTTTCCTATGTTATTTGCGCAACCGAAGTCACGGGTAAAACTAGTGATATATTCTTATATGATCACTCAGATATACTACGTCTTTAGTTAAACTGTATGCACGAAATGTGAGAGGAAACACGTAAAGACATAGTTATCTTAACATTTGCTCAGATAGATAAAAAAAAGTATTTTATCTCTTAGTCATTCTTCTACATAAGAGTCGTCATGTAATGTAGGTAATGGTATAGTAAATAATAGTTTAACTTCAGGTTGTTTTTATTTATTTTTACTAACATCTTTCCCGCGGCTTCAACCGCTTAAAATTAAAAAAAAAAATGAAGAACCATCTACTAAATAATCCAAACAAAGCCTAAACAATTGGTTTGGATAGGTGAGCCCCTTCTTGAGTTATAAAATTACAACGATAATGTGGTATTGATTTTTATAAATATTTTATTTCATTTATTAATTTGTTTATTGATTTGTTATTGATTGATTGAAGATGATTTATAGATACGTACATATAAAAGTTAGTAGTATTTGAAAGCTTAAAAAACATAAATTAAACTTAACCTAGGTGTATCTCAAATTATAAATGATAAAATTTATTGTATTTAATAATTCAAACCATTATATTCACATTTGGCAATCATTATCATCATTTCGCAGGCTGTCCATTGCTGGACATACATAGGCCAAGGATTTCCAAAATTACCGTTTGGAAGCGGCCTGCATCCAGCGCCTGCCTGCGACCTTAGACCTTAGCTTCAGTCTGACCATCTGGGTGAGTGTCCGATGCTGCGCTAACCGGTGCGTGGTCGCCATTCGAGAACCTTTCTGCCCCATTGAAGATCGGTTTGTCGCGCTATGTGCCCCGCCCACTGCCACTTCAAAGAGCTACTATAGTATATGGCAATAGTAACATGTATACAAATAATCCATACTTCCATACTAATATTATAAATGCGAAAGTCTGTCTGTCTGTCTGTCATCTCTTCACGGCTAAACTGCTGGACCGATTGTGATGAAATTTGGTAGGGATGTAGTTAAGGACCTTAGGTCAAACATAGGCTACTTTTGGGCGCGATATAACCGAGTCCCACGCGGGGCGGAGCCGCGGGGAACAGCTAGTACTTATATTTTTTTTTTAATAAGGTGGCTCCTTATCAAATGGTAGTAAATATAAAAATAGAGGTTTTGCGTTCCCAGTATACGATAACCTTTATATTTTAAGGATGTTGAGGTTTTGTGTTCTTAATAGGTAAACTCAGTCTTAAGGCCCCATGTTTTCATTTACTGCACCGATGATTCAGATGACTCAACTTATAGAATTAACTTTTAATAAAATTATAGGTCAAATTATAGAGCCGATTCCTTTCGGTAGTATCAAGTATGTGAGTAGATTTTTAATACCATTGAGTATCAAAAATACTATCATTTTATATTGTAACTAGCAGACTACTTCGGCTTCGCCCGTGGTACATGCATAGCCTATGTAATAAGTATAGATAACATTTTCGAAACAAAATGCTTTGGTTTATTTTTAAAACTAGCTCTTACCTGCGTCTCCGCTGCGTGGGACTCTGTATGTTTGACTCATAGTTTTTAACTTTATGCAAACCGAATTTCATCAAAATCGGTCTGTCGGTTAGAACTGTACTTCGCTAGCTGCTGTATAATTTTCTCAAATAAGCTTGCTTTCACTAGTGAAATTTGGTCTTGAACCCGATGAGGAGGGCATCATGTCATCATTACATACTCTAGAAACTTACGTTAAAAACAAGTCTGTCCATGGTGCCTCTCCCGGGGCCTGGTAGAAGTGGCAAATCCAAAACGTGCTGGCTTGACGTCGTGGCACAGGATATGCCTGCTAATGGACTCACCAAAAAGCATGCCAAAAACCGGGCGCGTAGTAGAAAAATTCCTACTTTTTCGGACTTTTCTTTTCCTATTTTTTTTAGCGGACCCTGGACTCTGAAGCAACCGGCTGAGGATGCAACGGGGAAGGCTATAGAATGAGGAAGAAGACTACATTAATTGACCTTTTATTTACATTACGTAAATTTTATATTTATTTTTAAAATATAAACAGGAAAAGTCTAATTACAGAACTCATAGGTAAATGGAAGTTATTCCCGAGGCTATACAGAAAAGCCATTAAAATCCCTTTACGTCACTACATACGTAGTATTTAGTTATAACTAAGTACTACGTATAATCTAGACTTGGGGAAGGCCCAGGAGCCTTTCTCTTTGAAACTGGCTTGAGGGTTTAACCCAAGCATAAAAGTTAAATGTACCAGGTTACTAGAGGTAATTTTTTATATCACATTTTCATTTATTGGAATAAGTATGCAATTTAAATACAGCAAGATGCTTTATCACAATAGGAAAGTATAACAAATTTGTATCCGCAACAGCTTCGTCAAAAGCTAATAAATATATTATCCAAAATATGCTTCGTCAAAAGTTTATTTTTTTTAATATTTATTTAATTTTAGTGTTTAAAAAAAATATGATTATTTGAGAGCTAAGTAGTTTTTTTGACAGAAATTTGTTGAGTAGAGACTGAACATTTTTACTGTTAATTAATATTGGTACGCAGCGCAGGGTTCGATTTTCTGATTTTTCTTCTCCACTTCGCCTGTTCTTCGTCATTGCTAGTGAATCCATTATCACGCATAATATCCTGCGCTGCGTCGTTAAACTAGCACTTTTTGGGCCTAGGCCTTCTACTAGACCTTCTATTTTCTTTTTGTCAGACATTTGTTTCAAAGGTAACTTGTCGGTTTTTGTAAGACGTGACCGTATGGTAGGTGAGCTTCCTTTACATCGATTGTACATTTCTAGTTCATCAAATTATTATACAAATTATAATCGATTTTATCAAATACATAAAATAGCTTCGTTTTATAAAAAAAAAATGTTTTTTTTTGTTTATTTTTTTTTTAATGAGAATATTTTTTTCTCCATTTTTTATTATTTCAATATTTTCTTTACAATCGTTAAAGCATACATCACATATGGCACACTTATATCCTATAGAATATATGACGGTCAGCAGTTTCGTAACTATATTGGCGAAACTAGGTGTATTTTTCTGATGTAAGTGAAATGGAATGTTACGATTGTCCGCAGGTGTGCTGTTAACACCAGCTGTCGATAACAATGTGATAATTTTATTTACATTTTATGAATATATGTACAACATTTGAAATTTAATTAAGTAATAAAAAAATAATAATTAAAAACTAATCTAAATTAAATTTTATGCTAAAAAAAAAATATATATATTGATTTACATATAAATGACTAAAATATATTATTAAAAGGAGTCCCTGTAGGCAAGGTTCCGAAGATACTGGCAGCATTCCCCCTTTGAATGGCTAAACTAATTCTTTGTCCGAGGAAGCTGCCAGCTCTTCGGTCTCCAGTGATGTCGACTAACCTTTTAGCAATTTCTTTAAAAAGTCTTATAGCACTAGGACCCCACGGACCAAGGGTCTCGACTCCGAAAGGGACAAAATCATATTCGGAGCCTAGACCCCTGTATTTTTTTTTATGTGATAATTGATATTATATATTGACTGGATGTCGCCCGCGGCTTCGCTCGGCAGGTGAATTAGTGAAATTATATTTATTTCAATAAAACTCTGTTAGAATATATTTACAGGACAAATAGTAGCCTAAATCATAAAACTTAAGTAAATACCGCGATTGCTCAGCGAAGTTTAAAGGTTCTTGGCTCCTTTCATCATCTTGGAATCACTTTTTTCCCTAGCTGTATGTGTACCACTGCTGGGCAAAAGCCTCCCCTTTTTCTTCCATGCGTCCCTGTCCTGTGCCAATTCTTTCCAATCTTGGAATCATAAATATTTTTATATCATGCATAAGTACTACTGTTTTTACTAAAAATCTTTATTTTTGCGAAAATAACTAATACTATTGCTTTTTCCAAAATATAAGCATTAATTAAGCCATATTCCATAAAAAGACCACATCTATATTAATATAATAGGGCTGAAGAGTTTGTTTGAACGCTTATAATTTGAAAAATACTGGTCGAATTTTCAAATTTTTTTTTTTGTATATTAAAGCCTGATTCTTGGGGAAGGTTATGGGCTATACATAGTACATACACACTAATGGCATACAACTATTCGATGATATACCTACAGAATACGGAGTAGTCCCAATAGCATACTGAAGACGTTGAAGTATTGATACACGTCTCCGCTTTTGACTGGATTTATGACGAGAGAGATGAATTTTACGGTTTTGATTTTTATATTTATACTAGCTTTCGACCGGGGCTTCGCCCGCGTGAAGTTCCCACGGGAACAGTGCTTTTCCCGGGTTGAAAGGTATCCTATGTCCATCTCAATACTTCCATGTATGTGTATGCGAAATTTCAGGAAGATTGGTTCAGTAGATAGAGCGCGAAAGCGTAACAAACAAACAAACTCACTTTCGCATTTATAATATTAGTTAGGAAGTTAGGATTGACCTAGTTATAACTAACATATAACATAACCTTAATAAATTGTTTCTAACTTTTATTTTGGAATACAAGGAGCCATACAGAAGTATGGCTCCTTACTTATTTATTATTATTTATTAATGTAAATGGCTGACTTATCTCTTGAAGAGATCTCTTTCTTCTTCCGAAAGAACACTACAGCCTTCAAAGTAAGAAGCATCCTCAACCTAAATAACGAGGTTTTGCAAGTAGTCCTAGAATCTAACTATTTCACTAGTAACTCCAACGTAAAATAGCTCAATAATAAAACCAGTGACTATGACAAAAAAAACCGTCATTGAACAAGAATCTCCAATGCCCGCATGGTATTGATTCCATCATATTACATCATATTACATTACACCATTTCCCCTCCGAGTCAACGTGTTTCCCAGTTACATCCTCATCTTTACGAGCCTAGGGTATGCTTAAATCATGGTCCTAAATTAGGCGGTACGGTATTACAATGGAGTGACTGCCCTGACCCTCTCAATTCCGTAACTTTTTAAACAGTGCCCCTAGTATGAGTTTTTCTTAACGCAGACGCTAGCGACTGCTTTAGCGATTTAGTATGGCAAACCCGTACAGCGCCTCTGGCGGATAGTAAGGCAACTAAGAAATTCCATATAAAATCCTAATGCAGTCGCTAGCGTCTGCGTTAAGAAAAACTCATACTAGGGGCACAGGAAAACCAGACCAATAGGAACATGTTCCGTATGTGTTAATGACCAGACCTGGACTTTATGTAAGCATTACTTTTTATAAATATATTTTTTAAAGTAAAAGGCGTTAATTGTTTGTAAATAATTAATTTCTGTAAATTTTAAATAGGGAAAAACCATGTAACTCAAATATAAATGAAGATTACGGAATCTAGGTGTAGAAGAAGACTAAAGAAGAAATGGATGGGTTGTGTGAGGGAGGATATGACCGAGTTGTGGCGCAGGAAATGGCTGGAAATAGATCTAAATGGAAGGAACTTACATACTGTGCCGACCCTACAAAGGAACGTGGGATAAAAATGAAATAAAAAATTAAAAAAATATTTCTGTTGGATACTATTTGACCCATATAAAACAAATTTTACATTTACAGTCGAAAGTAAAGCTAAAGAAGATGAACTATACTTTTATATTGAATAAGTACTAAGTATATATTTCAAATTGTTATGAAATAATCAATTACTGGTTCTAAAGTTCAGTCACCTTAGCGCATGAACTACTCTATAAAGTACGGTATTTGCATACCAAATATATTCGAAAACATTGCAAAATTATTTTGCAATACTAACTTGTGGTTATTCGAATTTCCTTTTGTTATCCTGCAAAGTCGGTACACGAGCCGACCGCCTGATGGCAAGCGGTTACCGTGACCTAAACGCCTGAAGTATGATTTGTTCTGTGTCTTCTACTTCACGGTCATATGTAAGTACTATGATAACTTTATGGTTCAAATGTTTGCACATTGCAAAAAAAAAATAGTAAAAGTTAAAAATAATTTGTTTGCATAAAATAGGGTAAAAACATGAAACGTTTCTTCGTGGAAAATTGCAGTTTATCTTAACAACTAGAGCTGTAAACGAAGTGCACACACAGTTATTTACTTAGGTGTATTCTTTGTCTGAAATATTCCTAAATATTTATACTCTAAATTCGTAAATAACAAAGTTGTTTTCCTAGCATTTTTATCGCATAGACATCATAGAATTAGGAACGACTTCGGTATTCTGTGTTGCTCTATTCTACGTCCCCAAAAACTTATATTTTCCAAATTAAATTAATCGTTACATTCGTATCGTTTATGACAAACGCAAATAAATTATCGTACCTATTTAAAAATCGGAGTCCCTAAATTGTAAACATTATCTGTTTGATCAATTTATAAATGAAATAATAAAGGGTTTGAGTTTCTCATAAAAATGTCTACGTTTAGCGAATGAGCAATCAAGTCATAATAATATTCATCAAAAGTCTAGACATTTTTTAAATCTTACGTTTTTTACTATACATCAAAATATATACCTATATTAAATTGTCCCAGTGTAAAATATAGATTGTTGATAGAGGGAAAATTGGGAAGAGAAAGACCAAGTTACTTAAAACAAAAAGCAAACAGTGGGAATAGTTTCGTAGGTATTAGAAGACAATAAGGTAGGAGAAGATAGATGCACTAGCTTAGAACAGACTCCACCAACAAGAGCACAACTCTATAATAGATTGTGTAAAATAAAATAATACAAAAATTTTTTGGTAGAAATCTTGAACGCAAATTCGTCACCAAACCCAGAGGTCATGAAGCTGGTTCATAGTTTGAAAAGTGAACCATTGACCGTTGGTGGGCTACGTCACGCCGTGAGTCATCATTTTTCGTGGGTCAAGGACTGAAAGCACCGCTGACGGTGAGCGATAGCGGAATGATAAGCAATTTGAGGAACAAAATCTTCAATATTATCAAATTTTCAGAAGTAGAGGATGGGGATTGTTTTGATAAGTTGATATCTCTCTCTTTCTCGTTCTCTTTTTAATTGGGAATAAGGTTTTTTTAGCATGTGCATATCGAACTGCATCACCAAAAATGTGTCCAGTTGGGTCCTTAACTGATCCGACTACCTTATTGGGCTTTTTTCCCTTTTGGCTCTTCACTTTCTACTTTTCTCCTTACAATGAGTTTTTCGATTATTAGAACTTGGTGATTTCTATTTTATTATTATTTTTTCATTTATTTAAGTTTTTTATCTAGCTACTATCTTCTATCTTTACGTTCATTTATCAGCAGCTAACTTTCACTTACTAAATATTATTATCATTATAAAAATACATACTTAATCGTTGAGGTAGTATTCCTAATTGGGGCTAGTCAATCTGTGCGATTTGTATATATTTATTTATCTTCATCATTATTATCATGTCAGCCACAAATGTCCAATCTAAGCATTATCGAACGACCTTATTTAGGTCGCAACGCTGGAACACATTCGATCGCTAAGAAGCTAACTTTAATTTTTTTATTATAGTGTGGAATTATATGCTTTTTTCTTAAATTCAAGGGCATCTTAACCAAATTAGATGGTGGGTGAATTATCTCATTGGCAACATTGCCAAAATCTGACAGTCCTCCGATCTCCAATGATGGATTGCTGTTCTGTCTCCTGGCTCCTGGCAGTCTGTCAAGTCAGACACGTGGCATTGAACGTTCATTAAACTAACCTGGGTGAATGTTTGTTTTTCTTAGCGGTTCTAGGCATAGCTCTAAGACTCAAGTTTTCGTCACCAAAAAATACTCCTATTTACCAAATTGTATCCAAATTACATATTTAGAGTTCTTAAACGTTATATTTGTACAAGAAATGCTCTTATAAAGATTATTGTTTTATTTAGATAGGTTCAGCTATGGGCAAGCTAAGCTAACCTTTAGTCTCAGTCAATAAATTAACTACAAGTACTTACCAAACTCTCGATGGACCAGCTGTACCATTGACTGGTACGAATGGCACTGATTTATCCCACTAGTAGGGAAAATAATACAAGTATGACACCCACCGTTGCTTGCTTGTATCATTGATGGTACAAATGACTACTCGTTCTTCCTAACAAAGTAATAGTACAGTACTTAGTAGGTGGACGCCGGCCTGCATGAGGCCACATGATTTCACCATTAACTGGTCGAGGAAGTACGCAAAGTAATTTAGTAGTACTTGAAACTGGTTTAGTAGTAGAAGTACCTACGACAAGAACAATAGGGATTGACATACGATTGACCACGTGATTTAGCGCGGTTTATGACAATCCAATACATTTTGTTCTTGTCGACATTCGTTAACGTTTTGATTTGTGTCTTTGGCTAAGCCCCCAGATCTTTAGGCTATTGAAAATAGAAAATTCTAGAAAATTATAAATAAATATATAGGGTCCAAATCACACTATAAATAAACATCCAAGACCCAGGCCAATTAGAAAACCATCCTTTTTCATTTTGACCTGACCGAAGGATCGAATCCGGGATCTCCTAAGTAGCGCTCAGGCATGTTAACCATTACGCCACGGAGGTCGTCATTATCAAGTGAAAATCGCTGTCGCTCCTCGGTTGCGCAATGTTAGAAAAGTCTAAACTATTATTTCAATTTTTCAAGGCATTTTCAAGTCACGGTGATGACGTCACGCCATGACGCGGCCTTACCCAGAACTGTCAGCTTTTATAATTTACACGAGCTTTCGTGTGAACTAGAAAATTAAGTGGAAGCTAGGCAATTTCAACTTAAAACTTTTAATGTAAAACGTTTTAATAGAAATGCAGTGGTTTTTAATTAGAAATATTAATTAGGTTTCTGCATCGCTCTTCAATGTTTTTTGTTTCTCTCCACCCTAAGGTTGGCTGGAAGAAATTACATTAGGGCTAAGTCCGTCTTTGTATTCATTTTTATCTTCGATCATGTACAACCCAATTATGTATTTATGTAATTGGTGCAATAAAGTGTTTATTCATTTATTCATTCATTTAGTGAAAAGCATGTTAATTAAGTGATAATTAATTATTGGAAATGAGAATAAGAATAACAGTACAAATATACAATTTAAGCAGAGAATTCGCGTTTACTTTTTTTTACAGTTAGAGATTTTGATACAATGATGTAGTAAATAGGGCACACTGATTGTAGGTCTTACATACAATTGATTTGTTTTCAAGCAAATCTTGTTGGATCAAACGGCATTTGATATCAAATAGGGAACCCAAATAAGCTATTACGCACTTTCATTGGTCGACATGTTTATCCTATAGCTTATAACCCTAGAATTAACTTTCCCTAGAGTCTACAAAATAGGGTCTTTTAAAAAGGGCGTGAAAAGATTCCTCAATGGTCGGCAATGCACTTGACACTCCTAGTGTTACAGGCGTCCATGGGCTACGGTGACAGTTTACCATCAGCCGGGCCGTATGCCTGTATGACTATTAAATTGTATAAAAATAACTTCCTATTTTTCAAATCCGATTGTTATAATCATTTAAACAACAAACTCTTCAGCATTATTATATTAGGTATAGATACCTAATAAAGAAATTAAAGTGTTTTACCGGATTAACAGTTAAACAGGTAGATAGCGGGACTTTTTTACAAACAGATCAAACCACTCATAACAGTCTGGGAATTTGCGACGGACTCATCGCCTAAGGGACGACTAAGTTATCTTATGTCTACTGATGGCAAGATAGCAATTAGCTAAAATAATATTTAAATACCTAAGTACTAAAGCGACGAACGTGAAATTCTATGACCTAACTTCGGAACTCAATTTGCTAATCGATATAATTCATTAAAATCGGTCCAGCCGCTTAGCCGTGAAAGCATCACAGACTGACATACTTTAGCTTTTATAATATAGTTAAGTATGGATGGATTTGATTAGTTAAGTGAGAAAATGAATAACTTTGTAAATTTTGAAGTAGAAATTATCACAGGTCTCGAAATCGTAGAGTTCGTAGCCTATAGATGTAGCATTTATAGGATGCTACCATTAATTCAACTATATTCACTCCCCCTTATTTATAACTAGCGACCCGCCCCGGCTTCGCATGGGCATAAAAACCTTCCTCTTGAATCACTCTATCTATTAAAAAAACCGCATCAAAATCCGTTGCGTAGTTTTAAAGATTTAAACATACATAGGGAAATAGGGACAGAGAAAGTGACTTTGTTTTATACTATGTAGTGATAGTGATGTAGTGATAAAGATAATTAACATTCTTTTTCTTTTCGAGTCATAATGGCTGTATGGACTCTATATTGACTTAGCCCAGTATTTGGTCGTTTGTCTCGTTCAAGTCCCTCATTGTGCAGGAGACAGGGCAGCTAGGACTAATCCTTTAACACAAAATGGCTATAAATAACGTTTTACCTTGTTTATTTTTATGAATAAGGTTTATTTTTATAAACTCTATAATATGTTAATAACTTTATTTTGATTATTATATCAATGATATTTAAAATATAAATTTCCATAAATTTGAAAAAGTAAATAATAATAAATATAGTTGCGATATTTTGCGAACTTTTCGACATAAACTCTAGACTTTCATCATTTGATCCGCGACTTCAGTAACTATAATTGTCATCAAATGATTTAACAAAGTTAAAGGTTAATTCATATTATATTGCTATAATTGCGCGGCATTTATTGAATTCTAAGAAAAGTTAATTGTTCACTGCGCATCTTATTTAATTGTTAATTAATTAATTCAGTCCTGTGGTTGACTGGCAAAAGTGTCAAATCAAATTGCCTCTAAGTACTTAGTACCTTGGAACTGGACATAGGGTACCTTTCATTCCGGGAAAAAGCACTGTTCCCGAGGGAAATTCACGCGGGCAATACCGCGGGCGAAAGCTAGTATGTAGATAATTACTACTATTTAGCTTTTACCTTTTTGAGGGAATCGCCGAATGGGGAAATCATGACATAGGCGATGCGGCTAGCAACCCATCACTATTGATTTCCTGTTTCAACTACCATTATGCTAAACGTGGCCTAGGGTCTTATGGCTCTGGACTCTGTCTACCCCGCATGGGATAAAGACGTGATTATATGTATGTATGTATGTACCTGCACTGTTTCACTATCACATCACTTCACAACATAGTATAAAACAAAGTCGCTTTTTATGTCCCTATGTATGCTTAAATCTTTAAAAACTACTCAACGGATTTTGATGCGGATTTTTTAATAGATAGAGTAATTCAAGAGGAAGGTTTTTATGCCCATGCGAAGCTGGGGCGGGTCGCTAGTATATAATAAAAAAAACAGTTAATTCATAGACGAAGCACGCCTCTTTTTTATATTTTCATAGGATTCATCCACTGAAATTAGGATTTATCGGATTTTATAGTATCGTAATCGAACTTGATATTAGTCGCGTGAACACATAAAACAAATATGTTATCTGTTAGATAGGTTATCTGTGGGTCGGCGCCATTTATTATTGCGATACCTGTAATCTGAAGAAAATCGTAATTCAATTGTATTATGACAGCAATCATTTTAATAAACAAATACAGGTTTTTTTTATCTGTGATTTAAGTATTTTCTACCCATTGCAGATCATTATAGGCTTCTTTTCATCTCATCATCTCAGCGTTTTCCAGGTTAAAAATCTTCACAGCTTCATTTAGCAAAATTTGCTAAAACGCGAAGAAGTAATGTTAATAGTTTTGACATATCTTTGTAACTAGCCCCTGCCAAATCCTTGGGAAAAGGGATGGTAATCATTTACTTAAGCTTATCGAAACTTAGTTTATGCAATGTCAATCATTTGTTGTTTCAAGTATGGTTACGACATTGCAGGCCTGAATCACTTAATTGTCTGATAATAAAGATGATTCCGTGCTTCGGAAGGCGTTAAGCCATTGATCCCGGCTGCCATCTGGTAGTCGTTAAAGGAACCACGTCAGAGGCCGAGAGGTGGTTCCCAAGAAGTCTGACACCATGTACGTACATGGTCGATTGACCTTGTCACCTAAATGATGATGGCAGAATAAATAATACTTAGTGCTAACGTTGATGGGTTAAGTTCTAGCCTGTTAGTAGTTAAGATAAATGATTTTATGAGTACTGGACGTCCAGCGTCTAGATCATCATCATCAGAATTATTTCAGCCGCAGGCTGTCTTCTGCTGTACATATTTCTCCCCCAAGGATTTCCAAAATGACCGGTTGGAAGCGGCATCCAGCGCCTGCCCATCTGGTCGGTGGGTGTCCGATGCTGCGCTTACCGGTGCGTGGTCGCCATTCGAGAACCTTTCTTTCAGCGGCTAGATGGGTCGATGATGATGATGATGACGTCAATATATTTCAGCCACACAACTTTACGGTCAATTAAACTTTATCAATCTATATTATCGTACAAATCGGCGACACGTTATAATACTTTTATCATTTACAATCGCATTCCTTAGATTTAAATCGATGGATTTTCCCAGATTTCCCGGAAAAGTATTACAAATTTTGTGATCGTACACGTATTATATGTATGATATAAAAATCAGCCAATTGATAACCGCAGTTACGCGATTTGTCATGTCATTTATAGATGATTTCATATTGCGTATTTAAGAAAATTTCATAATTTTATATCTTGACACTTAAACCGACTCAGTTCTTGTAAGACTTATCAAAAAAAAAAATCCAAATCTCAAGTAACTAAGCAAATTATTGCATTTTCACTTCTATTTTTAGCCCAGGAAAATATTTAGTTCAATCGAGTTTTTTTTTTAAATTAAGATCAGATTTCTTCCATTGAATTTTGAAAGCCAAAAGTATCTTTCTTTCTATGCTAAATTAATGCACAAAAGTGCAACAGAAATTGAAGTACATCACCGGTAAATCAGAAAAGGCAAAAACTGCACATTATTACATAATGTAAATAACATTCAGAAAAAACAGACGAGGAAAATAATACATAATGTCCCAAAAGCACAATGCGAGCGAAATGTAACTTGGACCGCAAGTGATCAACGCGTCAACGACGTGAGATCCCGAAATGATTCTGCGAAAATTGTCCGCGCCGGTCACGTATCATGACGTCGTCAACGTATCAGCTGTACAAACGTCAGGTTGTGACGTCACACGACAAGCCCACCGTTGACTCAGTCACTAGCCTTTTAAAATAGAGAACTGCCCCTACACCAGCAGAACCAAACAGATCGGCAAACGAGCTACACGCAGTGATTGTGACAGTGTTACTGATAACGCGTGCTAATAATAAAGAAATAGTGTTTGTGAAAAGGATAGCAGTGAAATTAATGATGGCTAAAATTATTTTGTTTGTTGTTTTGTTCGCGGTTGTGGAATCGACGCACAAACATCATCCCAAGTTCCCTCAGGAGTCTGTGGAATATTATGACACACCTTTGTCGCCGCAAATTAAGAAAGGTACAATTAAACCAATTAATTTTAATTTTAACAAACCATGCGGCCTACGGCTATTTTAATCCATACGTGCGGATAAATTTTTGTCGTCCGAAAGCTCTAACTCCTCAACAAACTTAAACTAACTTAAACAATTTACAAAAACACATGATTTTTTTTAAAATATTTGATGAACGCCTTTGAATAAAACTAAATTAATTAATAATAAATTTAAATAATTAAAGTTAGTATTTTTTGGAAAACAACTATATTTCATTTCTACGTTTGTATACTATTTCAAAGTATAATAATTATAAATATTAGAAATAAAATTATTTAAAATGTATATAATGAGTTATAATAACCATGTTTAGAACTTGAGGCTCCAACTTAAGTATATGGAGAAAACACATTTTCTACAATAATCTTATGACTAAATAAAAATCTAATTTTGAAATATTTTAATTTTCTTTTAGCAAAGAACAATTTAACGCAGGTTATTCTATTAAAAATTATAACGATGATGTAATACATGTGCTTATTACTATATCAAGGCTATGTAGATCACTTAACAAAATGAAACTTGATCAACGATATCGAACCCAAGTCATTCGATAACCTTACGAATTATTCCAGTATTAGGTAATTATTAAATTATTAATAAAATTTATTTTTTATTTTTAGTGGCCTGCACCAACGCCAGAGACCGCTTATTGAATGAAAATATTGAAAAATCCAGATGCGGCGAGCCCAAAGAAGTCTTCGTACCCCTAAATCCACCCTCAAAATTTGAAAAGGTAAGAATTACTTCAAATTCCTCAAAACTATCCAATATTAAATCATTACGGTAACTTGAAAAGTAATTTGACCTTATTATTGACTCTACTTATCATTAGCATAACAGTTACTTAATTCATCACTAATGGCAACTTATTTCACAACATTATAAAACTTTTTATTTTCTAAAATTACATATTCACTGTCATATCAGTTAATATTTGCTTTGACAAGCGCCGTGACGCTAGTTATTTCGTCATTTCAAGACCGCAATCTGAAGTATTCATCAAACCGATTAGTCTCGTGCCGAAAATTGGCGTTTCGCGCACGCGGTCCACATCCGGAACCTAAGTCACCGGTCATTAAGGCTGCGTGAGAATATTCTCCGATTCTTTGCATGGTCTGACGTGAATGGATTTCCCCAGGTGACCCCAAGCCATGTGTGGGTGAAGAGATGCGTCGGCCTCTGCGACTTTGATGCCAGCGGTTCCTCTGAATGCGTCGCGCAGAGTAAAGTCGAGAAACAGATAACGGTGAGTCTCATTTTATTTGCACTTGATTAGACTGTTCTGCTGTAGAAATTCCACCACCGTTGGCAATGGTTGAGAAATCTTTCCTATTTTCGGGTCCAATCTAGAAAAGAAGCATTAAGTAACACCAACTGATCGTAAGCTTTATCGACGATCGTAAAAAACATCACCACGCTTCTGATCAATTACGGATATTGGAAGAAATAATCATGCGTTTTCTATAAAATTGGAAATACTTATCTCACTCTAATTCAAGATTCTGAAGACTGTTTTAATGAAGTGAAATCATATCAAGTCTTTAGGGAAAACATGACTTGACATGAACATTTTACAGGAAGTTCGTTTCTAACGTAATCTTGCCACGTTCCAACTATCATCTATGTCATATTTGCCATAGTAATCACCACTAAAAGGACAAACGTTATCTGTTTATCTATCGCCTGCTAATTCAGGCTCATCCTTGACACAGTTACATTGCTTGTTTGACAGAACATCATTATTGCGCAATCAATAATGATAATAATGACATAACTTGCATCTTCTATAAGACGTGTCGATGAGTAACACCAAAGCTATTGTATTAATTATACTTGTAAATATTATTAAAATAACTAGAGAAGAATCCTTTTGAATTTGTAAGATGTGTAGTGTTAATATTTTGTTATGATTAAACTTATTTCTCTATGAAGCTGCATTATCTATATAATTATCTATAGCGAAATTCGGATCATCATGACTCTCCTTTTTTGTTATATCTAACATTTCAAATTTTTACATTGAATCGAACGCAATATAAAACTTTAAATTCTTGTCTACAGATACGAATACACAATATGAAAACTAAGAAAGACACGTGCGCGACGTATACCGTGGAAGAGCATCTAAGCTGCGGCTGCTGTCAACTCTCTTCAGAAGAATGCGGAGATAGAATATTCAACCCTCGTAAGTGCTCCTGTCAATGTGCAAACACTGAAGAAAGAAGGAGTTGTCTCCACAAGGTTGGTAGGATGATGGATGTCTGTAACACTAACAGGTGTACGGCGCACGAGCATGTCATAACACAGCGTCAGCACATTCGCAGTTTAACATTCGCTTATGTATCACATTAGATGTTTTGTTTTGCCATTTCAATATCGATGTTGTCTTTTCCTTTTCCAAATTTGATGTTGTCACCTTATGTAGTATTTATAGGTGTGATTTCGTTAAATACATCTGAGATATCAGCTGTGTTGACCAATTTAGCAAATCGCCGTGTTAAACTGACGCCATTTTCGTTTACAGCGTTCATGCCGTGCTGACATCCATTGTCTTTACCTAATCTGCTTTCGATGGCATACACAAGCTTATGTGTGCGTTTATATGCACTATTGTAGGTTTTGCTTCACAGCAGTATGCCTAGAACCGTAAAGCAAACTGGCCTAGCCTTATGAAAGTCCGCACTATGTCTTAAACAGATAACTTGCACAAAAAGTTGAGGCGGATTAAACACAGAAACTTTATCCAAGAATTTTCATTATTTAAGTAATGTTGAGGAAAATTATGAGATATTTATTGACTGATTCCCTGGATAAGGTTTTGATGTTCAATATGCCTATTAATGTATCTTTAGTTTTCTGTATAAAAAGCCTTATGATGTTTTAACATCCTAAGGCTAAATAAGAATTTTATTGCAGAAGGTATTTCCTAAGTCAAAGTCGGCAATAAGTAAATTACCTTCAGTTTGATTTTGGTTTACGAAAAAAGAACTTTTGATTTAGAAAGTCAAAAATTCTAAATTAAAAATTCCTAGAAATACAGCGAAATTCAATGTAGGTTTCTTTGTTACAGCGGAACCAGAATATGAGGTGGAATCGGTCTAAATGTACCTGCGAAATCCGAAAACCAAGGAGGAGAGTTCAGTGAACTCAAGGATTCTGCTAATGGTTCCTCAATCCTCAAAGAAGAAAGGAGACGACAATATAAGAAGGAAGAAGAACGATATGTTCAAAGGAGTCGTGAGTTAGGGTTGTGAAAAAGAAAATATTACTAAAAAAGTTCAAAGACTAAAAACTCAAAGTGAAATATGGCTGAATACAACAGACGACTGACTTAAGCGTCTTATAGAATTAAGTATTACTTATTGAAAATTTAACAGTATTATTTAGATTTAAGTTATTTATTTTATGTTATTTAAGGTACAATGGGGCCAAATGCGTTGTGAGTTTTAACTCGCTTTTGTTCCATGACTTTGATGTTTTGTGTGAAAAAGGTTTCTATGGAATTTGTGTGTTAGATTTAAGATTGCGTCCTTGCAAAGTTGAGTATTGCCTCAAAAATGGGACCACGAATTTAATTTATACTAGTTATTTCGAATTATTCTGATACGTCTTTCCTATTGGGATATTAGTTTAATTTGTATATATAGGCTTATGTACTTAATGAATTCTCTATAATGTTACTGATATTGTCAATTTTGCTGTCTCTTTTAATTAAGTATTATAAATGCACTTCCTAATTTATTTTGACATCGCTATTCAGTATTTTAGTTAAATTTAAAAGGCGTATAAATATACGCAATTCCTAAATTGTGATATAGATAGGTCAATTTCCAGTAGGCTAGTATTAAAAGTTAAGCATTTACTTAGACAACTTTATTAATAAGTAGGTTTACACACAAACTATCCACTTTGTAGCTCTCTTATTTTGTTTTATTGAATTTGTTTTTGTTTTGTTTTTTTTTTTTTCAAAACATGTTTATTTTTTAAATATTGAGACTATCAATCTATTCAGTGATTACATTCACGTCGTCAGATTAAAATTGATATATTAACTTCTCAGTAGATGATTAAATTACAATTGATAACGAAATAAAAACTGCGTTATTTATACTTAGTAAAAGAAACGGTTACTTATACAGATGTAACTATTATTTATTACAATAAAGAAACTGAGATAATCTCAACTTTAGGCTTAATTTTCATTTTTACAATTATGTACTTAAAAATATGTATGTAAGTATTAAATTTTTTTATGCATTTCTGTTTCTCTACATTGGTTTTGTTATAGTATTATTTTTTATAGGAACGTCTCGTTTTGTACTTAAAATATATTTATAGGAACTAGTCTATGACCGTGCCAAAGAATCTCATGGATTGTCCTAATTTATTTTTATTTAGTATTAAAAAGCTTTAAAAGCTGTAAGTGATTTAATCACGTTTAATTTAAGTTTTTGTACTTATTTATAATATTTAAGCTCAAGAATAAATCTTTTTTACTTATTTCTTTTTTTTAATTTATCAACCCTATAACCTATAAATATAACCTATAAATAGGCGGATCTATGGTGGCAATAAAATCCTTCCATATATGTATATACTTACATAGCAAATTTTGGCTTAAGCAGAGCAAATAATAAATTTCTTTAAGCTTCTTCATTCAGAGTCAAAATAGCTATATACTGCACTATATTGAATTTGTCCAAGAGTTATACTAGGTGAGGGTAGTACTATATAATATAGTAGTTACCACCGACTACCTAGTAAAGCATTCTGTAACATTTGCTAACTTATAATCACAAATATTATGAGTACCTTTTAACATAAATTCAATAATAATCCCAACTAATATTATAAATGCGAAAGTGAGGTTGTATATTTGTTTGTTTATTGTATGTTTTTTTGTTACCTCTTTACGCCCTATCTACTGAACCAATCTTCTTGAAATTTCACATACCCATAGCTAGGAGTATTGAGAAGGACAAAGGGTAGCTTTCATCCCGGGAAAAACACTGTTTCCGCGGTAAATTTATGCGGGCGAAGCCGCGGGTGAAAGCTCGTCATTTATACATGTCAAGTGCGATGATCATTTAGTCAATAAATGAAATATTTCCGCATTTTTTAATCTTATTAAGTACCTTCTTGAGTACTCAATTCAACCGCTCTTACCTATATCAGTTTCGGAACATCAAATATAACAATCTAGTAACAAGTTACAATATAGAGATTATACTTTAATTATTAAAAAACCTTTGAACGTAAATGACATCAACAAAGAATCATTACTTTTTTGAACTCGAATTTATCAGATATTGTAGCGAACACACTCTGATTAAAGGGATAAATCGTGTAGAGATTATAATTAAATCCGCATATTCGTCCGGCTAAAGTAATTTTAATAGCTGCTTTTTTATAGAAACGAAATCCATACTTCCATATCCATACTAATATTATAAATGCGAAAGTCTGTCTGTCTGTCTGTCATCTCTTCACAGCTAAACTGCTGGACCGTATGTGATGTTTGGTAGGGATGTAGTTAACGACCTGAGGTCAATCATACGCTACTTTTGGGCGATATAACCGAGTCCCACGCGGGGCGAAGCCGCGGGGAACAGCTAGTACCAAATAAATAATGTAGTATAATGTCATTTTTAACCGACTTCACAATAAGGAGGAGGTTCTCAATTCGTCGCAATGTTTTATTTTTATTCTAACGAATGCAGTTATGAATATAACAATATACTTACCCATACTATAATACCTATAATAAATGTGATAGTGTGTCTGTTATGCTTTCACGGCTAAACCGCTGGACCGATTTCAATGATATTTGGTATAGATATAGTTAAGGACTAAGGGTCAACATAGGCTTCTTTTAAGCGTGATATAACCGAGTCTTACGTGGGCGGAGCCGCGGGCAACAGCTAGTATAAAAATATATTCAATTATATTTATTAAGTTAGATCGCAGTTTTCTTTTGAAAACAAGTTTTATATTTTCTGTTCCACGTCAGAGGCTAAGAAGTGGTTTCGAAGAACTCTGGCACCAGGGTGTGCATGGTTATTTTAACTCGTAACCCACTTGATAATAATTAAGGTTTTGAGATTTCACGAAATATTTGATGAAGTTTCGGCTATTAGAGTAAAGTATATTATTTTGGTTGGCCGTATGCCTGTTTATGTGGTATTTACGACATATAACATATAGTTGCCTATGCCCTTGTGCTCTATTTCCGTGTTCTCCGGAAACGCATAGGTTTTTCACCGTGCGTCGACGGAACCAATCGGATACTCGAACAGTCATACTCAGATCTGAGATTCCTTATATTGTCCTACTAGCTGTGTCCCGCGGTCTCACTCGCCCTTGGTGTGAATGTACTAGCTAATAACCTGCCCTATAAGTCAGGCTATCATATGCAAAAAGATTTTTTTAATCCACCAGTGGACATAAAAGATATAAGCGTTGAAACAAACTCTTCAGCTTTATAATATTAGTATAGAACTAGCGACCCGCCCCGGCTTCACATGGGCATAAAAACCTTCCTCTTGAATCACTCTATCTATTAAAAAAAACCGCATCAAAATCCGTTGTGTAGTTTTAAAGATTTAAGCATACATAGGGACATAGGGACAGAGAAAGCGACTTTGTTTTATAATATGTAGTGATAGTGATGTGATTGGCAAGTTAACAATAGGTTAGTTAGGCATGTCAGCAAAAATAATTCCTTTTTAAGGTTCCGTACCTCTAAAGGCCAAAAGGAACCCATAGAAGCCAGCGCAGCATGGGAAACCCACCGAAAAGATGGTCAGATGACCTGAAGAAGGTCGCAGGCAGGCGCTGGATGTAGGCTTCGCTTCCGACCGGTCATTTTGGAAATCCTTGGTAGGCCATGTCCAGCAGTGGACAGCCTGCGACTGAACTGTTGATGATGATGAACCCTTTTTGTTGTCTATCCGTCCGTCTGTCTGTCTGTCAAGAACGTTACTTGGTACGACTAGTTAGCAGGGGTTCTTGAACTAGACCCTGGGAAAACCCCAGTGCATTCAAACATGTTTTTTACGTAAATGCGTTTTCCTGATACAATCTTCTAAAAGTGCAATATTCAAAACAAATAGCAAATAGGTAACTATTAATCGTTTTCCTTGAATAATTAAAAACATAAATGGCTATTCTAAGCATAACATATTATATGCAATCATTTTATACCATTATGTTGGTATTTATACTCGAGATGCTACTACTATCACTAGCACGCTGCCAACTCAGGGTCTATGATATTTATTCATTATCATTTCGTGCAGGTGTCACGGTCAATCTATCATGCAAACCCTGGTGTCAGAATTCTTTGGAGCCGCCTCTCGGCCTCTTACGTGGTTCCTTTAACGACTACCAGATGGCAGCCAGGACCAACGGCTTAACGTGCCTTCCGAAGCAAGGAATCATCTTTATTATCTGACCTGAGGTGGTTCACGCCTGCATTGTCCTAACCAAACTGGAAACTTCTAAACAAAGTATGATTCCCATGGGAATCGAACCCATGACCCCCGGGTCTACAGGCAAACGCGTTAACCACTGGACCACGGAGGCAGTTATGTTTATTTATCATCATCATCATCCTCCTGGCGAGGGGTTCCCTTCACTAATTCTCGTTTCCACTTCGCTCTATCATAGACGACATAGAAGTACAAAATAGCGCGCGGTCTCTACTCAGGCATTTTTTTTAATATACGAGTATGTTATACGTCGTTTTTGAAAGTATATACCTAATAATAAAAAATATGTTTACTTATAATTTAGTTATATATTTTTATTTTTAACCAACTTCAAAAAAAGGAGGAGGTTCTCAATTCGTCGAAATGTTTTTTTTTTATTCTTTATCGTTGTATTAATTGAACGTGATTTCGTCTTAACATACATCAACGATACTATCTCTTGAAACTTATTATGAAGAAGATGAAGGAAATCTTGCCTTCGGATCATCCAAGAGTGGACCGGGATATCAAGCACAACTAAATTATTTCAAAAAGAGACAAGAAGGACATTAACAGACGAATCACTAACGTTCACTAGTTGGAGACTATTAGAAGAAAAGAAGTACGTAGAGCAGCTGCTTCAATTAGTTAAGTGTGCGAAATATAAGAAAAAAGGTTTGCTGAAATACCAAATAGGTATATCATAGCTGGGGAAAAAAGGGAGTGGACGGGAATTTTTAAAACCAAAAATTTGAGTAACGGCAAAAGATCATGTAAAATTTGCAGAGCTGACGACCAGATTACAGAGAGGTTCTTAAGGAAAGTTGGCTTGGCTTTTATGAAAAGAACACTTTTTCTCCGAGACTTGACACGCGCTCTCATAGAATAGACCACTCCATTACTATTTTCTATATATAAACATATCATTTTTCTAGCAAGTCATTCGGTAAACAAGAACATGTTATAATCAGGCTAACTCAATTTGTTATGAACGTCAGACAAAAAACACGATTATCCTAATTCATTTCAAATTCCATACAGTTATGTGTTTTACTTTAATGTGTATAAGAAATAAGCGAGTGACTATAATCTGTTACAGAGTAATCTATTATGTCAACAAAAAAGGGATTTCCCCAAGATTTAGTAATGTAATCTGTCATAGAATGTAATGGAATAACAGTTGCTATTTTAAATTTCAGAAGGAGTGTTTACATAAAAATCATCATTATCGTTTCAGCCGCAGACTGTCGACTACATACATACTACTACATAGGCCTCCCCCAAGGATTTCCAAAATGACCTGTTGAGAGCGGCCTGCACCCAGCGCCTGCCTGCGACCTTCTTCAGGTCATCTGGGGTGTCCGATACTGCGCTTACTGGTGCGTGGTAGTGTTGGTGCATAAAATACCCTACCTAAAGCTTATTTATTCAACTTTCGCGGACAGTAAACGAGATAACAATAACAGTTAATTGTTATCTACGTCGAGAGGCGTTACTGTCAGCGATGGTGTTAAGGTATGCACAACAGGTTGCAATCAAAAAAATAGTTCACACAAAAATAAGTTAACAATATGAGCCAGACTGAAACCCAATAACATGCACACACAGCAACCCTTTAACAAAATTTATTTACATTTTTATATACTTAGTCTGTGACTAAAATGTACTTATATTCAAAAAAATGTACTAGTTGATGTTCTACCAATAAGAATCAGTACATGAATTATGTAGTACCTAAGCTAATTGCTGTCTCACTTGGAAAAGACATTGTAAATCCGTTTAAACTAACTTCCTAAACACTATCTACCTGCTTTATAGATTCATTAGTTTTAATTATAAGAATTCCTTTTTTTTTAAAGTCTAGCAAAAATATAGACAACTTTATCTTATAATAATAAACAATGTTAATAGAACAATCTTTCTAGAAGTTTCAATCCTATGTATGTAACTGGTTGGCAAGTGCTCTAAGATCGCATTAATTAAATAGTGATGACACAAATGGCCGCCGTGACGAGAAATCAGTGGAAAATTAGGCGGAACGAACCGCAGTCCCACTGTTTTTGCTCACTGCTGGGGAAATTCAATAGCGAAACCAGTTTTCCTAAATAGATATATCCGGGTAGTAAGTTCCCCCACATAAAAAGAAAAGTAGGTACATAAGATGACTACACAATTTGGGAAAACTACTGCGGTGGATTGTGATATTTATACCTAGTATACGAACGACATATACTTACAGTATGTCAATTTGTTCTCATGTAAGTGACTTTGTCATTTTTTTTTAGAATGAAATTTCGCGACTTTGTGCGCGTGGCCTTCTTTTCCGTTATCGTTAGAATTTCGGGAATTGCTTCTGAAATTCCTGCGGGAATTACTCAGGGATCCCCATTTTATTTTATACAAAGTTTGCTATAACAATAACCAACACAAAAAAGAATTATCCAATTTGGTGCATTAATTCGAAATCAAACTTGCCTTGAGTATATTCAAATGACGATAACTTTTTTTAATGAACCGATTTTGATAAAACAAACTTTAGATGTTCTTCCGAGTTAAAACAAAACAAATGGTGAACGTTTTGAGCAAATCGGTTCAGTGCTTAAGTAGATTTAAACGTGATCATCTATACACACAGACTAAAAATAATTTTTTTGCTTTTCATTATATTCATTTTAAATGTCCTTCTATCTATTTCAGTAAAAATGACTAAATGTGCAGACAAAATATTTTTACTATTTTATTATATGTACCTACAGATTAATAATTAAGTATGGATCATGAAATTTTGGTCAGATATCATATAGAAAAAATTACATCGACATGACGAGTACGAAGGATGCATTGGTGTAGGTAATATACTTCAAAACTGTCACCGTTTTTGCCAAGTCAACCTTCAGCTCCTTTTTACTGGGTTCTCCCTCGGTAGGTACCTACTCGGATAACGAAACAAATTAATTGAGTTACAGTACTTGCATTGTTTTTAGCAGTTTTTACTAAACGACGCGAGTTTTTACTGTTGTCGGTTAATCCAACAGATACGAGTAGCTTCAAGGATGAGTTTTTGTTTAGTAAATCAGTATGCCGTAAGCATATTTTCTCCATTAAATAGGCATTAAGGGAATCACCGCAGTGCGACTGCAGAACACCCGACCAGGAGTGCTATTTTTGAAATGTATGACTCACCCAAAACCGGTGAGTCGAATGATTACCGTTCGTTTTCGAATGATTTTCATGCGACGTAACCGGTGACCCGAACGATAATCATTCGACTCACCGGTTTTGAGTGAGTCATACATCTCAAAAATAGCACTCCTGATCCTATCCCATGTGGTAAACGAATGCCCACTTCGCCGATTTCCAGGTGGAATGAAGGAGATTCACAATGGGCATTGTCTTAAATTTTTCTCTTATTTTTTTTATATTTTTTTCGGATAGCTTTCTATATTTTATGATACCTATTTGAATATTTCTGATTTATATACCTTAGATTAATTTATATTAATTTTTAAAATTTTTCACGCGTGACGTCACGCGTGGTTGTACAATGCAGTAGATAGTCAGACGGAAATTAAAAAATATACTCGTGTCAAATATGCCAATGTCACCTTTCTGAATTTGGTCATTGGAAATATTTCAAATAACCTCAAACAATAATTAGTGCCTGTGGTTTTATTTTCATTACCTATCTTTCATTTGGTTTAATTTTCATTAAGTACTTACAACATGAGCAACTTTGAGAAAGCTGATTCACGCAACTTACCTAAAGTTGAAAATGTAATGATACTGGAGTATATTATTACGAGTAGCAAACATAATGTAGCCGGAATAAGAGGAGCGAAGATGCTAATGTAAGTGTACATATTTGTCGAATCGTTTTTGCATATTGGGACCAAACATTTTTTGTTATAATTCATCTTTAGATTCACAAGCAATCACTTTTATTATTAATATGATTGAGATGAGGTTATGTTTTTGTTTAGGCAATGTTTGAACAGAGCGGATAGACGTTGACTTGACATAACAGTGACATTTTTCTTATCGCTCAATATTAAGGCAAAGGGAAAAAAAAATTACACAGCGCATACAGCCAACAGTGACGTCATAGAAGGCAAATAAAAGTCAAAATTATTTATTTAAAAATAATATTATTTACTGCATCTTTTTTTATTTTGATAACAGAAAATTAAACACTAAGCTTATTCCTCCAAATGGTTTTTCAATCAGAACTACTTTGAAAAAATGGACAATGCCCATTCTACGCCTGCCGCTGTCAACTGGCTCAGGAATTTGGATTTGAAGATTGATTGACGCAGGACGAATGTCGTATGCAATGATGATGGTGATTTTTTCCGTTTATTGATAAATAAACGTTATACGAGTATTTTTTTAATGTAGATAGATAGACAGATATACTCTTTATTGTACCATTAACAAACAAATTATAATGTAGTAACTTATATTCAGGACCATTATGGTCAAGGAAAGCGATGAATAGAATTTGGAAGAGGCCTTTGCCAAAGACGATAAAACCAAGTAAATTAGTTTCATACTTCACTACATAGTATAAAACAAAGTCGCTTTCTCAGTCCCTATGTCCCTATGTATGCTTCAATCTTTAAAACTATACAACGGATTTTCATGCGGTTGTTTTTATGCAATTTTATTAAATAGAGTGATTCAAGAGGAACGTTTTTATGCCCATGCGAAGCTGGGGCGGGTCGCTAGTTATATTATTAAGTCTGTCTGTCTATCTGTCTGTTATGATTTTACAGCTAAACCGCTGGACCGATTTTGATGAAATTTGGCATAGATATAGTTAAAAACCAGGGGTCAAACATAGGCTACTTTTGGGCGTGATATAACCGACTCCACGCTTGCGGAGCCGCGTACATCAGTAAGTTATGTAGAGGTATAGGTATGTGTCTAAAATAAAGACTAGATATATTTATTTTCTTTGCATCATATTACAAGAATGTCGTAAATTGCGACTAAAGAACAAAATCATATAAGTATAATTTGTTTATACACTTAGATATTTCATATTATGGTAAGTGCTTATTACAAAGGACATTTATTTGATTTGAATTTTTATGCCTTGTGCCTGACGTCAACCCTCCTTGGGCTGATAACTCTTGTCGTTGATGGCATTCGGACAAGTTAATAATGACCTCTGTTATTACCTTAAGACAACCTCGGGAGGAAAGGGTCTGAAATATCTGTTTATAAGCCCTCGACAGAGCCAGCTTGTGGATTTGTTAATACTAAGTAATATTTTCATCTTCGACACAGAATAGATACTTGGGTAAACAATGACCAATAAAGTGGCTACAAAACCATATATTATGTTTCGCTCTATTTTTTACCTGCATAACAAGCCCGATTAAGCAAGTAATTTGCAAGATCTAAAGTGCAGGGGTAAACCCAGAGTTTAGCCTTGTACCTACTTTTTGTTGAAAACTTGGAACACGTGTAACTTTGGGCGGAAATTATCGTGTCTAATGTTAACTGTTGAAATAAATCCAAAGTGCATTTGAATGTATCTAAGAGAAGTAGGTGGGTATTACTTTCACAATTATTACGAACTAGCTGTTCCCCGCGGTTTCACTCGCCATTAGTGTGTGTGCTATTATAGCCTATAACTATAACCTTCCCCAAGAATCAGGCTTTCTTATATACAAAAATAATTTTGCAAGTTCGACCAGTAGTTTTTAAGTAATAAGCGTTTAAACAAACAAACAAACTTATCAGCTTTATTATATTAGCATAGATTTAAAATATTTTTGTTCATATATTAATTTCCTTAAAAGTAGCTGGTCAATTGTGACTTGTAAGTACCTAGTACTGTGCCCCTAGTATGATTTTTCTTAACGCAGACGCTAGCGACTGCGTTAGCGATTTAGTATGGCAAACCTGTACAGCGCCTCTGGCGGATAGTAAGGCAACTAAGAAATTCCATACAAAATCCTAACGCAGTCGCTAGCGTCTGCGTTAAGAAAAACTCATACTAGGGGCACTGGTCATATGACATACCGCCTACTATACCTCGGAAGCTACGTATAAAAATGGAGCGTGTCGTGCACCCATTGTGAGTCAATGTTTATATACGCTAACAAGATTAATGTTCGGGATACGTACGACATTCTTGGCTGGTTACACACATGTCGTACCACGGGACCTGACGTCGCTACTATGACGTCACAAGATGTAGACGTGTCATCACGTTTTTCAGCTATCCGTATTTGGTAAAATATAGTTCTTAAATTAAAAAATATATATATTTTTTTTTAACACAATTCATTTCTAGATCCAGCAATACGGTCTACGCATAACTACAAAGGTAAAATTGTATTGAAGTAGATTTTAAGTAAGTACGCATGTGTTATTAATTATATAAAGAGAGACCGCGGCGATTCGAAATTCTTTGATTGGAATATTCTGTAGAATAGTCTGTAAGGTATAGTGTATATATGAATAAATAAATTAAATATTTTTTTTGGCGGTCGTTCTTGCTCGGAGTCTAACCCAGCCGCATTAAAAGAGTAGATATTGAATGGCTCATTTGCTGTCGAGTCCCGCCTCTGCCGCATCCTGGCTGTGCCATCGAAGTGGCTTCGATTTGGGCTTACCACATTTAATCACGCGAGAAAAAGAAAAAAATAACAAATATTATAAGAAACTCGATAGATCTAATGCGTCTTTGTCAAGCAACGGCGAGCGTGACCTATGATTGGTCGTAACCACAGAATTTAGAAAATTATTAACAAGAAGTGGCATAGCGCACGAAAGCGTGTCACTGGTTTGGCTTGCAAGCCAACGTTTCATTCAGAAAAACTCCGGCAACTGTGTGTGGCGGCTTTAAAGGTCATCAATTTTTTTACACTAAGCTCCACTTACCTTACCTTACTATAAAATTTCTTGAATCTTGAATCTAAAGAAAACTGTGGCGCTCTCTCGTTTCGGAGGCTAAGATTCACTTCGGGTCGCTGAGCCAGCGGAGTAAAGTAAACTCTACTTACATAATCTAGAGTTCGTTATTAACTGAAGCTTCTTCGGGTTTAATAATTTATTTTACGAAGGTAGGTTAGAGAACAAACACACGGGATAGTAAAACCGCAAGGCTTGCTAGGTTGTCTTATAAGAATGAGTCAAGACATGAATGACCGTGGAGTTATGAGATAACAGTGCGCTAGCGCATTGCAGATTGTGACTCCACAATCAAATATAATTTACTGACTTTAAGATTTCGGGCTGTCTTTAATTTTTTTTACAAATTAACCGTCTTCAAGAAATTTCCCTAAATGATGGTGAAAATCGCATCAAAATACGATTATTGGTTTTGAAGAAAGCGTTGTGTTTTCGTTGCAATCTCAGCTAGTTGCTGTAAGTATAGTCTAGAGATTGTCAAAGTTTTTGCGAATGCATTTGCTAGCAGCTTAATAGGTAGGTACACATCTTTTTTTCCCACTCATCTCCAGCACAGTCTTTGGTCAAGAAGCTAGAAAATCAAATAAGTAACTATAATTATGTTCTCTCTTACTGTGCGTGCGGCCAAGCTTGGACAAAAATTCTAATTTACATCTCTTTAAACTGAACTAAGTTATTTTCTTGACATCGTCTTTATCTAACTCTATCATTTTTTTTTATTAAAGAGCGGAATGTCTTGGCACAAGCACATTATAGCTTAAAATGAGGTTCAGTAAACTGCAAATTTTCTGTAAACACCTAGGTACACCTATACCGTAAGTATTTTTAACCAATACACATTTTTATTTATTTTATTGTATTTATTTTTTCTATTCTTCTCTACCACCACATCTAAAACACTTTGCACTCAAAATTTTATAGCTTTATAGGTCCCTTGAACAATGTTACCATGTGTTTGCCAAAGTTACCCGAATTACCTAAAAAGGTAAAGCTGCGCACGCGTCACTAACGTACAGCGTACGTGAAGATATTTTGGTAGCGCATCGCCCGTACCAATTTAGACTTAGTTTAGAGTAAACACTATCTTTAATTAGCATCCACAGAGTTACGCATACGCGTGGGATCATGGCAGATTCATACCCCTCGTATTTGTTATTCTTCGAGGGAATTCGGACATGTTTGTTTTCGATCACTCGATTTACTGAAAATTCACTAGGATCGATGACAGACTCGGTATTTTCGAGCCGTTTAGCGTTCATACACTTTTATTTGAGGTGATTCGGTGAATGCACTTCTTTTATTGCATCCTTGCGTTGAAATAGATATGGCTTGTTTGGTTTTCTAGTGTTTTTAGTGGTTTCAGTACACATGTACTTCAAAGTTTTTGTGGCGAGGTGATGGTTGCAATTAAAACCTTGCTTCTTCGTTCTCTGGCACATTTTCCAGTTCATTTTAGGGTCCGGCTTCCTTGTTTTAAGGACGCACTAGATATATGTGCCAGAATTAAATATCTCTCACTTATATAGCATTTCTCAAATTGTATCTTAGTTGGCCGAATAAGAAATTAGGATTCCATAAGTTTGCTGTCTCGGAAGCCTTGGTACGCAAATCAGACTCGCACTTATTATAAGTATCTACGTTCATATTACTTATTAGAAGTTTTATATATATATTGTTGTCAGTCTAGTTGGTTCGCAGCCTTTGCAGGGCTAACATAACAGCTGATATGTGGGCAAAGGGTCTCAAACAAGGATGCTGAAAATCTTAAGTATAAAATGTAGGAGAACGAACAGATTACTATGAGCTCGAAAACTGTGAATGCTGTCGGAAATTCAATTCAAGAATTATATTAAGAGAAAAATTTATAACTTTGTAGGGAAACTGGCCTCTCTCTGAACAGGGGGTCTAAAAACGCCACTTTGAGCAATTCATCGAATCGATTCATATTACGAATTCCTTAGCAATTCTGTAGCAATTCCTCTATTTTTTGTAAAATAGCCAACTAAACTTTGCAATTCCTCTTCAAAAAAATTGAAAGAAATAGGAATTGCTAAAGAATTGCTAAGAAATTCGTAATATGAATTCGATTCGATGAATTGCTAAAGTGGCGTTTTTAGACCCACAGATCGTTCAAGTTAAAATCCTTGCTTATCAACTTGAACTTTAACAGAGGAGCGTAAGGCTTTGTTTGTCTGAAGCAACGTTGGCTTGAAAGCCTAGACGATCTGTGAAAGAGCTGATTTTTAAACCGTAGGTGCTCCCAGTACTTTACACGTGCAACCAAGAATTTAGAAATATTAACAAGAAGTGGCGTAGTGCACGAAAAGCGTGTCACTGGTTTGGCTTGCAAGCCAACGTTTCACACAGAAAAAAATCCCCAATTTGATTGCATCATTTATTGCCACTGTTTGTCGATAATATTAGGTGACTTTGTTGTTAAGTACGAAATACATTTCTAATAAGGTGTGGTGTGGTTTACATGTATGAATTGAAGGTGAGAAGAGAGAATACGCTAGCCGCACTGATCCTGGAACTAAATCCGCGTCAAAACATTTCTATTCGGATAATTTCTCTTTTCTATGCGTGTAACCTTTGCATCCTGCTTTCCCGACAATAAATCGTTCGTGTTTTCGAACACAGAAAAATACCGCTGAAGTTACTCACGGCCCAGACACAAATTCCTCCAGTTAAAGAGTAAATACACGTTAAAATTTATACTAAACGCCCACTCTCATTTACAATTCAATAAAAACAAGTTATTCGGAGTGTTATGGTTCCTGAAAAGTGGGGTAAAGAAACTGATACAAAGTTTCTTTTGATGTTAATAAGGGTAGATTAGGAAATGGGTCGTAAAGTCATAGCTAGTTTGCTCGTGCTGCGATATGAATCATCGTAATTTTTTCAGTCGCAAGCTGTCCAATACTGGATAAAAGCCTCCCCGAGGATTTCCAGAATGACCGGTTAGCGGTTTCATCCAGGTGACCTACTACCATCTCTTAAAACCATGCAAGACCCAGTGAGTAAGCGAGAAAGCGCAATACATGATGTAAGGCGACATCTCCCTTACTCACTGGCACTTGCATGGTTTTAAGAGATGGTGGTAACCCCCCCCCCCCCCCCCCAGCACTTGTCTAGGTACTATCTTTCTCGGTTCATCTGACCATCTGAGGTCTTCGGGAAACTTCTTCTTTTGGTGCCAATTCATTAATGAAGATTAGCTGTCAGCTCCTTATATGTATTCTTATCCATGGCGAGTCTGAACAACTATTCCACTGTTCTAATACCAAGTGGCTTACCACCATCTCTTAAAACCATGCAAGATCCAGTGAGTAAGTGTGACAGCGCAATACAAGATGTAAGGCGACATCTCTCTTACTCATTGGAACTTGCAAGGTTTTAAGAGACGGTAGTATATTATCCCCTATATCACTGGCGGATGTTCCTCAGCTATGACATTTTGCGTCCTTTGCTTGCTGGTGCGTGATCGCCATTTGATAACTCTTGCCCCATCGCCCATCGGTTCTCCGCGCTATGTGTTAGGTGGCGTGTGGCAATATAAATGTGTTTAAAATATTATTTAATCAAGCCAACCAAGTAGGTCGCATCTTTGGAATGTTGTGATTTATATTGGATTGCTGGAGAGATGATTCACGGCAGCCCCTTGTACTTTCTTATCTATACTTACCTAATTGTAAAAAAATTTTAAACTATGTACTATTGTGTACAAATATAAATATGTAAACAGCAATATACGTTATTGGGTTGCTGGGGAGCCTGACATTGAAAACGGCAGAGCAATGTGGATTTGAACAAAACAAAATCCATTGTTAGTGTGTTTTTCGCCTAAATTGTAAACTTTGTAACCGTTTATTTCGAGATGCAATAACTTTGATATTAAATTGACCGGCCTCCAAACACACTTGAGTAACGGCCTGCGGGATATATCTCCTAAACAAGGGAAATGTTTTGGATTCTTGGCGGGATTTCAAACGGAAGCAGATTGTTTGCGGTCTTATTGGATTTCTCATTACTGTAAATATTTAGCACAAAAATGTTGAATTATTCATAGTAAATGGTCTAGATAGCTCCACGTTCATCACTATGAATGCATAGTATAAAACAAAGTCGCTTTCTCTGTCCCTATGTCGCTTTGTATGCTTAAACCTTTAAAACTACGTAACGGATTTTGATGCGGTTTTTTTTAATAGATAAGAGTAATTCAAGAGGAAGGTTTTTATGCCCATGCGAAGCCGGGGTGGGTCGCTAGTATACTGAATGAATGTAGGCCGTTAGTTTTCGTTGTTACATTATAAGGAGTAAAAAATATGTTAGTTTCAATTATAACACATTTTAATAAAAATCTGGCGATTTTTTTATAAGGCCTCAGCGTCGTTTTCTTTTAATTGAAATAAAAATAGATGTAATTAACGACAAATTCCTTTTATTTCGTTAATTTGATCATTAATGATAAATTATAAAATATTTACAAATTATCACCATTTAAATTATATACAAATAATATTAATCTAGTTAACTATAAGGATATCATACACACATAGTATTAAACCATACATCTATTCAACGAACTCAAGTGTTTGATAGAAGTATGTTTTACAAAATGATTTAGAAACGATGTGTAACGCAAAACATACTAAGCGTCAATAGTCAAATGGTTTCATCTGAGATACTATCAGATTGCCATGTCTAATGAGACACATGTGAACAAATGCTTTAACTAATGCTGCAATTTTATCGTCAAGAAATCAGTTAATCTAAAACAAGTATCTGGTAAAACATGCTGAAGAACAACACAAAAGTGCGTTGAGGAGGTGTATGGTTTAACAATACGCCACACAGATCGGCAATGAATTTGTTATGTGCGAATATCTTCTTAAACAAGCATCAACGAAAAGGAAAAACAGAATTTGCCAGCTGATTTTCTTAAAAACGAGATCGTAAAAATTTAAGACTGAAATGTTTTTTATGTGTTTTACGACCCTGGATACGAGTCTTTTAAGGCCTCTAAAAGTAGGAAAAAGGCTAATAAATAAATTGTGTTTTGAATAATTATATCCTTTGTTGAGGTGTGAAAATTTGTATGTAAAATTTAAAAAAAAAATATTGAAGAGATATTATAGTTGTAGCAATTTCCAAATACTGCGTCTAAATAAAATCTTGGAAATAATGTCGCCTTAACGATCACAAGATGGCAGCCGATTAAAAAAAAAATAATAGCAGTTCAATCGTACAACAAACTCATTATAGATCTGTGCAAAATCTTTAAACTAGACTTAAAGCTGAACGATTTAAACTATATACATTTAACACAATACTTAGCACCTAAACAATAGTAGTTGTCTAAAGCTATTTTCGTCGTTTTGGTCACCCAAAATTGTCTCAAACACCGATCCGCTTACCGCTTACTATACTCAAAACTTTCATTGATTCTATCTGGCCCATAAAGAAAAGTATACAATTTTATACTTACACTTACATATTACGTAGTATACGTTTCATTGCGGCACACTGTACATTCAGATACAAGGCTGATAAGTAGATTCCAATAATGATTATGGTTTCTACATATACCCAATATTATATAAGGTGGAAAAACTAAGTGCAATATTTTAAGGGCAGGTTTAGACTACTATAAAACTTTTCCAATAAACTTATTTAATTTTTCTATCGAATGTTTTTTTTCACTTTCCCTGTTGAACTAGATCGGATTATCAATTTGTATAGGTCAATTTTTTTATCGTATTTCGATATAAGTTTAATTGGAAGTTTAGCATAGAGGTCTAAACCTTCCCTTAAAATATATGCAGTTAATTTGTATCCACCTTATATATGTTCGAGAGCCTAAATGGGTTTACGAGTATTGATATTATTTTCTTATTGATTTTTCAGCTTTTGATGTAGGATTAAGAACAGCTGGTAAAAACTTATAAAACAATAACATATAGATAATAAATTCATTCATTCATTCATTATCTATAAACTGGTTGGTTAAGTAAGCGGGCTTAATTTTAAGTATTGCTGCCTTTAAATTGCTTTTGTGTCGCTTTTGTCGTTTGACTTTGTATAATAGATTAGCTTATTATATACAGAGTGGCAGGGTAAACATCATTGTCATTCAAATAGTGGATAGATAACTATATACAATAAAAATATAAGATAAAATAAAAAATCTAATTAGTTTAATAATAAATTGTAATGTTTTATTACCACAAAGATCGTTCAAATGTATTCACCCTAATATTTCAATATGCGCAGCGGCGCGTGCGCCAAAATCTAGTTCCTATACCTCAATATTTTTACGTTAACTGTTAGTATTCGTGGACGTGGATTTTTCAAATTATTTTAGTAAAAAAATAATGTTACAATATACTTATTTTGAAGTCTACTCATGGTACTGAACCTCTAGTATTAAGTATAACGTTGTTTACCCTGCCACCTTGTATGTCTTGTATTATGGCATAATTACTCAAAAAAATATGATGCATATATTTAAAAAGAAAAAAAAAAAAAAGAAAAAAAAAATAAGAAATCTACAATTGTGCTGTAAAAATACTAATGTGAGCTTTTTGCCTTGCCTTTAAATATATACCATCAATGAGGTAGCTGGCAATTGATTATATTAAACAATTATAAATATATTTTTTCCTAATTAATTTGGTTGTTTTATTATGCAATTATCCAAATCATACACTACCATATAATAAACCACTTAGAACTTTTAAATCTAAATAAATTTATACTAATATAATAAAGTTGAAGAGTTAGTTTGTTTAAACGCGTATAACTTAAGAACTATTGGTCGGATTCATACATTCTTTCTGCATAATGATTGATTCATTAAGGTTCCTCCTTCAGTCTCACTAGCGCCTCTTCCCAAAAAAATAATTTATCTTTCTGTAAGTGAGCTTATCAGAAGTCGAAAGAGATTTTTTTTAGGAAGTGGCGCTAGTGAGACCGAAGTAACAGCCTTAATACATGCCAAAGGCGAGTGGAACCATGTGCAACAGCTATTCTAATGGCAGAAGTACACGAAGGTATTAGGGAAAAGTGCTTGTAATTTTGACTTTCGCTCTGAGTCAATGAGGTTACCGTTTTCCAATAGTTGGCGCCACTGTCGAGTGAGGAAGTAAACGTTATTTCGTGTTTTCCATTTTTACTCATATAGAAAAGTATATCAATTTAACCTTGAACTTAAACCTCATGTAACACTGCATAAGGTGTACTATTCTATCGCCCGAATACTCAAACTTTACTCAATTTTGAGAGCTGCTCAAGTATCATGCTGTCGCGCTGAACGTCAACGATATGACAGAGACAGCATGATATTTGAACAGCTCTCGAAATTGAGTAGCGTTTGAGTATTCGGACGTATATGGTCTACTGTAAGTATTACTCTTATGATCCATACCTCCTACCAACTATACTAGAAATTGATCAACAATATTTTCTTCCAATCTGTTTGTATATAAATAAAAATAAGTAAATAATTAGGTTTAAAATTGATTTTCTATAATTTCTCACTGCCTCTGTTACTCTTATGCATATTTTAGTTTATTAAGATAAACTGTCAAAGATTTTTTTTACAAAATATAAGCAATTCACCTAAACAAAGTTTACTATCCGAGGCAAATAAGTATCGGACATCAAAAGTGGTTTTCATACTTCTATACATATTATGTGAAATGGTGGGTGAACATTGGTTTAGAAATAAATATAGCTAAACGGATCTGAATGAAATTAAGCATAAAGATAGTTTGGTCTAGAAAAGACATGGGCTACTTTTTACAATGATTTATATCAAACAACCACGCGAGAAAAACCGCGAGATAAGGCTACTCAAAAATTTGCAATAAGCAAAGTTTAGAACTCTAAACGATATGTTAGAAAGGGACAACACGTGAAGGATATCTTCGACTTAAAACCCCTATTATTATTTCCCTCGAATAACTTATCAAATAAATACCAAATACCTTATTTATTTATTTATAATACACGATTACCTATAATAAGTCTTTAAAGCTGAAAAAATTACCTTTATCCAGTAATATTTCCCGAAAACTATCTTCATATGGCAGGTATGTTGTATAAAGCCGTCAGTCTCTCTATAAACGAATTCTCTTCACCATTATTCACTGCTTCCGTCCTGCTCACACCCATAGGACCACAGTAGTCCTTACTCTTTTCTACATGCGTGAAAACTTGCATCTTACCATCAGTGTTTTCAGTCCTAACAACTTTTTCCACTTCGGGATTATCAATATGAACGTTAGTTCTATAAATAGGTCTAAGTATAGCCAATTCCCTCTCTTCAGGCATATTAATATCATCTTTGTAAATCTGTACATTATTAGCTTTGTAAGGAACAGTAATATGATCATCTTTGAACTCGGAATGATCGCTATACACATCTTTGAATTTATATTCAACATTCCCTTGCCTAGTATCAAACACTTCAACATTATTAGCGTATTCTACCCCCATTTTGTGACCACTATCAGCTCTATTCATGACAGTGACGTTTGGCGCGCCATCTTTTTTATGCAATTTCTTCGCGACTTTGATTCTTTCAACATTCTTCTGTGTAGCAGGTTTAGCTGATGACGCCGCAGCGAATGTTTTTGGTGCTTTCTCATTTTTCTGTTCAGATTTTTCTATTGCAATAGTTTCTGGCTTCTCCTCTTTGACTTCTTGTTTAATATCTTTGCTGGTTTTAGGTTTTTTGGTGTCTTTACTATCTTTGGGTTTGTTTTTCTCCTCGAGACGGTTGCGCATTTTCTCGTGTGTCTTGATGTGCCGCCTGAGGTCGCTAGTGGCGCGGAAACATTTGTCGCACTCTTCGCACTTGTACGGCTTGTCACCTGGGAAATTTCAAGAGTATTTTTTTTATGAAACTTATTGAGTTTATTGATATAAAATTTAATAATCTTCTTAATATTACTCTTAGTTAATTCAGCGTTCTTAATAACAGTACTAGCTGTTGCTCGCGTCTTCGTCCGTTTTTTATATTTCATGGCTTTTAATGTTGTTGCTGAGTACAACTGGATTGCGGTGGCTGAGAGTAGGGATGGTTGGCGTAGACAGAAAGAGTCTTATGCCCAGAAATATAATATTTAAAATACAAATATCCTAAGTTTCGCCGCATAATTCCAGCTATCTTACCAGTAAAAGTCCCGTCAATATCGGTTTAGCCGTTTTGGAGGTTAACCGGAACAAAAACCAGCAGTGAGTTGTAGACAGCTGATGACGATGATTTGAAAAAATTGCCTAAGTTACGCCGCAGAATGCCAGCTATCTACCATTAAAAGTCCCGTCAATATCGGTTTAGCCATTTTGGAGATTAACCAACGAACAAAGAGACAGGCAATTTTTATTATGTATCGTACATATTTTTGTATACCATTTGCTAAAATTTACATTACAACCAGACACTTTAATTTTATTAATATGTATAGATGAAGCTTTTCCCGAACAAGTATAAAAATAATGCATTGTTTTTTTTTATATATAATTTGCACTTTTTTTTACCTGTGTGCGTCCTCATGTGCGTTAGTCTGTACGAGGAAGCTCTGAAAGTCTTATTGCAGTAGTCACATTTATAGTTGTACTCGCCAGTGTGGATCTTCCTATGGATATTCAGCGAGTACTTTCGGGCGAATTCCTTGTTGCAAAACTCGCATTTGAACAGTTTCTGTCGGGAAAACATTGAAATAATTCTTCTTGCAACAGTCCTAGGCTCTGTCTACCACGTATGTGATAAAGACGTTATCATAATCTTTGCATAGTATAACAAGTCGCTTTCCGCTGTCTGTCCCTATGTATCTTCGAAACTACGCAACGGATTTTGACGCGGTTTTTTTTAGAGTGATTCAAGAGGAAGGTCTTTATGTAAGGAAAACCCATAGTATTGCATGCGAAGCCGGGGCGGGTCGCTAGTTAGAATTAAAAGACTGTGGCGCTGTCTCGTTTCGGAGGCCAAGGTTCAAAGATGTTTTAACTAGAGATTACAACATGTGTATATATAACTGCAATTTTTATTTGTTTCGCTTTCGCCCGCGGCTTCGGCCGCGTGAGATTCCTTCGGGAACAGTGCTTTTCCCGGGATGAAAGGTACCCTATGTCCTTCTCAATACTCCTAGCTATGTGTATGCGAAGAAGATTGGTTCAGTAGATAGGACGTGAAGAGGTAACAAACAAACAAATATACAAACTCACTTTCGCATATCTATACTAACTAGCTGTTCCCCGCGGCTTCGCCCCGCGTGGGACTCGGTTATATCGCGCCCAAAAGTAGCCTATGTTTGACCTCAGGTCGTTAACTACATCCCTACCAAATTTCATCATAATCGGTCCAGCAGTTTAGCCGTGAAGAGGTGACAGACAGACAGACAGACAGACAGACTTTCGTATTTATAATATTAGTATGGATATTATAAATGTGAAAGTGTGTTTGTTTGTTAGTTTGTCCTTCCTTCACGCCGCAGCTAAGCAACCAATCGACCTGATTTTTTGCATAGAGTTAGTTGAAAGGATGGAGAGTAACATAGGCTACCTTTGGTCCTGAAAAAGCATTAAGTTCCCAAGGGAGATTACTGGAATATTTGTATGTGTACACCAAAAGTTTTCTAATTCCACGCGAGCGAAGCCGCGGGTAAAAGCTAGTATAACATACAGCCTCCCGACAGTGGTAGCGGATCGCAGGGACGGACCATACATGAAAAATTGGATCAAAGTGCACGTCCCTGTGGTACGCCAGGAATGTAGATTTTAAGAAATTTTAAAAATCAATATTTAACTAAAATAGGATAGGCCAAATTACTAACAAATATGGACTTTTTTGTAAAAGTAAAATGTCTGAAATAAATGAATTGAATACTAGCTTTTTTGCCAGGAAGAAAAATGTATTAGGTTATATGGCCGATATTTGGTGTACACATACAAATATTCCAGTAATCTCCCTTGGGAACTTGATGCTTTTTCAGGATCAAAAGTGGCCTATGTCACTCTCCATCCTTTCAACTAACTCTATGCAAAAAATCAGGTCGATTGGTTGCTTAGCTACGGTGTGAAGGAAGGACAAACAAACAAACAAACACACTTTCACATTTATAATATTAGTGTGGGATACACTATCCCGGACGAGCCCCTAAAAACTGTGGGGTACTGTGGCTCGGAGGATGATTAAAACCCAATCTTAAATAAACTTCTTTTATTTTATCTTCTGTACACAGCGGAGCACACGTTGGTTCACAATTCAAAGTGATATGGCGTCCGCCCTTATATCTATCTCTTTCTTTCCATAATCGTCTCTTACTCACTCGCAGTCGTTCAGAATCATGCATGAATATCATTCATCCTACGTTTAGAAACATTTCATTCCTACATTAGTATGGATATTATTGAATACTAGCTGTTCCCCGCGGCTCCGCCCCGCGTGGGACTCGGTTATATCGCGCCCAAAAGTAGCCCATGTTTGACCTCAGGTCGTTAACTGCATCCCTACCAAATTTCATCACAATCGGTCCAGCAGTTTAGCCGTGAAGAGGTGACAGACAGACAGAGACTTTCGCATTTATAATATTAAGTATGGATTGTTACCTGTTTGGAGTGTATGGAGCTTTTGTGGTATTTGAGCACACTCCACTGGCGGAAGGCGCGCGCGCACTCGTCGCACTTGTACGGACGGTCGTCGTTGTGCACGCGCCGGTGGGCCTGGCGCGGACAGACAGACACACATACATACATACATAAGGTGCATATTTTAAGGGCAGATTCGGATTATTATACTGAACTTTGCCAAATGAAGTTGTTCGTTTGTTATACCAAAAAGAACATATATAAACATAGAAAATTAAACCAATATACAATGGCGGGCTTATCCCATATAGGGATCTCTTCCAGTCAACTTGTTACGAAATACAAAAAACTATCTTTTTTTTACCTCCCATACGAATTGAGAATCATCTGATCTAGGGATAAAGATTGAAAACAAAATTGAATTTTCTATGTAAGTTTATTTGGAAAAGTTGTACAGTATAGGTGTCTAATAAAATTAAAATTAAAATATTTGCAGTTGATTTGTGTCCACCTTATATATCTAAGGCGCTACGCTCCAGAAGAATACAGTAAACGTCTATTATTTCGTCTCAGTTAGCGTTATATTAAATGGAATACTATCATGAAAAAAATATGAAGTACAGTCAGCTGCAGAGAAATATAACCCTCTTTCAATAGCAGTGACGTGCACAGAGTTTTTCCCCAGGGTAGGCAAAATAATCGGCCAAACGCGAGTCC